>OZ023262.1:269593255-270105755 GCA_964006375.1 Tillus elongatus
AAATGGTCTCAAAAACTTTAAAAAATTTTAATTATAATTTGAAAATATATTTACTATCTTAGTTTAAGTATGTTTTAGGAAAATTCGCTGCCATAACGCACTTGCTGCGGCCACACTTTTTTGTTGCTATGGACAAACCTTATCAAGGCGCCTTTTATTATTATTTTTAAATGTATCAGAAAAAATGTGTGCTTTTGTAAAGGCGTGACTATATATGCATCAAGATTATTCAAATTCTAACTGAATGGGAAACTTGCTTATTAAGATTTGAAATATTTTTATAGCTCTGCAACAAAGCAGTTGCTGCATGTAGCCTTTTTTATAATTTTATTTACCATTAACCATTAAAAAAAACTCGCTACCACAAGTAACTTGCTGCATACAAGTTTTTAAATAAATATTTACTGTTTAACAACAGGAATTTTTTACGCAAATTTGTTACCATTACGCATTTGCTGTGCCCACAGTTTTTTGTTATTGCGAATGGACAAATCTTATCAAGTGCCTTTTATTCATTTTTCTCAAGTATCGGAATAAATGTGTGCTTTCCTGAAGGCTTCACTATATAAGTATCAAGATTTTTGAAGATTCTAGCTGAATGGGGAGGATTTAAGATTTGAAATGAATGAAAAACGTTTTTTAATACTTTTATTCACTATTTGATTACCAATTTTTTTACAACTCGCTACCACAACAAATTCTCTACAAAAACGCACTTGCTGCGTCAACACTTTTTTTGTTATTGCAAATGGATAACTCTTATTAGGTGCCTTTTATTATTATTTTTTCAAATATCAGAAAAAATCTGTTAGTTTGGCGATTTAGGTTTGCTTTAAAATGGTCTTCTAAATCCAAAACAAGGGTTCTTTTAACTTAATCATAGGTATTCTATAACACAAATGGGTTAAGCAAATTGCCTATTGCATAAACTTTCAAGACTTCAGTGAAGAAATACATTCGACCAATATATTATTGTACATCCGCCTAAATGAATTCGTGTATGCAGGGGTTGCATATATGTAGGAGCTGTCGGTCCAACAACACGCACTCAAAAAACAGTATACTTAAAGTATAGAGTATTTGCTGACGAGCATTGTTCCTAGATAATAAACCATGGCATGAATGCATCACCCATTCCTATAGAGAGTAAAAAGAACATCTTATCGTTAGATGATTGATGATCGACTATTATTATTACTCAGCTTCACATAATTGAAAACCGTAAGATGAAAACGTCAATACTCATCAGTTTTAAAAACTTTTGTGAAGATAACGTGGATGCATTGAGTCTGTTACCCCCTTACATTCCATTATTCGATATATGTGCTAAGGAGCTCAACAACTTGAGCAAAATGTGATATAAGTCAGTATATAAGAGCCTGTGAATCTAATAAATGACACTGGATCAAAGACTAGCTGTTTACTTAGTTTTTGTGCAAGCTATAAATTATTGTTCATTGCCGACAAGGTAGTTTATTTGTTATGATGTGTGTGTGTTTTTGTTTCTTTAACGTCGGCCTATTTCCGCGACTAAGGCCAATCACCGACGCCAGGGAGCAGTTTCACCTTACTATCCTGGGAATTTTGCCGAACCCCTGCTTTTCTGTAAGGAGGATAGGGATCTTTAACGTGCCCAACATCGCATGGACACGGGACCTACGGCTTTACGGCCCCTCCGAAGGGCGGAACGTGCAGACATTCAACTTGCTCAAATACAATGCCAGAACCTAGGTTGATGTTAATGTTACAGTTTGTACTGAAAAAGTGAATGGCGTACGCAGCGATCGAACTCAGTACCCTTCGGTTCAGAAGCACACGTTCTTACGACTTCACCACCGAGGTTGTGTTTGTTATGATAAGAAAGCCAATTTTCTACAACAAAAAATGCATTTAGGCTAAAACTCATGATCTCTTTAATGGTTTTTCATACTCCATGCAAAGAATCCACACAATATGGGTCGAAAAACAATTGCTATTAAATATCAAATTGCAAATGTTACATACTATTGATTTTTATGTCTCAAAAAAAAAAACAGCGCTTATATCAATTCATTACAAAAATACTACATAAATATATAGGTATAAATATGTAAAGCTAAATGCATTCTGACCGTCAAAAAAAAACACATACCGGTTTCGCTCTTGCGATTAATATTTTAGCTAATCTTTATACAAAAAACGTTTTATATTGCTTAAATATATACATATGTATAATAAAACAACAAGCGAAACATCAGGAAAGTGTTTTGAGTATCTAGAAACAAAACATAAATAAAGTCTGGCCGCAGCAAGTGCGTTATACTAGCGAATCTTCGTAAAAATGTTTTTAATGGCAACTATGTCTTGTTTTAAAAGAAGGACATTTGGTTGGCAGTATAACCTATACAGTGTGTCCCAAACTGGATGTGAATCCATTGCTGTCTCCGTTATTATTAGAGATAGGGAGACGGTTAAATTAGCAATGTTTTGTAGAATTTCATGATCGTTCAAAATATGACTTGTATTTTTCACTGCCTCTTTTCGTTTTCGAGTTGTTTTGAAAAAAAATTGTCGATTTCTTTTTTTTTTCAATATCTAAGTAGGCGTTGATCTGACATGTTTAAGACTTGCACATTATCAGGACACTTTTTACAGAGTAATATTTATGTGCTACTCTCAACTTTGGATTGTCATTTGTTTTTGAGCTACAGGTATCAACGTTTGTTTTTATTATGGCAGCCATATTGTCTCTTTTGCTCATGTGATAGCTTGTCTAAAGGGCTTTTCAATTATGTACAACATGCTTGAGAAATCTTGTAATAGCACTGACAACTTTGAGAAAAACCGTTTTGAGGATAGTAGGCTATGAAATCCAATACCAGAAAACAAATGATAAAAAAAGTGTTCAAAAAGCAGTAGGCCAGTCTAACAATAGACTTCTACTTTTAACATAATTTTCCATAATGATTCACGGTAAAAAAATAGGAACCTTGAGCACACCAATGAATCGGCCCATTATTACAAATGATATTTTACATTACAACATTATCCTTAAAAATATGTTATAATTTAATTAAATAGGTAAACCTAGTAAATAACTAAATTTACTAACATAAATCAATAAAAAGCGGATTAATTATTTACGAAGACGCCTTTGAAACGTGTTTGATCTTTAAACGTAAGTCAACTGAAAAACAACAGAAGAAAGGTTGCTATTGATATAACACTATCACGACAATTAAGAATACTGTATTTCTTAATTATCGCGATGGTGTTATATACATAGCTACCTTTCTTCTGTTGTTTCTCAGTTGAATTACGTGAACACTTTGAGGTGTATTTAACACGTTGCCTAACATTTTTTAGTTAAAGTTTGCTTCCTGTTTATTTTAAATATTATTCAACAATATGTTTAGTAATGAAGAATATTTTGGAATGTCATATTTGTCCATAGCAACAAAAAAGTGTGGCCGCAGCAAGTGCGTTATGGCAGCGAATTTTCCTAAAACATACTTAAACTAAGATAGTAAATATATTTTCAAATTATAATTAAAATTTTTTAAAGTTTTTGAGACCATTTCAGTCACAACCTTATTTGTCTGTCAGTTCATTATTAATAAGCGAACAATTTAATTTGTTATCAATGAATATTATAAAAGTGTGCAGATTGAGAAATGTTATACGTCGGGAGAAATGCCCACTGAGTTTATAAAGAATTAAAGTATTACTAAGTATTCCAAAAAAGTGAATGCGCGAAAATGCAACCAGCATAAGAAAATAAGTGTACAGTCATGAGACTAACATTATGCTACTCATAATAAAAAGTCTGGACGCGACAACTGCGTTATGGAAGTGAGTGTTCATATAAATGATCTAAAATTTTTGTATATATATATATATATATATATATATATATATATATATATATATATATATATATATATATATATATATATATTTGCAGCAAATAAGCATTAAAAAATAATGTAGAGAACAGTCTTTCCTTGTTTGTTATGTACATTATTTAAAAGAGACATATATTACCTTTCGCCCTCGATAATAAATTTTGAAAAATATATTTGCATTAAAAAATAATATAAAAGACAGCTTTTTTCTTGTTTATTTTGTTCATGATTTAAAAAAAAAGACATAATAAATTTTGAAAAATAAATTTGCCGCCAATAAAGGCATTAAAAAATAATGTAAGACAGCTTTTTTGAAAATATTTGACAATAAAAGAAGAAAATAGGAAGTTTATAAAAATCCGGTTTTTCTTTAAATCAAATTGTTTTAATGAAAAAATTTAATAAAACATATCATTTGATTTTTTTACGACAATAACAGAATTATCTGTCATTCTCCATAGTTTCTTGGAGTGTGGACTTTGTATGTCAGGCTTACAACTATTTATATCTTCTTCAAAAACAACGATTTATCCATAAGTATATTTATTTATATCTAACTCAACATATTTTTTTACACAAATAACTTTAATGGCATGACCACATATTCAATTTCCAATGATTTTTTCTTCATTCCCCATATACATTTATAATAAAAGCAGTACTTAAACCTTCTGCCCTCCACCATTATTTTTCAAACAATTGTACAACTATGCATTATAATATGTGAAAAAGTAAATGCCATCAAAGATAACTTTCTTGAAAATAAATGCTTCATAATATGTGGCTTCACTTTAAGTCACATTTTTGTAATTAAAATATGGAATAAATCTTATATAAATCGATTTTTTTATTAGAAAATTACATTTTTATTAAGGTGACTCAGGATTGAGTTTCATACATATATATATATATATATATATATATATATATATATATATATATATATATATATATATATATAACAATTAATTACCCATAAGTATGTTTATTTGTATCTAATAGCTCAACATATTTTTTTACACAAATATTATGTAAGGCATTTTAAACATATAAAGACTGCGTATTGCCCCGCGCGCATATAAATTGGCATTTTTATTTCAATTTCGCTTATATGTCATGTTTTGCAAGTCGGCCAGACAAATACTGAAAAAAACGGTATTCTCAGTCGAATCGCCGCTCTATTGTATTGTCGACTTTACGATCTGTCGGCCGAAAGAACTGTCGGCCGAACGATATGCCACGCTGTTTTTTTTACAATACCTACATATAAATTCAATCCAAAGCCTTTGGAAATATAACTAAATCCTTATTTAATATCATTTAAGCAGATGTCCTGGCTATTCTCGCATGCGTACCATGTCGTCTGGTTGCATATGTTTATCTTATTTATACAGTGTGAGCCAAAATTATTTATGAATTAAAGCTAATGACAAGAACCTAAAGAGAGAGTTTTGGAGATATTTAAACAGTTGTTCGATAGCTGTCAAAATAGAGCGTATGTTGCGTGAAATTTTTTATAAAATTTGGTTCCATAACTGCAACTCTACGGCTATTTCGTCTTGAATTTAATGTTCGTGTTGCTCAGCGTCGAAGCGAAATTTCATCTTAGTTGTGTAAATGGTAAAATAGCAGGTCGTTAAAACAGAAAACCAACTGATAGGAGTCTATCTGAATGCACTCAAGGAAATGACGAGCTGGTAAGACAATCAATTCTTTGTAGTCCAAGTCGAATATTTAAACGACATGCGGCAGCGTAATATTTATCTACCACGAGTGTCCGACAAAATAATTCAAAATTTTGATTTTTATTTTATAAAAGTCTGTGGCTAATGGAAGCTGATTCCCGAGGCCAACCCACCATTCGCGCACATACGTATCAGCGAAAGGCAGCGAAAGGTTGTGTATATGTATATGTTTATTATATATATATATATATATATATATATATATATATATATATATATATATATATATATATATATATATATATATATATATATGCTATGGTATTTAGTGTTTCCTTATAGCACTTTTAATTGTAGAGCATGATAATTCAATTTGCGTCCTTATTTAAAAACGCTAATATTGATGATCCTGAAATTATGCCAAAAATTGTTTACTTACTGCTGTGATTTAAAAAATTTTTCTCTCATATCATGGGTAGGGTTCTGTCCTTGGGCTAGCATTTTTGTTTAATATGTGGTTTTTATAAATTATAGTACTCCCGAGTGTTTGGAAGTTTCAAGAAATTTATATATAATGGGTTTTTTTTATTTTACTTTTAATTAACGGTGAAAAATAGCCTTACTTTATCATATAACTAGTATTTGTTTGATTTGAGGTCAAAATTAAACAGATTATGTAAGTACGATCTAGTATGATTTATTTCTGATTGATTAAATTCACAAATATTCATTAAAAAAGTTATATCAAGTTTATCATCACAGATTATCGATAAATCAAAACAAATCAAATTTATTTAAAACAATGAATTACCTAACTATGATCTAGTGATTCGGCCTTTACCTAATATCCCCTTAGTGAGCTAAATATAGATTAAAATCATTAATGGGACAAAATATTCTTAAAAACTATTCACACTATAGAAAAAGAGTCTGCACATTTATTACAATAAAGTTCATAAAACGACTTACTGCATGATGTCTTAATTGCTTCTTCCATTTGTTGTGTACTTATTGCTTTCCATTTGATTTACTGTTTCGATTTTGTAGCTTGCCTGTGATTAATAATTGATTTCCATTTTATTTAAAACGGTCTTTTTATTTTCTTTATACAAAAATTGAATATGATTTTATGATTTTATTATGAGGCACTTGCCTTTCACGTTTAATTCTCAACTTCCATATTTACAGGCTCGTCACACGACAACGAATTTCAAGCTTCACTTACCGCAGTTCAATTACGAATCGTCTCCTCCGACTTGCCGTCGTCTCCTTAAATAAACTACACCTGTCTTACAAAAAACCTTTTCTCGCTGTACCTCGGGTAAAACAAAGTTCATAGGCCTTGCGTTTTCCCATTGTCCAACTTTTTGTTCGTTGCACTCTTTTGAAACAACCACCAAAAAACTATCCTTATCAACTATCACTGCGTCTTTTCTTATAATTGGTATTTACAAAAACTTATTTTTAATTTAATATTATACATTTATTTACTGCATAAGGATGAAATAAAATCGTTATATTCTATTAAAACTCTATAAATAAAAACAACGCTATTGTTCTGCGTTCCATTGTCTTCCAACGACTTTTGTTTAGATAACTTAAAATGCACTACATGTAAAAAAAGAAATCATTGTTTTGTATTCTTCTACCTAATGCTATTTCTTATTTAAACCTAAAATATTTTACACTCTCAATTATACAGGGCATTTAAATATTAGGACGTATTAATTTTATGTACATTGGCCCGATTTACTCCACAATAATGTTTCTAATTTTCTGAGATATTTGCTATCTATAACAATATATATATATATATATATATATATATATATATATATATATATATATATATATATATATATATATATATATATATATATATATATATAGTGGCCGCTAGCTAACGTGAACTAACAAAAACAAGGCCTATTTACGCTTCTAGATGCGTAAATATGGCAAGTAATAACAATTACGTACGTTTATTAATGGAAAATTAAATACCCTTTGATTGTATAAAAGATTAAAAAAATATGTTAAAGTTGTTTGCTTTTTCTCCTGTTCTAAAATTTTCTTGGTAACTATTTCTCTGCACTCTATTAAAGTCAATATATCCTCCATAGCAAAACATTTTTTCGCCATACTCCATTGCTGAGAGTAGAGTATGAAGGGCCTCCCTTGAAGTGACTGTTTTAGTTGCTGCACTGTCTTCTTCATCAGCACCATCGCTACTTACGGTGACATCATATTTTGTCTATATCGTCATTATTCCAGTTTTCAAGGTGCGCTCGGGTACAGCTTGTTTGTAAATATCACCTGCATAAAAAAGAAAGTCTGGACTCGGCAAGTGCCTTATGGAAGTAAATATTCATAAAAATGTTTTTAACAACAAATATGTTTCTTTAAGGCAAGCAGGCATCAATTTGGTTACCGGTATAAGATGTATAGTAGAAAGAATGTACCATATTTTATCAAAACACCTTATTTGAAAATGTAAAAAAAATTTGAAAATAAACATAAAATGTTTCCGAGAAAAGTGGTTTCCTAGCCAAGTTAGGTTAATATCAAATTGAGTTATTGAAATTTGAAACACTTAATTAAAATTCTCTACCAAAACGCACTGACTCCGTTTTTTTTTCTTACAAGCATGTATCATATTTCGACAAAAAATGCAATAATATAAGGGTGTTCGAAAAAAAATTTGTAGGTATCATCAACGACTTTTGGGCCAACCTGTAATTATCAAAATAATTTTATAAGATGCAGCTCAAGACACACTATAACTAACGTATACAATTTTTTCTCGTATTTTGCACAATAACAATTATATTGAGCTTTACCGGAGAAATGCGTCACACTGCATATATGTAAACAGATTAACACTCACACTAAACCCGGATATGGATTCTAGGAGGCCTAGTTTGCACTCATTGGAAGAAAACTTTTTAAAATTAAAAAGTCGCGGTTTCTCCATTGACGGATTTTTTCTACAGAAATTACCTAAAAACTATAGACCGTTAAACCATAAAATTAACTAAACCTACAGCCAAAGCATCAGAGAAAGGGTCTATTTGAAATGAATTCCCTGGAAATATTTTAGCAAAATAAAGAACAATGACGGTTGAAGCTGAAATTTAGGGGTTTGCAGAACACTCTTCTTAGGATATTCTCTTTACATAATTCGTATTTGTTTCAGGTTCTTTGCCATAATTTTGCCAATTTTACGTTTCAAATCGCAAATTTGACGTTTTGAGGAAAACCCTAATTTTTTGGCTTTAAACTAACAAACTTAAATTTTGGTACATGGTTCACTATTGATACAAACACGCGCCCCAAATTTGGTTGCCCTTACTTTATTACTTCTGGAGATATATTTTTTCCGGAAAAAAAATACAACATTTACCGGGAAAACCAAGGCCGATTTTTCTGGGTAAAGAACTTAGCCAAGCCACTTGCAAAAAGAAGACACTCAGTAAATTTGATTGTTCCGGCACCTGTTTTGGAGCCATTTTCAAGAGGTAAAGGAACTATGTAAACACGTAAACTCTAAGGCCTCAATCTGCCTACTCCTTAGAGCAGTGGACAAATGTGGGTTGGGTTCTTGTAGCTTGATAACGGGGCCTCAATCTACCTACTCCTCAAATCTCTCCGGAGATGGACACTGGGCCTAAGAGAGATTTGGCAGTTCTCTGCAAGTCTTGTATTGTATGTACCGTTTCGCCTACCTGCTTCGTTATCAGTGTAAAAAGCCGGGTCACGGTAAATTAAGTCAGGGGCTTTTGTCATGGTACTTAAAATATTAAGAGGATGGCAAGTATTTGTTGAGTCTGGTAGTGAAGAAATAAAATTTTCTATTGAATATGTTGTCTTTTTGTGTATTTGTAATCAAGATATAATATGTTTCGAAGTAATGGGAAGACGAAGACCATCATAACTATTATTTAAACCATCAGGACGTTTTTCGTTCTAGTTAGTTTAGCGGATAATGTTGGTTTCGAAGTTGTAAACCGGGGCTATTGTTTTGGCATTGTCGAAGTCTGTTTTATGTCCTGTATGAATATGATGCATGACCAGCGCCGATGAGGGGTCAGATTTTCTAACTGCGAGTGTGTGTTTATATATTATATTGTGGATGCGTTTATTTGTTGGTTCTACATAAGTTCGGGAACAGTCAGTACAAGGAATTTCGTAAGCTCCATGAGATTCGTTTAGAATTGTATCCTTGGGAGTTTTTATCAGATTTGACAGTTTTTGGTCTGTTGTGAATATGGCATTGATGTTATGGGTTTTAAAAATTTGGCTGATTTTGTCGGTGACACCTTTAATGTATGGTAAAAACGCTGTGTGTTGTTATGTGGACTCTCTTCTTGTTATGGCGTAGTGGTTTGTTGTTGTGCGTTTCAAATGTTTCGTAGTATGTGATTGTTGTCATATCCGTTTTCTAGTAATGTCTGTTAAAAAGTTTAATTCTGTCTAGTCGAACAACGGAATTTAGTTGCGATGGGTGATGGTGAGATTGGGCGTTAAGATAACGATTAGTGTGGGTTGGTTTTCGGTACACACTGTAAGAGAATCCTCTGACTGGGTTTTTAGTGATCCGTATATCTAAGAAAGGCAAAGAAAAATTATTTTCTGTTTCCATGGTGAACTGGATTTGGGGGTTACTGATATTTAATTAAGAGAGGAATTCGTCTAGAGATATTTTACCGTGTGTCGAGACAGCAAAAATGTAATCAACGTATCTTAACCAACAGGTTGGTTTAAGCTGGAATGAATTGAGGGTTTGTGTCTCGAAGTTTTCCATGAAAATGTTAGCCAATGCAGGAGAGAGAGGTGAACCCATTGGAGCACCTCGAACTTGTTTGTAACATTTGTTTTGAAAAAGTAAATAAGTGTTAAATGTGCAGTGTTCTAGAAGAGCTAAGGTATCGTGGGAAATATTGTGTTCATTTTTGGGAATGTCAAGGGTTTCAGATAGAGGTATATAAGTGAATAAGGAAATTATATCAAAGCTAACTAGGATGTCGTTTTGAGAAATGGTGTTGTTTTTAAGAAGTGAATGAAATGAGTGGAGTTTTTGACATTGGATGTAGCGTTTTCTACTAATGATTGGAGAGTTTTGGCTAGATGTTTTGCAAGTTTTTGTGTCGTTGAACGTTGGGCACTTACGATGGGGCGAAAGGGAATATCAGGCTTACGGATTTTTGGGAGACCATATTTATAGGGATGCGAGATGATTGTTCGCGAGGCACTAGTTCTTTTTTGAGATCAGGACTGAGTTGGAAGTTGTTGATGATAGTTTTGGTTTTCTTTACAAGATAAGTTGTAGGGTCGTTAGAGATTTGTGTGTAGTTTGTGCTGCTTAGTATAATGTCCGTCTTTTGTATAGAGTCTGTTTTGTCGAGTATGACTGTAGCGTTGCCTTTGTCTGCTGGTAGGATTATAATTTCTGTGTTTCGGTTTAGGTCTCTGATTAACTGTCGTTCGTGAGAAGAAATGTTAAAAGGTGGAGGTTTGGCAGAACATAATATCCTGGCAATGTCTTGTCTAATAATTTCGGCTTCGTCATTCGGTAAGTAAACTTTTCTGCCTTAAAAGCTTAGTAACTTGTCGAGCAAATGAGTTATTAAACCACCACTTAAAAATATCGACAGTCCTCCAGACATTTTTAGAATTTTAGAATGTTTGTATTCAACGGATAAATTAATATTGTTGAAGCAACAGGGATTTTTTGATTTTCCAATCACAAGAGATTTTAGTTTCTGAGCACCAGTCGCATTGGTGCAAGCAAAACATGCAACACCTGCTTTTTCAGACTTTCCCGGTGTAGTTATTTCATTACAAGTTACTAGGCTTTTATCAGGTAAGATTTTCCAAAAAAAGTCCTGATTCATGCGCGTTCTATATTTGTTCTTTGAATACATTCATTTCTCAAATTGTTCATAAAAGTTGTTGCTTAAATGGATCTACGGCACCTGGATTTGAAGACATTTTTCTTATGCTTATGAATTTCTCGAGTGTTAGTAGAGAAGACTATTTGGCTTTGTTTTTCTTTGTGGCTTTGGTGCGGTGTTTTTAGGCTTTAAAAAAGATAACGCTTTTTCTTCATTTGGAGTTGGTGGCGTTAACGCGTCGTGTATACTTATCTTAGAATTTTAAAAAGATGTCTTCAAATGAGCGCAAACTAGGCCCCCTAGAATCCATACCCGGATTTAGTTTTAGTTTTTATTTGTTTACAGGGTGATGCATTTTCACGGTAAAGCTCAATATAATTGTTATTATACAAAATACGAGAAAAAGTTTTATACGTTAATTATATGGTGCCTTAATCTGCATCTTACAAAATTATTTTAACAATCACAGGATGATATCTACAATTTTTTTTCGAACACTCTAATATTATTGCATTTTTGCATTTTTTTAGCGAAATGTGTTTGTAAGAAAATATTTAGGCGCCATAAGTGCGTTTTGGTAAAGAATTATCCTTAAATGCTTCAAATTTAGTAACTCAATT
Source organism: Tillus elongatus (assembly GCA_964006375.1). Classification (NCBI taxonomy): domain Eukaryota; kingdom Metazoa; phylum Arthropoda; class Insecta; order Coleoptera; family Cleridae; genus Tillus; species Tillus elongatus. Next base: position 269,605,336 of record OZ023262.1, read on the forward strand.
TGCTATTAACCTAAGCTCTGTTGCCAAGAAACCAGTTTTCTCGGAAACATTTTATGTTCATATTCGGAAAATTTCTGATAAAATATGGTAGGTACATTGTTTCTACTATATAGGTTATACCGGTAACCAGATTGATGCCTGCCTGCATTAGAAAGACATATTTGCTATTAAAAACGTTTTTATGAAAATTCACTTCCATAACGCACTTGCTGCATCCAGACTTTTTTATACTGTAAAGGTTATACTGGTAACCAAATTTGGTCCCTCCTTTTATTGAAAACGACATATTATTTGATATTATTATATATTATATATCATATTTTAAACATAACACACTTGCTGCGTACAGACTTTTTATAATTATGCGCAATATTTGAGATACTGAATGTATTCCAAAAGCCCTCGTGTAAACAATTCCTTATAAGAAATTGCTTAGAGATTGAACTAAATACCTATGGACCCTGATCAGGTGCATCGATTCCGTGTTAAATTCAGCAGTTTTCTATCAGTCACTATATCTACATCCTTAGAATTAATAGCTCCTACTATATCGATTCTCCCGCTTTAGACAGATCACATCTTTACCGACGTAATTTGCCTAATGGATTATCCAATGCAACGTCGTTCTTCTCTACAAAGTGATTTATTCCACTTAACGACAGCAAATTAAATGATCATGTCAGTCCTTTCGAAGTTTCAACAAACCGAAAAGGTCATTAGCTCTCTCAAACTAAAGTGACTGCTTTTTAGTAAATTTGCTTTAAAAAAATTCACTAATGAAGAGATCCTGACTTTTGAATTTTGAAAAAATTTCCTCAAATGCGCGCAAACTAGTACCGCTAGAACCCATATCCGGGGACAGTTTCAATTATATATATATATATATATATATATATATATATATATATATATATATATATATATATATATATATATATATATATATATATATATATATATATTTATACATTTACATATACCGATAACTTACAAAATAATGGGCCGATTTTGATCAAATTCAGCGAGTACCTTCCTTTTGCAAGTGGCTTGCATGAGTTTGTTATCCAGGAAAATCCGCCCTTGTTTTCCCGGAAAATGTTGTGTTTTCCTTTTAAAAAATTTATATCTGCGGAAATAACAAAGCAAGGGCAACCAAATTTGGTACACGTGTTTGCATTAAAAATAGTGATTCACGTACTAAAATCTAGGACCGTAAATTAAAAGCTAAAAAGGTTACAGGCATTTAAATTAAAAAAAATTGGGGTCTTCCTCTAAACGTCAAAGTCGCGATTTGAAACGTCAAAATACCTTGTACAATAATTTTCAAACCAACTCAAATCAGCGCCTTGAGTTATTCTTTGACAATCTGATTACAAAATTTCTTTGAAATGAAAGCAACGCATGAGAGCTTAGAAGGGATTTTGTAGTAGGGTGCAGGCGTCAAAATTTTCAGTATTTCTTGTATAACTTGGCAACGCCGCTACCAAAATTTAAAAACTGCATACCGTTTTATAGACAAATTTATGGTACGTTTAAATATTAAATAATATAACTAGCGTTCCATGAAAAAAAACTACATTGGATTATGTCAAGCTTTTATGAATCACCCTGTATAGCGGAAAATAACTTTATAATAAGGATAGCTTAAAAGTATGTAACTTTGTGAAAAATATTTTGTGTACCTTTCATAGAAAGCAAGATATGGAACTTAGTTACATGAATGCGCCACCCTGTATATGTATGTATATATATATATATATATATATATATATATATATATATATATATATATATATATATATATATATATATATATATATAACCAGAATAGCCTTTGTGCACTAAGTTCATCATGTTACCATTCCATGGTGACTCGTAGGGACGTAAGAAGCATTTTCTTCTAATGGCGCGTCTCTCAGATAGTAAACAGTCGCAGCAAGTGAGCTACGGAGGTGAATTTTCGTGAAAATATTTTTAATAGCAAATATGTCTTGTTTTAATGAAATCAGGTATCAAAGTTGGTTACCAGTATAACCTATATTATAGTAGAAACAATGTACCACATTTCATCAAAATCAATTTATTGTTTGAAAATGTACAAAAAGTTTCCTAGCCAACGAACCTTAAGTATTAGATGCAAATCGTGTTATTGAAATTTAAAGCATTTGATGAACATTCGCTACCATAACGCACTTGCTGCGTCCGAAATTTCTTTTCTCACAAAGATATATTATATTTCAACGAAAAAGAGGTGTTCGATTAAAAAAAAACGATAGTTTGTATCACCAACGACGAAATGGACCACGCTGTGATTGTAAAATTAATTGTATAAGATGCAGCTAACGACAACGTTTAATTATCATATACAATTTTTTCTCGTATCTTGTATATTAATGTATATATTAAGTTTTTTTCTATGATAGATCCTTAAAAACTATAGACTATTAATCTATAAACTTTAACTGCCAAAGCATCAGAGAAAGAGTTTATTTGATGTCCTGAAAATATTTTAGTAAAATTCACTAAAGTCTGGACGAAGCAAGTGCGTTGTGGTAAAGATATTTCATAGAAATGTTTTTAATATAAAATATATTATTTTAAAGAAAGAGATGAAGATTAGCATATAGTGTAACCTTTATAGTAGAAACAATGTACCCCATTTCATCAAACTAACTTTTTGTTTGAAAAAGTAGAAAAATTTGCCGAAGATAAAAATATAATTTTCGCAAAAAAACTAGTCTGACTTTCTTGGCCAATCTATCCACGTAATTTGCACAAAAACTACACCGGCCAAGATACAATTATTCACAGACAGCTTTTTGACAGAAATTAAAAAAAATATTTACATGCAGATTTGTAACCAATATGTTTCACGATAATTCGCCATTGTTTTTACAAAGGTTGGCTAAGTAATTTAAGAGCGGCCTATATATGGCATCTCGACTTTTTTGACGAACAATATAATTGGGACTTTTCTTGGGACTTCTATTTCCATTGGTAAAGACGCCATATCACATTTTTTGACATGTTCCAAAAGGTAAAAAGTTGAAAAACAATTTAAATAACTCGAAAACGATGGGCGAGATAAATTAAATCTCGTTACAAGCATGCATTAGAATTGGATGGAAAATGCAATACTGCTACAATAAGTAGGCTGTTCCATTAAAAAAAAAATATGGACGCAGCAAGTGCGTTATGGTAGTGATTTTTTATTAAATGCTTCAACTTTGAATAACTCAGTTTTGAATGAACTTAGAAAGTTTAATTTTGGTATGTTGTAAGGTCTTACCTAAGCCAAGATATTCACCAAATTTCATTAAAATAATTTTGTAATTTTTGGAGAAAAAAAATTTTTTGAATTACAATTTAAAATTTGAATAACTCAATTTTCTATAAACTTATAAAGTTAAATTTTGGTACTTAGTAAGCTCTCTCCCAAGGCAACATACATACATTAAAACAGCTGTGTTATTTTCGGAGAAAAAAATTTTATCGAAGGAAAACTCAAAATTTTCCCGGAAAACCCCGTCCGATTTTTCTGGCTAACGATCTTATCCAAGCCATTAATAAAAGAAGGGCACTTGCCGAGTTTCATTTAAATCGGTTAATTATTTTTTGAGTTATCAGACGGATACACATATATATATATATATATATATATATATATATATATATATATATATATATATATATATATATATATATATATATATATATATATATATATATATATATATATATATATATATATATATATATAAACATATAAAAATTGAAACTGACCCCGGATATGGGTTCTAGGGGTCCTGGTTCGCGCTCATTTGAAAAAATTTTTGCAAAGTCTCACCATCGATACCTCTCTATTAGTGAATTTTTTAAATAAAAATTCACTAAAAAGAGAACGTATCACCAACGATTTATGAGCTACCTGTGATTGTCAACATAATTTCATAAGATGCAGCTCAAAACATCCTATATACCGTATCTTATATAATAACCAATATATAGAGCTTCACAGTAAAAATTCACTACCACTATATATATATATATATATATATATATATATATATATATATATATATATATATATATATATATATATATATATATATATATATGTGTAAAAACTGATAAACCCCGGGGGCCTAGTTCGCACTCCTTTGAAGAAATATTTAAAAAAATTAAAGTCGCCGTCTTCTCAATAACGATTTTTTTTCTACCAAAGTATGCGAAAAAGCATGAACTATCAAACCACAAACTCTATAACTGAAACTACTGCCAAATCATCACAGAATGAGTCTATTTGTAACTGAAACTTAAACTAAAACACATTTTGTATGACATTTATTTTACATAACCCGTACTTGTTTCAGGTTCTCCGTCCAAAAATTGCAAATTTTCAAGTTTCAAATCGCGACCTTGACACTTTAAGAAGAAAAACTATAACATTTTCAAAGTAATTTTTCTGTTATTTCTTGGCCTTTTTGCAACATGAAACCGTAAACTTGGTCTGTACTATACAATAGATCTTGTTATCCACACAAAATGTTTTGGTTTTGTGCATTTTTCTGGTCATCAGTGGCACCCAGTTTTTTTATTTGGCTATATTTTTTTTTCCTTTCAACTTAGAGATCTGAATTTTGGCATATTAGGTAAGTTTAATAGTGTAAACCTCAGTACCAAATTTGTTTGCCATAGCTTTGTTAATTGCGGAGAAGATACAAAAATTTTCCGATAGAAAACCCAAAATTTTCCAGGAAAAACTGGTCCGAGATAACACACTCGTCCAAGCCACTTGCAAAAGGAAGGCACCTACCACATTTTATCAAAGTCGGTCCATGATTGTTTGAGTTAGCAGTACGATATTATAATATACAGGGCCTTCATTAATTCCCGAGTCCCACGTGACCGCTTAAGTTAGGCAACCAAACATGTACTGTTCTACAACCTGAATAAACGAAATCCCTAAGTTGCCAGTGGCGTCTCTTATTTCCTTTGTGGTTTTATAAAAAATATAAAAAATTATAATAAGGTGAAACAGTAAATGTATTAAACTTTAAGTTTTCTTCAATTCTACTTCCACATTTACGTATCATTGTGAAAATATTTTTCGCAGAGAAAAAAAATATATGTTTTGCTCAGATGAGGTTAAAATTGACATATCGCGATGCGATGCGTTAGCGGCATTCCGCTGATGATGTAATGTCATTTTTGAGGTTTCAGGGGTTCGGGAATTCAAATGTAACATTGTTAATTTTAACATTAATAACCAGTTCGTAAAAATATTATAAAATATTACTTTTATTTTGTATAGATATCAAAATAAAACAAACAAAACTAGCATTACAAAAAACATTTTAACTAGTGTTCAGTAAATAAAATAACTTTTTAAAAAATTTTGCATTTCTTATAAAAAGGGCTATTTAAACATCTAATTTACGGTTTTAGGAATGTGTATTGTGTAACATCTACCTGTTTGGGCACATAACCGACAAACAGATTTGGTAGGGCTTCGTTCCATGCGATGTCGAATATCGTCAACAACATTCTCTGCTGAAATAATAGGCCTGCCTGTAGATTTGCCGTTGCAAATACAGTTCTTTTCCTCATATCGTCTAATAAGGTCCAATCTGTGGTTTTCAAAAGTATCGTATGGAATGTTATCCTCGGGGAAAAGCTTCAGAATATTGCTTGATGCATGATTGTATCGAATAAGACCAACTTTCATTTGGATTTCGTGTACCACTGCGAAAATGGGCCATTAAAATAAAGGCATCTTGCTCCGGTGTGAAAGGCATCACTACAATCAAGTCTAAAAAAATGGAACAAATAAATAAACATAACCTTACCATACATACACTTTTAACTTACGTAAAAACGCAATGAAAATGCTAAGTTTCGATAAAAACTGTTTATTTTTATTGTGCAACAGATAGAAAATTATTTGAAGAAGATAAACACTGGTCCAACTTGGAAAATGTACAATATACATACAAAATACCCGGTCAAAATGAAAATTAGCGCCAATGGACTGAACTGTCAATTGTCAATTGATTTAGTAACTTTGGGATCCCTAGTCTAGTGGTTTTTTTGGTTACTTTTTGACTGCCAACTCATAAAATCATATTCCACTAAGAGAGAGAGTCAGAATCCGGTCACGTGGGACTTGGGAATTAATGAAGGCCCTGTATATACATACACACCCACAGATCTCCTCATCTGTAAATTTTTAATAACTTTAAGGATGACGCAAGTTAACTTTCTTGTTAACATACTTGACTTTTTAAAAGAATTTATTGATTATAGTTACATAAAATACTTATGAATAATAATAAAAAATGATAAATATAAATTATGACAAGTTAAAAGAGACTCAAGCAATAACAATGTAGGAATGTCCGTCCGTGGTCTGGTAACTTCCATATATAGTCTCTGGTGGGATGTGGACCGAGAGGCGGTTTCCACCTAAGTTGCAGTCTTGAAGGTGATCCTAGCAGGTGGCTGGTTGCTGATTTGAAGGTCTAGTTGTTTACCCAACTTGCGCTATTAATTAACCCATTCGTCAGCGACCTTGGGTGTTGAATCGGGATCTGTACTTCTTATATACATTGTATGAGTTGGTTATTGTTATCTCCTCGATCCTTTAGAGAACGAAGCCTATGGTTCGTTCCGAATAGTCATCGGGAATCCAGTAATTGGTTTGGAGTCAGCAGTTTTCGTTTTTGATTTCTGCCAGAAGTATCTTGAAGTCATTGCGATTATTGTTATTATTATCACAATGTATAATATAATTGACCATACATTAGGGTGGTATATGGGCAAATCGATGGTTCCTGGAATTTTGCCATTGATGGATTGTAACTGGGATTTGATATTGTTCAAGTCGTGCAGTTGGACATTTTCTAAATTTAGTTCTGGTAATTTGTCTGGGAATATGGGTGCTTTATTTGTTACCAATTCGATGTTTGGGAGATTGAACGATTTTTGTGTTTCCGATGCCATTTGTACTGAACTGAATCTTTCGTTATTGATGATAAGTTGGCATTTGGGTTTCAGAGTCGCCCGTTTTGTTCCTCTGATTATTTTGGTTTCTTCATTTTCTTCGGAGCTAAGTTTGATTTTTGTTTCTTCGGGTGCCACTATTATGTATTGGGTATTGCCATATTTAGAGACTGATGTTTTTGTTATTTTGACAAGTTCTTGCTTGCAATTGTTTATCGGTTTCTGGAAGTTGATCAGTTTAATTTCGCATGGGTTGTTTTCGTTAAGTGCTGTAGGGTTGTCATTTTCACAAAAGTATGTTTGGTCTTTTAGATTCCTACACTTTTCGTTTCTGTAAGCGTAGTGTTTTCTGCTAAGGATTAGGTACTTGGTTCTAGGGACAATCATTCTGAAGGTATACGGATTTTTAGGGACTGGTAATGCATACAATTGATAATAAATATAATCTGATTTGTCTACTAAGGGCATATCTATTTGGAATATAATTTTAAAATCAATTTGAACGGTTTTTATGTTAAATATTTTTTCATAAGTGAAATGTCGGTTTTTGTTATTAATCTTGATTTTGAGATATGGTTTTCAATATTTTCTAATTCTTTTGATATAAATTTCGGTTTCAGTATTGACGTATGATACGTGTTCAATTTTGAAAAAGTAATTGCATTTTCTGTTGTTAATATCATGTTTAGTACATTATTTATCAAATAACTGATTTGAGTGAGTAATTCCAAATGTTTTACTCTATGAAAATTTGTTAGTTGGTCGCTTTTTAGACTATCTATTGTATATTCCAAATCGTTTATTCTCGCTACAATGACTTCTTGGTTATGGTTCAGGTTGTCTATTGTTTTATTGAACTCTGTTATAGCATCTATCATTAGGGATGTCTGTGAACTAAAAAGTTGATGTACTTGATTTTGATCTTTCTTCAAAATTTCAAGAGCTTTATATATTCTGTCGCCGTCATCTGCATCTAAGTTCCCAGTTATTGATTTGAATATCGATCCTAGTCCGTTTATTATACCTCTTTTGTTCCTAATCGTTGTTGGAAATATTCGATAAAATGTGTCATCAATATTGCTAAAGGTGAAATTGATTGTTAAAATAAAAATTTTGTATTCAAACTTGTATTCTGCATTCATTACGCTTATTATGTTGTCAAAGTAAGTTTTTAGTATGTTAAAGTCGTCGTATAGTTGTCTTAGGTCATGTATATGAATCATTCTCCATTTATCGTTTTCTGAAAAGGCTTGTCCCAGTTTGCGTGGCAGTATGCCTGGATTGTCTGTTAGGTCTTCTAATTGTTGCTTTACTCTGGTGAAGAGAATGAACCTGCAAGGTGAAGATTGCGTAAATGGGTGATTGTCTGTTCGTCAGTTCTGTGATTTAGTATTATGGCTTTATTATGTTCAATCAGGGAAATTATTGAATAAGGTCCAGTAAAAGGGTTTTTGAAATTGAATATTGTTAAAATTTGGGGTATTTCTTTGGAAAACTGGTTTTTGTTGTTTGTCGTGCCTGTTATTGTTATTATTGTTGAAATTTGACCGTTGTAATAATCTGTCCCTATATTCATAATTTTCCTCGGAAAATATAAATTTTAATGCTTGTTCTATGCTGTCTGGTCGAGTGGACCTGACCACCATCCCAAGGGTTTTTTTTAACCCACCGATAAACGCTTTTAGTGTCTGTTGTCTGTACATGTTTTGTTTTAATACTAAAATTCCCTCGTTACGTTCATTTGATATTAAATTAGAGATGAGTAATTGTTCAATGTGTTTGCAACGATTACTGAACGCTAAGGCATCCTCGTTATGTTTCTGTTTCAGTGTCAATAATTCGCCTAGTAAGCTAATTTCATCACGATGGTCTGTAAAGTTCTCAACAATTGCCCGTCTTAAGTCTACCCATGTGTTTATAATTTTAGTGTTAATAATTAACTTGGCTTGTGCAATTAGTTTCGTTTGAATGTAATTTAATAGAAAATGGTTAAGATATAAATTTGGATTATCTGCGTCATAGAATTGATTCATTACTAGATCCCAAGCTTTTAAGAAGTTTCCTACATTTTCAGGCTGTCCGTTAAATTCGGGAATTGCTTTAAGGTAAAACTCTTGGAATTGATTTGCCATATTTAAATTGTTTCTAGAATTATTTCTATCGGGTTGTTCTACAATATAAATTTCGCCAATACTAATATTCCTTAATCTATATTCCAAATGTTCTAAATTATCAATATCGCTATCAGACATATAATATTATCAATATATGAGGAGATACAGTATATACATAGGAAATAAAGGAAGCGAACAACTTACAGAATCGATGCTATTGCTGCTGTCTTCATGACGTCTCTCTTGATCGGTTCTCTGGCTGTTAAGCGTTGAAACGCAAAGAATCAATATACTTTTGGTTCTTCAGCACTATCCGTTGCGACTGCGCCAGTTTTACTTATGAATAATAATAAAAAATGATAAATATAAATTATGACAAGTTAAAAGAGACTCAAGCAATAACAATGAAGGAATGTCCGTCCGTGGTCTGGTAACTTCCATATATAGTCTCTGGTGGGGTGTGGACCGAGAGGCGGTTTCCACCTAAGTTGCAGTCTTGAAGGTGATCCTAGCAGGTGGCTGGTTGCTGATTTGAAGGTCTAGTCGTTTACCCATCTATGAATAGTCTATTCTTCTAATTGCGCTGCTATTAATTAACCCATTCGTCAGCGACCTTGGGTGTTGAATCGGGATCTGTACTTCTTATATGCATTGTATGAGTTGGCTATTGTTATCTCGCAATTCAGCTGGATGTACAATATAAAACTGATTCATTAAGTGAATAGATAGATAATATAAAATGATACAGGATTCTTTTGAAATCATAAAACTTGTAAGAATCAGAAAAAAGTGAACACCCTGTATAAATAAGGATAGATGCCTTTTCGCAACAAATAAACCGTAGACTTGTTTCGCTCTAATTAGAGCTCGTCAGTACGGCATACTAATTTCAGCGAAAATACACCTATAAAGTAATACGGCTATGGTAGCCAGCCTTCCAACACTAAGTTAGATATAAGACACGAAGCAACGTGCCGCCAGCTCGTTGCGGAAACAGTCTCTAATATCTAACCCTTTGTGTTATTTGGAGTTGCCGCGACAACATACTACCTGGTTCTGCAACGAGGTGGCGGCACGTTGCTTCGTGTCTTATATCTCACTAAGTGTTAGTAACCCTGTATAAATAAAAATAAATTTGGTTCATGCACTGGATATTCCAACGTAGCCCTGAAAAACCTGCCCCGCAAAGCCATGGTATTCCTAGTTAAGATTATGAATGCCATGCTGCGATTTCAACATTTTCCTTCCATGTGGAAACTTGCCGACATTATCAACATCCCGAAACCCAGCAAAGATCCGCTGTTCCCTCAGAACTACAGGCCCATTAGCGTCCTACCAGTCATCGGCAAAATCGCCGAAAAACTGATACAGAAAAGGCTAGCTTCTTTCACCTCTTAAAATCATATCCTCCCGGATGAGCAATTCGGCTTCAGACACCAGCACTCCACCACTGACCAAGTCCTTCGTGTGGTGGAAAACATCACCAAAGGACTTAATATAAACAAGTCAACTGGTGCAATATTTCTTGACATTGCTCAAGCCTTCGATAGGGTTTGGCATGCGGGCTTCCTAAACAAACTTCTATCATTTAATTATCCTCTCCCTCTGATTCTGTTAATTAGGTCATGCCTCCAACAGAGGAAGTACCAGGTGAAACACCTGGGAGCCAGATCTAGAACGTACCCAGCCACGGCTGGTCTTCCGCAGGGTTCTGCTATCTCCCCTCTGCTGTACAATATATTTGTCGCAGACATTCCGACAGCCCCCCTAAACGTGACTTACGGACTGTACGTAGACGACATGACCATCCTCAGCAGCTCCACTCAGCCGAGGATAATAACCGAACGACTTCAGACTGCCGTAGTCGAGCTGCAAGCATGGTATAGGAAATCCCTTCTAGCCATAAACCCCGATAAATGTTCAGCTGTCCTATTTTTCAAGAGGAGACACACACCTCACGAACACGTTTCATTAGACCACCGTCTAATTCCCTGGCAAGATTCCGCCAAATACCTCGGGGTTTTCCTCGACAAACACTTAACATAGCGCCCCCATGTCGATCACGCCCGAAAAAAAGCCTCTATCTTCATCTAGAAGCTGTTCCCTCTTCTAAATAGAAATTCCAGACTGTTCATGAACAATAAGTTGCTCATGTACAAAGTCATTATCCGACCAGCCTTGACCTATGCATCACCTGCATGGGCCAGCGCGGCCGCAAAACACATCAAGTTCCTTCAAATCATCCAGAACAAAATTCTGAGAATGGTTACGGAGCGCCATGATTTGTCCGAAACAGTCAGATTCACTCTGATCTGGAAATGCCTTCGATACTTGAGTTTATAACTCAACTATCCACAACTCATTTCGCAAAAGCCGCTTCTCACCCAAATGCTCTTCTCCGTAGTGCCACCGACTACGACGAGCAACATCCACATAAGCATAAGCGTCCAAGACGCCCTCGTGGCGCAGGTTGCTAGGTGCCAGCCTGCTAAGCGAGAGGTCCCGGGTTCGATTCCTGGGCGAGCCAAGTTGACTTTGTCTGGAAAATTTGTAAAAATATTGAATCATGGGAAATGAATGTGCTAATGACCTGAGATGCCGCAGCCAATAATATTTTTAAAAAAAGCGTCCAAAGCTTATACTTACCCGCTAACGCCCCCGCGGCAAAAACATAATGGAAACATTCATCCCCAAAAAGTCATTCTGTGTAAATCTTTCCGACAGAGGTATGGACTAAGGTCCGGGAGGGGGTTTTAGTGAGTACAGTCTCACAGTACCTCGATATCCAACGGCACCTACGGGGCCGTGAATGGGGTCTGCATGAGCACTTCCTCCTCCTGTATCAAAAAAAAAAGAAAAAAAAAGAAGCACTGGATATGACAAGCGACCACTCGTCTACATTTTTCGGTGCGTCCGTTGATAGAGTACACATTAAAAAAATAACTTTGTGCGTCTGCATAATTTTATTTGTTATCCCTGCGTTATTTGCTTACCAGCTTAAGGCATCACCAGAGCGTCCCCTTATTTTATTTTAAAGTAATTAACTATAATGATACCCTGAGTTGGAAGTAATGAACTTCCAAGACATTTTCCGGTAGGTCGTTTTAAGATGACTCATTTCAACAAAGACTACGTGATCAAACAAAAACAGATATGTCCCCGAGGCGACAAAAAGTTAAGTACAGTGGATTGTAGGCTATCGATAGGAATTATCTGCAAAGCTGCAGGGTCGAACAAGACTGCGCTTCAGTGTACATTAATCCTAATTAAGCCGTGTCATTAAGGTAACGATCCACTAATCGATAACTGGTAATCCTGGGTATGCAGACCCAAGGGCATTATGCCAGGACTCATTGAGACCGAAGACATCAACAGATGGTTATTATTGTAGATTTACTATTAACTTAAGATTATGCATATTTTATAACCATTTTTAAAACACCTATTTAAGGCTTGTGCACAACTTGTCAAAGTGAAAGTTAGTTTTGTTTTTAAAAAATACGCTAATGAAGATATCCCGCGTTTTGAATTTTAAAAAATGTCTTCAAATGAGCGCAAACTAGACTCCCTAGCCTGGCATTAGGCGCTAGGTATTTCAAAACGCCGTTTGTCGCGCGTCGAAGGTGACATTCACTCTACATATTTGAATTATTTATTGCCAATATAAACTACGCGTCAATTAAAGTGGAACACTTTAAATTTTAGATGCTGTTTGATCGTTTGTATCTCAAAATCAAGTTCACCGAATCTACTATAATTCTCACAGGTTGACAGATTTTTTGGGGCTTCTGATTGGTAGACAATAACAAAATTTGCACTTACGTGCTACAAGATACAGAGTGGAATATAAGTAGATGTTTTTTAAGCAGGATTTCAAACGATGGCCATTAGTCTACGAGGAGAGTTATATGTATTTTTGGTATGTAATTTAGAAATATACCTTGATACCTCGGGAAGTTTTCGAGATTTTATTAATAACGCAGCCCACTACGTTTTTATAATCAATTTTGTATTTTAGATCAAAGCCACCCTAAGTAAAAATGCAAACAAATCCCATTGGTCAATGAGGCGGATTATCTTCGCTTTTGGTATTCAGTGCCGAAGATTATCTCTATACCTCGAGACCTTCTCTAGATTTTGTCGGTATCGCGTTCCACTACGTTGCTGTCATCACTTTTGTCTTTGAGGTCAAATTACACTCTTAACCAGATTGTTTTTTTCGTAAAACGCGCACTTTAATATTTGAGTAGTTGGGCTAGGTGAATTTTCGGTATCCCATTCAGAAGAACACCTTAATACCTCGGGATATTTTCGAGATTTTATTAATATCGCAGCCCGCTACGTTTTTGTATTCAATTTTGTATTTTAGATCAAATCCACCCTAAGTAAAAGTGCAAGAAAACCCCATTGGTCAATGAGGCGGATTATGTTCGCTTTTGGTATTCAGTGCTGAAGATTATCTCTATACCTCGGGCCTCGAGATTTTGTTGATATCGCGTTCCACTGCGTTGCCGTCATCACTTTTGTCTTTGAGGTCAACTTAGACTCATAACGACAATGCTATATTTGTAAAACGCGCACCTCAATAGTGAAGGAGTTGGGTTATGTGAATTTTCGTTATCCAGTTCAGAAGAACACCTGAATACCTCGGGACATTTTCGAGATTTCATTAATATCGCAGCCCACTACGTTTATATCATCAATTCTTTCTCTTTCTTATTTTTTAATTATTGGTCCACAGGGAATTTTACGCTGATTTTTGGTATTCCGTTCTGAAAAACATCTCTATACTTCTTTGAGATTTTCTTGATATCGCATTCGACTACGTTGTTGTAAGCAAATTTGCCTCATTTTCATCAACAAAGAGACATTTCTACCATTCTGCTACTCCTCAGTCGCTGTGCTGGTTGGCCCAGTTGCTGCCCTCAATGCGGTGTATAGTTTTCAAGAGTGGGCACGCCGCTTGTCGTCTGACTCTTAAATTTCTGGCATGGAGTCGTCTACGTACTGTCGACTTCGAAGCTGCATTTCCTGTTCCTGCGTACTGTTATCGCAATTCTGTTGTCCCGAGTTATTAAGGTATTCCTCTGAATTTAATACTGAAAATTCACGTAACCCAACTCATTGACTATTGAAGTGAGCGTTTTGCGAAAAAACAATATGGTTAAGAGTTTAATTTGACCTCAAAGACAAAAGTGATTACAGCAACGTAGTGGAACGCGATACCAACAAAATCTTGGGAAGGTCTCGTAGTATAGAGATAATCTTCAGCACTCAATACCAAAAGCGAACATAATCGTCTCATCAACCAATGGGGTTTGCTTGCATTTTTACTTACGGTGGATTTGACCTAAAATCAAAATTGATTATATAAACGTAGTGAGCTGCGATATTAATGAATTCTCGAAAACATCCCGAGGTATTAAAGTGTTCTTCTGAAAGGTATAACGAAAATTCACCTAGCCCAACTCCTTGACTATTGAAGTGCGCGTTTTACAAAAAAAATGTGGTTAAGAGTCTGATTTGACCTCAAAGACAAAAGTGATGACAGCAACGTAGTGGTAGGCGATACCAATCAAATCTCGAGACGGTCCCGAGTTATATAGATAATCTTCGGCACTGAATACCAAAAGCGAACATAATTCGTCTCATCGATCAATGGGGTTTGTTTGCATTTTTACTTAGGGTGGCTTTGACCAAAAATGCAAAATTGATTATAAAAACGTAGTGGGCTGCGTTATTAATAAAATCTCGAAAACGTCCCGAGGTATCAAGGTATATTTCTAAATTGCATACCAAAACTATATATAACTCTCCTCGTAGACTAATGGCCATCGTTTAAAATGTTTCTGAAAAAACATCTACTTATATTCCACCCTGTATCTTGTAGCACGTGCAAATTTTGTTATTGTCTACCAATCAGAAGCGCCAAAAAATATATGTCAACCTGTGAAAATTAGAGCAGATTCAGTAAACTTGATTTTAAGATACAAACGATCAAACAGCATCCAAAATTTGAGGAGTTCCACTTCAATTGACGCGTAGTTTATATATTACTGCACAGAATTTGAAACTTTAACACATAAATGTATTTATAGACGAGACAATTTTAATGTTTTATTCCAAATATTCGAAATATTTTATTACAAATTCCAGTTTTAGTCTGTGTCTGATGAGCGGCTTAAACAATTAGCACATGTATATGTTATACCAGATGTATGTTCCTGGCAAATGGGCCTCTGGCACGAACTACGTAATCTTTTGCTTTTTCTGGTTTTTTCACGGCGAGGACAAAAATAGCAAAAGCGGCTGGCTACATTTTCTGCTGGTGGCGGATTTTCCACTGGAATCCTATCAATTATTCCTATAGTGGTACGCAATGCCGGTGGCAAATTTGTAATCTGTAAGCGGGTTTCGAGATATGGTCTGATGAGTGTGTTCCGTCGTTATTTTCGACACCTTTTTTGCCACACGCACGTGCCGACTATGGACACCAAAACACAGTTGGCCACCCCCGGCACGTCAATGATGGTCAACCCGAAAATGTCACCCTGGAGATTTAAGTTTTCGAACGGCGTCTGATGGGCTAAAGAGGTCGCCTACCCCTTCTCGACCCCGAAGCACATCGAGACTTCGGAATCAAGAACGCTGCATTTAATCGATGATCGTTCTAGTGCAGTTCACAGTCATACGTTCGAGTCCTTCGTTGTCCTCTGGGCATTGGACGCAGACAGGCCCGTAGCAGCCACGTGACCTTCAGGCACTTACCTTTGTTTCTGTTCTGGTCAAGGTGGAGGGGGTGGTGGTGGGGGGGGGGGGTCAAGGGCCTGTGTCATTGGGTGACGGAAGAGTATGCCAAAAGTGTGATGGTTGTGCTCATCGCAGCGACTAACCGCGGGTTAAAACACATATCCGGAGTCTGGACGCAGCAAGTGCGGTATGATAGTGAACTTTCATAAAAATGGTTTTAATAAGTACATACATAATATGTATTTTTTTTAAATGAAAGCAGGTTCTAGACTGCTTAGTTCGCGCACATTTGAAGAAATGTTTTCAAATTTCGAAAGTCACGATCTCCTCATTAGTGAATCTTTTTAAGAAAATTCACGAAAAGTCTATGGAAAATAAATATGAGAGCAGCGTGATTAGCTGGTTTGGACAAGCAAAACGAATGAATAATGACAGAATGACAAGTAAAATCTATAGAGAGCATGTAAATGGTGAGAAAGGCCTTGAAAAATTTAGAAGAGTTTGGTCGGACATTGTGGGCGATATACTAAGAAAGAAAGAGATCAGGAATTTATGTAACAGGAGTATGTATTTGTGATGGTGCATGAATGTAGAAGAAGCGGAAATAACTTGTCAGGACAGAAGTGCATGCGGAAACATAGTTAATTAATGGCATAGGCTTTGTGGGGTGCCTACCCCTTTATGGAAATGGCGTGCCTGGTAGTATTAGTAGTAGTAAACATTTAGATTTACTTCCGCGGGTTCAAATTTCCGGAAAATGTAAATTGATAACGTCTATCATTTATGATTTTTTTTAGTTGGAAATACAGTTTACATAATTTGAATTTGATTTATTTTTTTCAGCAAAGTTTCTGTAAAAAATATCCAATTTACGTATAAATCATATTTTGTCAAATTTATGTGAAATGTTAGTAATAATTAATCAATGTTTCATAAGTTATTGTGAACAAAATCTTTGCGAATTCACGTGAAAAGGCGTTTTCCAGTTTTGGTGAAAAGAAAATTGATTAGCAAATTTTCCTCTACAAAACTTTTTATGAAATTTACGTATATGGATTTTATATAATTTTGGGGTAACACTACTTAAGCCAATTTTTGTATTAAAAAATGGCGAGATTTTGTGGAAGAATTAAAATTTTCATCTAAAAATTTTTCATGTAATTTCTGCCAAAACGCTTTTTGTAAATAAGTACATCTTGACCAGTGTAGCTTGTGTAATTCCTTGAACATGTTGGTTTTCCAAGAAAATCAGGCCAGTTTTTTCATGAAATTTTCAAGTTTATTTTCGGAAATTGTTTGTACTTTTTCAAACAATAAAGCTATGATGAGGTTATACCATCTACCAAATTTTCCTCTACAAAACTTTTTATCAAATTTACGTATAAGGATTTTATATAAGTTTCGAGTAACATTACTTAAGCCAATTTTTGTAATAAAAAATGGCGAGATTTTGTGGAAGAATTAAAATTTTCATCAAATAATTTTTCATGTAATTTCTGCCAAAACGCTTTTTGTAAATAAGTACATCTTGACCGGTGTAGCTTGTGTAATTCCTTAAACAGGTTGGTTGGACAAGAAAATCAGGCCAGTTTTTTCAGGAAATTTTCAAGTTTATTTTCGAAAATTGTTTGTACTTTTTCAAACAATAAAGCTATGATGAGGTAATACCTTCTACCAAATTTAATCCCTCGGTTAAGAAAAAGTTCAAAGCTCTGCAAGTGCGTTATGGTAATGAGTTTTCATAAGCATGAAATATAATATATTAGTGATCTATGCCTATAATAAGAGTTATAAAAAATCACGTTAGTTACTTAATAACAGTCAAATTAAGGTAAAGAATAGCAAGCAAAAACATGATCCCTAACATAAATATTTATACAGTAATTTGGATACTAAACTCAAACAAAGAAATTGATAAACAGGAAATATACTAAACAAAAAATATACTAGAACGCTAAACATAAAAAGAATCCTGTGGTTCATGCATTGAGGGTGATTATAGGGATGTAGAAGGGGAAGAAGACCCCCATGACGGAGAGGGTTTTTGCCCCCTCACCCATATACACGGGGGATTCTCCTTCCCGTTATGCATGCATACAACCACTTTCACAGCATAAAGCATAAAAAACATTTTTTGGGAGCAACCACCAAGAAAGTTACGGGATCGTGGCGTATATGGGTGTTGTGCGATGTAGACAGGGTTTAAAGGGGGTATTGCTGCAAAATGTGAAAAAGGCATTTATTCAAAGTCCGACTAGGTGATTTTTATTAGCATTTTCCGGTCATATTTCCTACCCGCCCGTGGTGCTGGGGCATTCTTGGTCCCTTAATTAACTTGGGGGTTGTTTTCAACAAATTTGTCATGTGGCGTGTGCATCCAAGGAAGGTTCTAAGCATGTTTCTGAAAAGAAATGTCTAAAAACCCTCCGTGCAGTAAACTGCAAATTCACCGAAATTACATTCCACTTCGTCGCCTATAATGTCTTTTTCAGACAATATTAAATACAGCACTACGTTAAATAGATTCACTTGCATTTTCAGTTCTTTTCAGTTTCATGTAAATTTTGTGGAGAGTAGCAATGAAAAGCATACATGTTTCTTAAGCCAATGTAATAACCGCAACATACAGTAACAGCACATTGATCACTAGCATGCGAGCCTATACTATGCACTACAGATCACTTTATTGCACAGGTTACCGATCGTGCTACATATCTTCTTTCTTTCATTAAAGATTAAAACCGTGTGGCTCCACAGTTGAGCAAAATTTCATTTTTGTCTTGCTGTTGTTTCTTTGGGTGTAGCTTAAATAATATCAGGAACACTGTCATATCCAGTACATGACCTAAAAGTAGGTAATTACACAAATACAGGCATATACTATAGTTTAAATAGGGTCTTCTTATTATATATCTTGTTTTTGTTTAGTTTGTGCACATTTGTTTCTATCAAGTATTGTTCTTAAAACATGATTTAATTGTTTTGTTTATCTTTTTCAAACTATCCTTGACATATGTCAAAGTAAGGTTTGATCATTCTTGTTAATGAACAGTTTTAAATTCTGAATTAAAAATTTTCAGTTTTCTCTGGAATTTTATTATCAACTTTCAAAAAAAAAAAAGGAGAAAATTTTCATCTCGTTTTAATTCAGTGTGGACCTAACTTTTGTAAAGCCTGTCACTTTGAATAGGTAACGATTTCATTTCTTTTCTAGTAAAAATTCGTCTAATTGTATTTTGGAATACAGTTGCAGGTTTTTTTCTGTGGGCTAGATTGTAGCTGAATGGTTTCTATCTATTTTATGCCTGTTATAAACAAATTTTTATGGTGTAAAGGTCTACCCACCTATATAACAGCTCCACGTGATTTTATAAACCAATATCAGTTAACTAAAATGGTTATAACTGGCCTCACAGCAGCAGAAGTACCTCCTCAAATCACAGTCTAGAGGTAACAAATGGAAGATAATAATGATGGAATTTCTAGTAAATCCAGCATCCGTAATTAATTTTTCTATCCATCTTGAGGAGTAAAGCATATAGCAGTAGTTGAAGATCCAAAGTTGCGGAATATTCTAAAATCAAAACCAATCACACAGCATTAGAAAACAGGTTAATCATTTCCTTTAACTCAACATAATAATCATTATTACTCACACATTAGATGTGTTCCGATTTCAATAGCTTCTTCAAATTTGTTGTAAACCTTTTGTACGCATTTTTATTTAAAGTACTGAGATCCTTATCTTTTCATATTTACTGTGGCGGTGGTTCCGACCGCAGTGTTTCCGTCAACACTACTCTATGTTTCTCTTGACAGCTAAACGTTGCGTTACGTTATTCGACAGCAAGCTGTCAAGAACTACGCATATAAGATACACCAGGCGACCTCTCTCTCTCTCTCTCCTCGCTACCAACCGACACAGTGAAGATACGTCTCTCCACGCTCGGTCAGTTATCTGTTATGTACTGTTGTGATTGTTTTATAGTTAAATGTATCATATAGTTAATTCAGTTAGTGAAATAATAAAGTATATTAAATGTTTACGTATGGATTTAATATCAACAAGTGCAATTAACATCCATATTGGTGACCCCGTGCCGCAAGCCGAAGTTGCCCAGCCTGATGTTCCAGCCGACGTCGCCTAACTTCCACGCACGTGCTCATGCCTACAGAAAACGATTATCTAAACAGGTCAGTCTTTTCTAATTTAAGAATTATCTGATGTTTTTCACAATGGCCGAAGATTCTTCAAGCAGCAATATCATGGCAAGGGTTGCAATAAAATTACCTCCTATATGGAGACGTAACGTGAAAATCTGGCAAATGCAGGTTGACGCCCAGTTTGATATATCGCAGATCAGTTCTGAAAAGACAAAATTCAGTCATGTACTCGCTATACTCGATCCTGATGTCGCAGAGTCAATTTCAGATTTTTTAACCCAACCGTTATCATCAACCCCTATTCAGATCTAATGAAACGTCTTTTATTAGAATTTGAAGAGTCCGATAGTCGCAAACTAAATAAAATTTTAACAGAATTAGAATTAGGCGACAGAAAACCATCGCAACTTTTACGCGAAATGAAGTTTTTAGCCGGTAGTCAGATTGGAGAAAATTTCCTTAAAATTTTATTTCTACAACGTTTACCAGTCAACGTTCGTTCAATTTTGGCTTTAAGCAACGATTCTCTAGAAAATTTGTCGGTTACAGCACACAAAATCGTGGGATTTTCCGGAGATAAATACAACGTTGCTGAAATTCAGTCACGCGAGCCCGACAAGCTAGCCAAGTTAGAAGCGCAATTAGAGAAGCTAACAGCATCAGTCAACGAATTGCGAACGCGTTCCCGATCTACCTCCCGAGAAAGACCCAAGCTTTCTCGAAATTCCATAACCGCAAATTCCTCAACCTCCACGTGTTGGTATCATGAACGATTTGGCAACAAGGCCAAACGTTGCATCCAACCTTGCAATTTCAAAGCAAAACATGTGTCGGAAAACTAATAAAGCACTCCCTCCACGCGGCAGGAGACGAGAGCCACCTAACACGCCGCCTTTTTATTTTTGATAGACGCTCCAATATGAAATTTCTAATCGACTGTGGAGCGGATATTTCAGTTATTCCACCCACTCACGACCAACGGAAATTTCAATCGGAACGTACCTTGTATGCTGCAAACGGGACCCCTATTCATACCTAGGGCGAACAACTATTAGATTTGGATCTAGGTTTACGCCGTAGGTTCTGCTGGCCCTTCACACTTGCCGATACCAAGCAACCAATTATAGGCGCTGATTTTCGAGCAGAGTTTGCTTTACTTGTGGATATGAAACATAGACGTTTAGTCGATACAAAGAAAAACCTCTCTAAGACCGGTGCTAACCCACCACCAGGAATTAATTCTAAAATTCATCTTGTAGACCCGACACACCAGTACTTCAAATTGTTACAACAATTTCCTGACCTTTTTAAGGAAACTTCTTCTAGCAACCTTCCAGAGGTTGAGTTCTTCCATACTATAAGTACCGAAGGACCACCTGTCACTGCAAAAGCTAGAAGATTGTCCCCAGAAAAGCTAGCTCAAGCAAAGCTAGAATTCCAGCACATGATGGACTTGGGAATTTGTAGACCCTCCAAAAGTCCATGGTCAAGCCCCCTCCACATGGTGCAAAAAAGGATGGCTCATGGAGACCATGTGGGGATTACCGAGCACTAAACGCTAAAACAATCCCAGACAAATATCCCATTCCAAATTTGCAGGATTTTAATGCCCAGTTAGAAGGCAAACGTATTTTTTCAAAATTAGATATCTTTCGCGCTTTCCATCACATCCCAGTAGCACCTCAAGATATTCCCAAAACAGCAGTCTTAACTCCATTTGGGTTATTCGAATTTGTTAAAACCCCATTTGGCCTTCGTAATTCAGCACAAACATTTCAAATATATTAACATTCAATTTTAAGACATCTTGACTTTGCCTACTCCTATCTTGACGATATTCCCGTTGCATCAGCCTCTGAAAAAGAACATCAAGAGCATCTAGCAAAACTTTCTCAGACACTTCAAGACAACGGCATCCGTATCATTTCATCTGAATGTGAATTCGGAGTGGCCGAAATTTCATTTTTAGGTTTTCGTTTAAATAAATCTGGATTATTTCCACTTCCTGAAAACATCAAAGCTATTACCGACCTACCTCTTCCCGATACCATTGAAAAACTCAGAAGATTTCTAGGTCTCATAAATTTCTACCGTCGTTCTCTTCCACGTGCTGCGGAAATTCAGCAACCACTATTCGACCTCTGCCAGAATCCCAAAAAATGCGACAAACGTAAAATCGAGTGGACTCCTCAGACTCGAGAAGCATTCGAACGTTTGAAAGAGGCACTAAAAAACGCTGCACTAATAGCTCATCCGTCTTCTTCGCTACCACTGATTCTCCATGTCGATGCTTCTGATTATGCCGTAGGCGCTTCCCTCCAACAACTACGTGATCAAACACTAGAACCCCTAGGTTTCTACTCTAAAAAGCTTACTTCAGCCCAAAAATCTTACAGCACCTACGATCGCGAACTTCTAGCTGCTTATCAGGCAGTTACATACTTTAGATATACCCTAGAAGGTCGCCATTTCACCATTTATACGGACCACAAACCTTTGACATACGCTTTTGAACAACGCGTCGATAAAGCATCTCCAAGGCAACTACGACATTTAGACTTCCTAGGTCAATTTACCACAGACATTCGCTACATACCAGGTCCTACAAACATTCCCGCAGACTATTGTTCTCGCATTGAAACAATTTCACTTTCTTCCACTGTGTCACTCCAAGAAATTGCGCAAGCTCAGTCATCTTGTGAGGAACTCAAACACCTTCTGCAGTCTAAATCTTCCTCATACAAATTTCAAAACATGCCTCTAGACAACGGATTGAATCTTATTTGCGATTGTTCTTCAAAGAAACTTCGCCCATTCATTCCGCTCAAATTTCGCTGAAAGATTTTCGATTCTATCCACAATTTATCTCACCCAGGCATATCAGCTTCAGTCGATCTGGTCCAGGATAGATTTTGTTGGCCCAAATTGAAACGCGATGTATCTCTTTGGTCTAAAACTTGCATTCCCTGTCAGAAAGTCAAGATATGGAGACACACTTCCAGGGCCATTGGACAATACACCCCAGCCACGAGAAGATTCTCGCATATAAATGTTGACATTGTGGGACCATTACCACTATCACAAGGTCAACGCTATCTGTTAACAATAATAGACAGATTTTCTCGATGGCCCGAAGCAATTCCATTGTCAGATATTACAGCAGAAACAGTAGCGAACACTATTTTATCATGCTGGATCTCTCGTTTCGGTGTTCCGCAATACATCACCACAGACAGAGGTAAACAATTCGATTGCCACCTTTTCACACACCTCACTAAAACACTAGGTGCAGACCACATCAAGACCACAGCTTACCACCCAGCAGCAAATGGTGTAATCGAGAGATGGCATAGAGTTCTGAAACAGGCCTTGAAAGCTCATATGGACGAAAACTGGGTCGCTAAATTGCCAATTGTGTTACTAGGACTGAGATCGTACATAATTCCAGAATATCGCTCAACACCCGCTGAAATAGTCTACGGAGAATCAATCAAACTTCCCACCGACTTTTTCAACAGCACACAAGCTCAGGATGTTCCACCACTTATATCTCAGCTGAAAGAAGACATAAGGAAACTTCGACCAGTACCTTTTAAACATCATACTGCAAAAAAGGTATTTGTCCATCCTAGGCTTATGGAAGCTCCTTTTGTTTTTGTTCGCATTGATATTCCGCGAAAAACTCTCGAACCAGTTTATGACGGCCCCTTTGAAGTGTTATCCCGAACTGACAAAGTCTTCAAAATCAAGAAATCACACGGAGAAGAGACAATTTCTGTTGACCGTCTTAAACCCGCATTCATTCTTTGTGATAACGAACAGACAACTTTCCAGCCTCAGAGACATCCTAGTGAAACTGAAAGTGACAGTAAAAGTCCAACACCTAGTGAAACTGAAAGTGACAGTGAAGTTCCCGTTCCCGTTCAAACTACACGCCATGGACGTAGAGTTCGATTTCCACGAAGATACTTGAACTAATAGCGTTGCCACTGAGAGGGGAGTATGTGGCGGTGGTTCCGACCGCAGTGTTTCCGTCAACACTACTCTATGTTTCTCTTGACAGCTAAACGTTGCGTTACGTTATTCGACAGCAAGTTGTCAAGAACTACGCATATAAGATACACCAGGCGACCTCTCTCTCTCTCTCTCTCTCTCTCCTCGCTACCAACCGACACAGTGAAGATACGTCTCTCCACGCTCGGTCAGTTATCTGTTATGTACTGTTGTGATTGTTTTATAGTTAAATGTATCATATAGTTTATCCAGTTAGTGAAATAATAAAGTATATTAAATGTTTACGTATGGATTTAATATCAACAAGTGCAATTAACATCCATATTCACAAACTAAAACAATTAACTATTAACTAGTGTCTACCATTATTTGAGTATTTAGGTTACGATGAACTGTCATTTGTCAGTGTAGTTCCAACTGACATTAGAATCTTAGACGATAGTTCAAAAGCAGATAAACTCATTTTGCTTCAGTGTACACTGCACGGCGTAAGTTGTAGCTCACACGTGTACACTGGGCGACACAAACTTGTAACACCTGTGTTAACCGAAGCAAGGTATACCATGCGAGGGGAAATTTAATTTGACACGAATACGTAGTTCCACATTTAATTATAACGTAAATCTCTTTAAATAGCTATATTAGCAATATTTTTATTTTATTTTCACTCACATAAGTTATAATTAGATTTACATTCACCCATTTCTCATCATATAATATGTCTATATATTTCTACATTACTATTAAAATCAATAAATTGTCTTTCGTGTTTTCATTAAATTGTAGAGTTTAGGAAGTAACTAATTTGAATCAATTTTCACATTTCATTGACTTTAAAAAGCTCAACAGCTGTGTGCTATAAAAGATGTGTGGCGCCCCATATTCATTTAAGAAACATTACACATGAGAAAGGTAAGTCTGACCCTCTACCCAGTTGCCTCCGACAATAGAGCTGCCGTACGCCTTGTCATTTTGTTTGATAAAAATCCGTGGCAGTACATTGTGGCAACATTAATAAAAAGGACTAGATAAGTATGTGGAGCCTTTGCTAGGGGAATATCAGGCTGGTTTTAGAAAAAATAAGTCGACATGTGACCAGATATGCCTGCTGAAGCAAATTTTTACAGGCTGTCACGAGTATGAGATTCTATACCATTGATGTTTATCAATTGTAAGGCCGCTAACGACTTAGTGAAATGAAGCTTATTGAAATGCTTAGAGAGTTTAAAATACCCGTGAATATAGTCAAGCTGGTAACTATAACACTACATAACACAACATATGCTGTTAGGGGAAATGGAAAGCTGTCAGAAGAGTTTGGGGTGAGAAGTGGAGTAAGCCAGGGCGATCTGCTGTTTACTTTATTATTTAATATGGTTCTAGAGAAAATAACAAGAGACAGTGGCATAAATAGAATCGGAACACTGTTGGACAGGGGTCACTGCTTACGCGCACGAGATCTTGTTAAAGAACTAGAAAACATCATTTGGTGGAAGTAGCAGGCAGTGTAGGGCTTCAAATAGATAAAGAAAGGGCGAGTACGTGATCATAAGAAAGACTAAGGAAACTAATGGTGGAACTTTTACAGTAAAAACAGGAGGAGGGGGGTCTTGAACTTTAAAGAGGTTGGAAGTTACATGTACTTAGGAGTAATAATAGACCACAAATGTGATGAAGATGTAGAAGTTAACCTGAGGGCAGCAAAAGCCAACAGATGTGCGGGAGGACTTAATAGGACACCACAAAGCTTAGAGTATATAAGACCAACATTAGCATATGTATGTGAAGCGTGGACAATGAACAAAAGACTGGAAGATATAATAGCGATATGGGAGAGGAAGATACTGGGCAGAATTTTCTGAGCCAAGAAAATAGACCGCATTTGGAAAAGGCGTACAAATGCGGAAGTGTATCAAATAGTTGGAGAACAATCTGTGTCCTAGGTAATTAAAGCACGCATACTACAGTGGCTGGATCATATAGAACGAATGGCCTGGTAGAGAATGGTAAAGAAATTGTAAAAATTTGAGATGTTTATACAAGAAAGGTTTAACTGCATGAAATTTCTGAAGATCTGGTAACCCCGGCAAGAAACAGCTACATCTTGACATGCTGCAATGATTGTAACTTCTATTGTTTAAATTTTTATCTATGATTTATTTAAATAGCGGAGCAGTGCAAGTATTATCATCTGCATTACAGGATTTAAAGTGGTGTCGAGGATTATTATATTTCTAATTTCGATTAACTTTGTTTGTATACGATCATAAGACTTGAAAATTAGTACACAGTCACGCCTATCTATGATCTTTTGTATATTTTTGTTTCAGTCACTTAAACATTGTAAAATATATGGCGTTTTGAAAAATATTTTTTTAAATTTTTTGCTAAAAAAATGTGGCGTTAAGATCTCATGAACGAACTGATCCAAGCCATTAAACAAATAAGGGTAATTCACAAATTTGGTCCAAATCGGTGAAGGATTTTTTGAGTTATATTATATTGTATATTGGATACACACATATCTTTATAAACATCTAACTGACCATAGATATGGGTACCAGGGGCCCTAGTTCACGCTGAGTTGTATAAATCTTCTAAAAGTCTTACCATCAATACCTCTCTATAGTGAATTTTCTTAATGAAAATTCAGTAAAAAGACATATTTGCCTTAAAAATATTTTTATGAAAATCCGCTACCATAACGCACTTGCTGCAGCCAGACTTTGTAGCAGTTTCTTCATTTATATAATCGTACATGCTTTGCAAAGATTTAGATAAAGTTTGTTTCACATATGTGTGCTTCACATGTTAAAGCTTTTGAAATATCTAACGTCGAAATCTAAATATCTGCAAAGTACTTAATCCCCACACCTTGAAATTTTGATTAATCTGAAGTGTTTTACTCTAACACTTTGCAATTAACATAGAACTTCCTATTTACTAAAAGGGTTGATATACGGATTAGATGCGAATATTATGTGCGCTAGTCGAAAGAGTCTAAATTAATCATACCCCTAGAATAATATATCCTCAATGTTTATCTCATTTGCCTTGTCATCACATGGGCCGTGTGAAACGTTACCTGTTTCAAAGTAGTGTGCAAAATGCAACTGGCAGCATGATTTTCCGACAATATTCGTAACTTCCGTCTGTGGGACTGGGGTGGAAGAGAGACCTACAAAACCAAGAAATGAGCATGTTCGTTATTCCTTCCATAGGCAATTCGTTTAATTAACTTATTTTATTAATTAACGTATAAATAGTCATACAAATAGTTAAAATATATTGAGTGTTTTCAGTACAAGTCTAAAACAAATAACTAATGATCTGGTGAAACGAAAAATGTTCTTTAGTTAATATAAAACTCTGGACGCAGCATGTGCGTTATGGAAGTGAATTTTCATAAAAATATTTTTAATTACAAATATATCGTTCTAATGCGAGCAGGCATCAATTGGATTACCGGTATAACCTATATATTAGGAACTATGTACCATATTTTATCAAAAAAAAATATTTGAAAATGTGCAAAAATTTTCCGAAAATAAACTTTAAATGTTTCCGACAAAAATGGTCTCCTAGCCAATGAACCTTAGGTTAATAGCAAATTGAGTTATTGAAATTTGAAACATTTAATGAAAATTCGCAACCAAAACGCCATTGCTGCGTTCATACAAAAATTTTCCGAAAATAAAGTTAAATGTTGGTTTCCTAACCAACAAAACTCACGTTAAAAGCAAATTGAATTATTGAAATTTGAAGGATTTAATGAAAATTTGCTACCAAAACGCATTTACTACGTCCAGATTGTTTTCTTACAAACATGCATCATTTTTCGATAAAAAATGCAGTAACGAATTTGTTCTACGAAAATTAGCTAAAAATTATAGACCGCTAAACCATAAACTTCACTAAACCTACAGCGAAAGCATCAACTAAACCGACAGCCAAAGCATCAGAGAAAGGGTCTATTTGAAATGAATTTTCTGTAAATATTTTAGTAAAATAAAGGGCAATGACGGTTGAAGCTGAAACTTAAGGGTTCGCAGAACACTCTTCTTGCAAGATTTTCTTTTCACAATCCGTATTTGCTTTGCCTAAACATTGCCAATTTTGACGTTTTAACTTGCGAGTTTGTTTGGTTGCCCTCACTTTGTTATTTCTGGAGATATGAATTTTGTTAAAAAGGAAACACACAATTTTCCGGGAAAACCTGGTCCGATTTTCCTGGCTAACGAACTTTTCCAAGCCACTTGCAAAACGAAGGTATTCACCAAATTTGAGCCAGATCGGTCTATTATTTTTTGAGTTATCGGTACGTTATATATATATATATATATATATATATATATATATATATATATATATATATATATATATATATATATATATATATATATTTAAAAAATTCCATTGGATATACCATTAACCGATAAACTCTATAGCCAACACTACTGCCACAGTATCAGAGAAAGGGTCTATTTGAAATGAATTTTCTGGGAGTATTTTAGTAAAATGAAGGACAATGACGATTGAAACTAAGACTTAAGGCTTTGTAAAACATTCTTCTTGGGACATTTTCCTTCCATAGCTCATATTAGTTTCAGGTTCATTGCCTAAATATTACCAATTTTGACGTTTTAAATCGCGACTTTGACGCTTTGAGGAAAACCCAAATTTGATTTTCTTTAAATGCCTGTAACTTTTTTTTCCTTTCACGTACAGAGCTATATTTTGGCAGGTAACTTACCTATAATGATATCAACTTGAGTTTCAAATTTGGTTGCCCTTACTTTGTTAATTCCAGAGATATATTTTTTTTTCGAAAGAAAACACAAAATTTTCCGGGAAAACCTCCTCAGATTTTCCTGGTTAACGAACTTCTCCAAGCAACTCGCATAAGGAAGGTACTCGCCATGTTTTATGAAAATCGGTTTATTATTTTTTTAGTTATAGGTGTGACACATAAATAAATAAATATATATATATATATATATATATATATATATATATATATATATATATATATATATATATATATATATATATATATATATATAAATTTCAAAATTCAAAAGCCGGGATCTCCTCATTAGTGAATTTTTTAAAGAAAATTCACTAAAACTGAAACGAACATATGACAGCAAATTTATAAAAGCGTTTGACACATTGTTGTATATTTTTGCGAACATTCCAAACAGTTATGCGTGTTGCATTTAATATATTTGTATGAAGTTTTCCTGCTTTTATGGTAGTGGCAATACCTGCAAGTCTTCCTTTTAACGGATTTTTATTAAGAAAAATTCGCTAATAGAGGTCATGATTAAAAGCTTGGTCCCTAGAACCCAAAGGCATCCGTGCGTCTGAGCGATAATCCAAAAAATATTAAACTGATTTCAATCAAATTTGGCAAAAAGCTTGCTTGGGCGAAAATCGAGGTCGAGTTCGTTAATCAGCCTTTATGCTCAAGTTTTTCCGGTCGACAATCGGGGAAAACTTTTTGAAAACGCTATATTTTTGTAAGTGTCAGAGTAACTGGAATGATACCTTACAAGTGGCTAGAAATAATTCAAATAAACCTATGTTGTGAATTTTAAGTAATTTGGTACACAATATTTAGGGTTTTTCCAAATTAAAAATAAAATCCGAAATGCATGCGTTGAGACGACTTAGTGGTTAACATCCAATGCGTGACAGAGTAGTTAACTGCCACGCGTAGATTGATTGATACAACAGGTATAAACCATACATCAACGGTAACCAAACATAATATATACCAGGCATCAAACATACTACCTGAACCAACAATCGTGAAATCTCAGCCGCAATTATGGAAAATAAAAAACCACATGAAATTAAAAGTTGACAGTTGTTATTTAACTGAAAGATTCAATCAATTATTAAAAGACACTATATTTATAGCTTTATGAACGGCATCAAATACAGTTTTAGCGCATTATAGGTATATCATGCTATCGCATAATATAGTATAAATTTTCTTTATAACAATGATTCTAAAATAGTTTATTTTATCTTGAAACTTAAACATAAGTCGTCATATAAGACCAAAACAGTCATGGCATGGGTTTCAATGGCAATTCTACTAATTCTGTAATTAATTGTTACGTATACTTTGAATATAAAATCCCGGGCATAAAGCCGATCTAATGTATCATGCAAAAAAAACGTTGGTTGACGTATGCCTAGATGGCTGAGAGGCGTCGCGCTTGCCTCATAAGCAGAAGGTTACGCGATCGAATCCAGCTCGATGAATGTATGTTTTTTATGTTCCTTTTTGACATTTGGAGGAACAATAGTGCACAGATTTCATACGTTTTGAACAAAATCTCATTTTTGTTTAAAACGCCTAAATAACCTTTGAGTCTGAAATTATAATTTTATTATAGTTGATATTGAAAAAACCGGTGTGACTAGGTGGAATAAAACTAAATTATACTGGCGATTCATAAGGAAAAATAACTGATACGTTTATAATTTGGCAGATACTTTACTTTTCTAAATATGAATTAAATTTCCTTCTGGAAACCTTCTGTATAATTTTAATGAAATTTGTATTAAAGTTTATTTTAAAGAGCCTTCCACTATCTACACATATAGTAAAACGTAGTTTTTTAGCTTTTTATATAATTGAGTTCCGGGCATTTTTCTCAAAAGTAGTAAGAACGCAAGATTTTTTGATAATATAGAGATATCGATGGTAACACTTTCGAAAGAATTCTTCAAATGTGCGTGTACTAGGACATCTAAAATCGATCTTCAAAGTATGTGTAAGTTTAAAGGATTAATTTTACTATTATGCCGTAGAAAAATCGTGTAAATTCTTATCAAAATTCGCTACTATAACGTACTTGCTGCCGTCCGAATTTTTCCATATTTATCAGAAGCCATTACATATTCTTCACTTGATTTAACATACCATTCTTCTGATTTTGGACCCTGATTACGTGTTGTGTGTAAAATAGTTCTTCTAATGTCATCTGGAAGATTGGGAATCGAAAATCTTTATTAGTGAATTTTCATTAAGGAAATTCACTAATAGAGAGGTAGCGGTGGTAGGATTTTTGGAAAATTTCTTAGAAAAAGCGCGAATTAGGGCCGCTAGAACCCAAATCCAAGGTTAGTTAAAAAGTTTATATATATATATATATATATATATATATATATATATATATATATATATATATATATATATATATATATATATATATATATATATATATATATATATATATATATGTATGTATGTATTTGTCCCATCGGTAACTTAAAAAATGCTTCACCAATCGAAACGAAATTTGTCAATTCCCTTAATTTTGTTGATACCGTAGATGAGTTCGTTGGTTAGTATTGACACTAAAATACTTTCAGAAAAAAATGCGAAAAACTGTTTGAAAACGCAATATCTTTTAAATTACTAGAAGTGTGAAACTAAAACTTTACATGCACGTAGATATAGTATATCTATAAGTGGTTCTGTCTACCAAATTTAAACTTGATCGGTTCAGTAAATTTTGAGTTATAACCAAATAAAAAATAAATAATTTACGATATAACCTGAAATTACCTCTGGGTAACCTTAAGTCATTTAAAATATATGGAGTTCTCAAACAGTTTTTCGCATTTTTTTCTAAAAGTATTTGAATGTCAAAACTGTCTAACGAACTCATCCAAGCTATTAAAAAAAATTAAGCCAAATTTGATTTCGTATGATGAAGTAGTTTTTGAGTTATCGGTTGGACACATACAGATATATATATATATATATATATATATATATATATATATATATATATATATATATATATATATATATATATATATATATATATATATATATATATATATATATATATATATACTTTTCAACTGACATTGGATCTGAGTTCCAGGGGCCCTAATTCGCGCTCATCTGAATAAATTTTCCAAAAATCTTACCAATCGATACATCCCTATTAGTAAATTTTCTTAATGAAAATTCACTAAAAGTTATTGAAATTTACAGTTGCAAAATAATAAGGTAATTTCACTGGTAATAGTGACATTTAAATTCCAGGATGCAGTCACCCTCCTTGAGCCCAGAGCAGCAGCTGCAGTGGGTCAGTCAGGTCTTATGTCCTTGTATGATGCCATGTTCGCGCAGTACGGAGTGAAGATAGCCCAGGTGCTGGTTACCAAACCTGACTTCTACAACGAAGAAACACGCCGCAACTTATTCAGTACCCTGTCTGAGTTAATTAGTCTCAATATAGTACCTATCATAAACACCAACGATGCTGTGTCACCCCCACCACAAGTTGATGAACCAATCGGTGGAAAAGCAGGTACGTAACGACTTTTATATGGGTTTGTGAAGAATGATGAGGATATAATAACATCTTCATTGAGTCAAGGCTACAATAGTAATAAGAAACCTAATAATTCCCTAATATACACTTCCTCCACACAATATCTTTTACGTGTTCGTCGGTGGCGTATGTAGAGCGACCCTCTGCTGCACCCCAAAATTGGCGAAAATTGAAACGACTTCACCTTTACACGATTACTCTAACAAAAAAATATAAGTTAGAACCAGTATAAAAATACAGAAAATTTTTATACAGGGCTTTCGTTATTTCCCGAACCCCACGTGACCGCTTAAGTTAGGCAACCCAGCATACACGGTTGTAGAACCTGAATTAATGAAATCCCTAAGATGCCAGTGTTGTCTCATATTTCCTTTGGGGTTTTATAAAAAATATAAAAATTATAATAAGGTGAAACAGTAAATGTTTTAAATGTATTTATGATTTAGTATTTTTAACAGCAAGTCTATTCATGTATGGTTTACTGTTATTGATTGTTAAAAAATAAATTAAAAAAATAAAATATTACTTTTATTCTGTATAGATATCAACATTTTGTAATGTACGTAAACAAATTGAGGTCCGATTATTTAAACTTCTAATTTACGGTTTTAGGAATGTGTATTGTGTAACATTAAACAAATATGTGCCTGTTTGGGCAGATTACCGACGAACAGATTTGGTAGGGC
Source organism: Tillus elongatus (assembly GCA_964006375.1). Lineage (NCBI taxonomy): Eukaryota > Metazoa > Arthropoda > Insecta > Coleoptera > Cleridae > Tillus > Tillus elongatus. The sequence continues at coordinate 269,638,435 of OZ023262.1, forward strand.
TTTGTTCCATGCGATATTGAATATCATCAACAACATAACCTTAACATACCTACACTTTTAACTTACGTAAAAACGGAATGAAAATGCTAAGTTTTGATAAAAACTGTTTACTTTTATTGTCCAACAGAAAATTATTTGAAGAAGGTAAACGCTGGTCGAACTTGGAAAATTCACAATATACATACAAAATAACCGTCAAAAGGAATTCGCCAATGGACTGAACTGTGAATTGTCAATTGATTTAGTAACTTTAGGGTCCCTAGTCTAGTGGTTTTTTTGGTACTTTTGGACTGCCAACCCATAAAATCATATTCCACTAAGAGAGAGACAGAATCCGGTCACGTGGGGTTCGGGAATCAATGAAAGCCCTGTACATATTTACAATAAAGATAAATAAATATCAGTCTGAGCTTTAAACATCACACAGACATGGTAGGCGTTGTTTTATTTTCTGCTTATTATATAATAATACTATGGATCTCTATATGTTGAGTAACAGAGCTTTTGAAACGACTCATATGTTATCGCTAACTATTTTGCAAGCTTAAGCACACTCACTCATATAAATCTTTATTTACAAATGTGTAACGGGTTCTTTCTAGATTAGTCTTTCTTGAATCGTCATTTTTGGTGATATATATATATATATATATATATATATATATATATATATATATATATATATATATATATATATATATATATATGTGTGTGTGTGTGTGTGTGTGTGTGTGTATGTAAGTATGTATGTATGTATGTATGTATGTATCGCACCGATAACTCAAAAAATAATGAGCCATTTTTTTAAATAATTTTATTGGCAGTTAGATACATTGATACATAAATTACATCATATATATATATATATATATATATATATATATATATATATATATATATATATATATATATATATATATATATATATATATATAATAGAAAGAAAAAGTTAATAGTAGGTAACTACCAAAAGGCAGAGTTAGCACCGAGGTCTGCAGAACCGCATGCTCTCTTCCACTCAACCTTTTACACTTATAACTTTAAAAATATATACATCCATCATAATATATATGCACAACCAGATAACATATCCATATTTCAAGTTTAAATTCTATGAGGCATCCATACATGTATCCATACACACAACGTTTAAACATGCACACATATAATAGCTACTACAGGAGAAGAATACAGGAACAATAAGGCACAACACAGAAAAATAAAGTAGAAAGAACATTGAAATAAATATCACATTGTGAAGCAACATAATCTTGTTTCTATATTTTACCATCTATTAAAAGCTTTTTTTAAATCTTTTTGAATTTACGGGCCGGCAAATTCTTTAGCTCATCTGGCAACCGGTTGTAAGTTTTCGCAACTGTATATGTAAACGACAACTAATACATCGCGCTCGAATGCTTTGGTAAATTGATCTTTGCAGCTGACCGGGTATTGAGTAAAAAGTAATATTTTCAAAGAGATATGTTGGCCTTTCCTCTCTTATAACAGCGTGACAGAATATACTGAAATGCAAATAATATAGTTTCTCCATAGTCAGCCATCGTAGTTCATTGAGAAAATGTGTTACGTGATCTCGTTTTCTCAAACCATATATTAATCGAACACAGCTATTCTGATTATGGTGTAGTCTTGTTAAGTCAGCTCTAGTCAAGGCAGGCGAGACAACTGGGCTGGCAAGATGAGACAACATAAGAGCCTCGCATAGAATTGCTCTACTTTCCTATCCAACATATATTAGCATATATTAGCTTCAAGCCGTAAAAAGCTCTACGTATAAGCTGTTTACGTGCCCCGTATATCTCATCGTGTTTTTAATAAGAAATTTCAAGTTGACCGCACTATCCAATATTTTTAACCGAGTATTGTTAACTCTCACATCAACGAGTTTGCTTATGCGTGCTATAGTGCTTTTACTCCCAAACAGTTATAACTTTGATTTGGTTTCAGTTACACTTAAACAAAATTTATTTATAGTGCCCACTGGCCGGATCGCTGTTGATTTTTGCCATCGCAGACACCAGGTTCCCCCCCCAGGAATGAAAGATAGACCTGCGTGTCATCCGCATAGAAGTGACAAGAACAATATTTCAGCTGTTTGTGAAACTCAAATGTATATAAATTAAACCATAGAGGTCACAGAACGGATCCCTGTGGAACACCATTCCGAAGACCAATAAGATGTAGCACTCCCTATCTTTACTACCTGCTTTCTAACTTGCAAATAATTACTAATAAGCTGGATTGCAGACGCAGCAAAGCCAACATGGTGCAAGATTGCAAGAAGCAGCCTATGCTAAGGCCTATCGAACGCTTTACTTAAGTCTAAAAGTGTTAAGGCGGTTACCTTTTTATTGTCTATAGAATTCACTATATTATAATCAGGTACCTTCAGCAAAGCAGTGGTAAAACTATGCCTATCTCTAAAGCCTTGTTGAGCAGGTGGGTATAAGTCATGTTCCTGCAGATGAGTCTTTATCTGAAAGAGAATGATTGTTCAAAGACCTTGGTCAAGACACTAAGAATGCTTATAGGCCGCAAGGAGTTATAATCTACAGGCATATCAACTTTAGGTACAGGCACTACTAACGCCTGTTTCCATATTTATGGAAAAGCATGGTTGGTAACGCAACAATTGAAGATATGGCAGATATAGGGCAAAACAGTGAGACACGAATATAGAAGCATTACGACACTTATACAATCAACCTCAACACCGACCCGCAATATATTTTTTCTTCATTGGTCGTTTTAATCTCCAACGATCCACTGTATGACTGCACTATACTTACATCCAGTTGTAGGTCAGTCTGCGACGCATCAAAAAAATGTTGATTTCTCTTAGATGGATCACTCAAAAATTCGGGCAAGCTAGGTTTACTATTCCTACATATGTTTATACTCCGGAGCTCCCTCCAGAGGCCTTTATTATTATGTGAATTTACGAGCTGCCTGCGATCATAGACATAATAACGTTCTATATGAATATTGGCTGTTGCATCAATGGACCACTTATCTTCTCACAGAGAAATAATACACGTGATATGTCACTACCCCTCTTTACTTTTGATTATTTATGTCGAAATCTGACATTTCTTAGAGCGGTAAAAGAGTGATGCTCTCCAAGCTCCTTTAGATAAGGTAAAAACTGTTATTGATTTATTTGATTATAGCTTCTGTAGTTTCTATGACTTTCCCATACGTGGCCCGGGATTATAGAACCACACCAGATCTCCCTACTTTAAACCAGCTGAATTAGCTTGCGCACGTCATGACAATTCATAAGCTGTCGCCTTCTGCTTGTACAATCTCTCTGACTGCGAGTGGGTGGATTCCCTTCTCTTTACCGAACCTGAGGTTTCTTTAAGCGGATCTCTTACGCTGCATTTGTTTCTTCTTTCGATTGCTCAAGGTTTGGGCGCCTTATTTGAGGCTTAATGTTTCTGGGATCTACACCGATGGTTGACATTAGGTTTGACTCTGTAACAACGAATGTCTTACTTGAGCTTTTTCTGGGTTTTGCTAACACCGACATAGCTTCTACCTACTCCTCTTCTTATTTTCCGAGTATTTTTTCTTGTTGTTTCAGCTGAATAACTGGGCCTTCTTTTTTTCTTGGGTGCTCCTTACTTAACCTAATAAATTACAAATTTTATTTACCGGGGCAACGCCTTCATTGCTGATATTGACAATGATGTCTTGTTTTATAGTAATTCCAGAATTTCGAGGTACAAATGACATTAATATTTTTTATCTCAATCAGGATGTTTTCACTAAGATGAAGTTGGACACTGTGGCGTTTGAAAATATCTTTATCAAGTATAATATAGGGTTCTGTGATCCTCGGTTTTGACTCTAATATCTCAGATCTCCAGCTCGACGTCAGTTTCCCCAATTATTTGGAGCAGATAGCCACTGTCCACAGTGGCTCTTTTACTTGTCATCTTGATAACGCTTCACGGCATATAAACGTCGCAGTCGCGCCAGTTTCAAAGACCAACTATGTCTTCTTGCTGCTACATATCCAATCACGACGATGGTACTGCTGTCCAGAAATACGGTTGTCGACTTGGTTTAAAATTTCATCAACCAGATGGTGATGAGTTCAGACCCCCAACTGTTGTTTTTTTCCTAAATATTCCCACCTTACACGGCAAGCTCCTATTGGGCTCCTTTGAGACGTGATTTTCATTGGCTCGATCAATTCTCTTAGTAGCTGACAAACCTTAGACATTCTTGTTTCGGTTTCTTTCTACAAAGCATAGAGACTGCGCATGCTTGCTTTTCCCCTTAAACCTCTAATATTGTGCCAGGATGTCATTCAGCGTTCTGTATTTTGCATCTCCCAGGGCTTGTTGGATGTCGGTGTCTCTGATGTTGTCAATGAAGGTTTACAGCAACAGTTAGGTAGGCTGATTATGTCAGTGTAGTAACCCCCATTAACTTACAGTGTTGACCCGAAACCTTTTTTCAACATCCATTAGACTGCAGTGAAATTATCAACGAAAGTTTTTGAATTTAATCACTTTATTTAAAATGACATAACTTTTGTAATTAAACTATATAGCTTTATAAGTCAGCGGTGACATAATTTTTAGGTTAAGAGTTTTTTATTTATTATTTATTTTGGTTGTGTTTGTGTGTTTTGTTTCTTTAACGTCGGCCTATTTCCGCGACTATGGCCAATTACGGACGCCAGGGAGCAGTTTCACCTCACTATCCTGGAAATTTTGCCGAAACACTGCCTTTCTGTAAGGATGGTAGGGATCTTTAACGTGCCCAACATCTCATGGACACGAGACCGACGGATTTACGTCCCCTCCGAAGGGCGGAACGTGCAGACATTCAAGTTGCTCAAATACAATGCCAGAACCTCGGTTGATGTTAATGTTACAGTTTGTACTGAAAAAGTGAAAGGAGTATCATGGGATCGAACCTAGTACCCTTCCGTTCAGAGGCACACGTGCTTACCCCTGAACCACTGAGGTTCTTATTTATTTTGGTTGTTCGTTTAAAGCTTTAAAGGTCCTAAACAATTATTAGTGTTGAATATTAGATTGTTGTTGAAATTTTGTAAATTGTAGGTGCCAATAACCCAATATGCTAGGCAACATAATTTGTAATAAAAAATGTACTGAAACAAACATATAATTAGGCAAATGAAAGCTCCATCTACGAAAAAAGGTAGCGTTGAAAGCATTTAAAAACGCAGATTTCAAAATATAATTTAATTTGGTATCGCTTTGGTAACTCTCAAATTTACAACTAAAGATATGAAGTCCGATGACTTGAGCATATGAACATCATTGGATTTATAGTTTTTTTATTCATGCATATTTAAAAAAGAGCATCCGTGGTTTAGTGGTAAGAACGTTTGCCTCCAAACCGAAGGGTACTGGGTTCGATCCCAGAGGACTCCTTTCACTTTTTCACTACATACTATACAATAAACATCAATCGAGGTTGTGGCATTGTATTTGAGCAAGTTGAATGTCTGCACGTTCCACCCTTCGGAGGGGGCGTAAACCCGTCGGTCCCGGGTCCTTGCGATGTTGGTCACGCTAAAGATCCCTACCCTACTTACATAAAGGCAGGGGTTTGGCAAAATTTGTAGGATAATGAGGTGAAACTGCTCCCTGGCGGCGGTGATTGGCCATAGTCGCGAAATAGGCCGACGTTAAATAAATAAAACGCACACACACACACAGACTTACAAAAAGTAATACTATACACTAAAGAAATAGCTACCTACAGTTTATGTTTTTCACTCTTTAAATGACTTTCATTTGAAAATATAACAATGTGTATGTATCAAAATTTTGAAGCTACTGTGTACACAATTAAATGATCTCTCAAAATAAACAAAAATGTCGACGACGTCATACTTGACAAGCAGGAGTGGAAGAAATGTAAATTTGAAATAAAAATGTGTATTTTTGAAAACTATAGCTGACGTCTCCCAGCATTTCATCAAAACACAAATCGCTCAAATTTTAATGAACTTATTCCATAATTTTGCCGCTCACTATATATATATATATATATATATATATATATATATATATATATATATATATATATATATATATATATATATATATATATGTCGGTGTATGTGTCTGTATCAAAAATAATGGGCCGCACTTAATTTTGTTGGTAGCTTTTGAATGGCTTGGATAAGATAGTTAGTCAGGAAAATCGGACCAGTTATGTCGGAAAAATGTTGTGTTTCCTTTCAGAAATAGAGTTTTGTACGCAAGTTTCTATTGTGAAACGTAAATATATACAAAGTTTGAGATGTCTAAGTAAAAAAGTAAATTAAAATTAATATAAATATAAAATAAGACTTTATTTAATTTAAAATTTAATTTAACTCAATATTTACATAAATTAATTTTTCGGCGACTGAGAAATAAGGACCAACCAGCTATTTAATTAGGAAGCGTTATATTCAGTAAAGACTGGATTCATTCCTCTACAGTTACATAGGCAAACTTAAGCTACTTTTATTTTGATTTTGTTTTGACGATTGGTATTATCTAAGTGGATAAATGACAAGGTTCAAATTTGTTTGAAGAATATTGAGTAGGATTGTTATCGCATGAAGTGTTTATTTTATTATTACTCATATTTATTTATTATGTATACTTATATAACGCTATATACTTAAGTAAACTAGTTGCAAAATTTATATCAGTATCAAAAGTTAAATTTCGAAATGTTGGTCAAGGTCGCAATAATCAGCTGTGATTATTGATATACGAACGTTTTTAGGATTGCTCTTTAGAATGTGCTTTATTTTACATAATTGTTAAAATCTTTTTTGTACTTACGTCGGTATATTTCCGGAACTATCGTCAAGCACCGGCGCCAGGTAGCAGTTTTACCACACTATCCTGGAGATTTTGCAGAACCCTATCTTTCTGTAAGGTGGGTAGAGATCTCTAACGTACACAACATCACATGGATACGGGACCGACGCCCTTACTCCCCCTACGAAGGGCGGAACGTGCAGACAATCAGCTTATTCAAATACAATTTCAATCTAAAGATAAACGCAGTATTGCTACGTTTAAATCTAACATTTCGTCTTTTCGGGATCATCATCCAGTTTTTTTTTTAAATACGGCCCTCATTTTCTGATACCATATTCTGAAAGTCCTTTTTATTCCAAATTCAGCGATGTGTCACACTTTGTGGTTTAGTGTCATTTTAGTCTTCCTTTCGACCTTAATCAGGAAAATTCCTACTACGGATCTGTACATAGCTTTTAAACTTAAAAGTACTAAACCACTAGCTATATCAATTAACACTTTATGTAAGTTAGGCGTTTAATAATAATCCAATGGATGAATTAAAGCAATATTTCAAAAAAATAATCACAGAACAAATAAAATTACATTCATTTTCTCGGCCCTCATTTTCTGATACCATATTCTGAAAGTCCTTTTTATTCCAAATTCAGCGATGTGTCACACTTTGTGGTTTAGTGTCATTTTAGTCTTCCTTTCGACCTTAATCAGGAAAATTCGTACTACGGATCTGTACATAGCTTTTAAACTTAAAAGTAGTAAACCACTAGCTATATCAATTAACACTTTATGTAAGTTAGGCGTTTAATAATAATCCAATGGATGAATTGAGGCAATATTTCAAGGAAATAATCACAGAACAAATAAAATTACATTACCAGAAGACCTAAATATTAAAAAAAAACAACAAACGAATACGAACAAAACAACTAAATTTAAAGCATATGTTCAAATAAACCCACACTATTTTCCAAGCAAAAATAGCACCTAACTGCCGATTCTAAAACCCTAGTCAATATTTGTGGAGTAATACTGGCCAGCGCTTCCAAAATTAACCTCCTCAGATCTTGTTCTGTAAAAATTTTTTTGCTGATATATATTAATCTTAAAGTATCCCCATACGAAGAAATCAGGCGGGGTTATATATGGTGAACGCGCTGGCCAGGGTGTTTCCGAATACGTGCTGATTACCTTATCTGAAATCTCCTTGAAAGATATTCCCTGCTGTCTCCAACAGTTGCGAACTATCTCCAGAGGCATGTTATCGAGAGCATTCTCTAAATCTGTTTGTAGAAAATGAAGGTAGCGCTCTGATGTTAAGGTACGGTGGTAAAGAAACGGTCCTAGAATCAGTGTATTGAAAACACCAGCCCGCACATAAAGCAAAACGGTGTTGATGCCTCGACGTTTTATTTGAGCGTTGATTGGTTTCAGACCAATAATGAAACGTTCTTCTATTGAAAATACCAATATTCGTAATCCTGTTTTAATCAGACCATATTATAATTTTATAAGTTAGTTAAAAATACTGTACTCCATACCTGCATTATTACCTTCAAATTGCAAAGTACCCATTGCTCATGATTTTCAATTTATCCCTGAAATCCTAATTTACTCTATCTGACAAATCTGTTAGAAAGCGTTCGTGCTGGAACTCCATTGTAACGCGACGGCTATGTGGTCACTAAAGCCATCTATTGCTTCAAATGTTTACTACTATCGCAATGATAGATGCCTTTGTTACCAGTCGCACAGCTGCCTAATTTTGTGTGACTTTTCGTGTCGAAAGTGGATTTTTTCACGCCCGAGGAGGTACCACCCCATGCATCAAGGGGCCGGTGAAGTCCCAACGGACGTTTCCGGTTCTGGTGTATGAGTCGGTTTCCCTTATAAGCAAAAATGATGATGGCTCCTCCTTGTATAAAATATTCCGGAGGCAAAATACCCCTCCATTCGGATCTCCGGGAGAGGGGTGTACAGGGGGCGCCAACATCAAGATTTAACATATCCTTTTCGAATATATGTGGCCTAAATTCTAACCTGAACTCAGTCCACCATTTCCTCCAGGCTAACAGGCCCCAACTCCTCTTCCTCACCGAAACCCAAATCAGTGCCAAAACAGCCACTAATCACCTTAATTTCCCGGGGTATGAGCTCCTTACTGCCTTTAGATTGCATGGAGGCGTGTGCGCATACGTCCGTAGCAATCTACCCTGCACCAGACTTCCCAATTTAGAAGCTGGAAGAAAAGACATACTATGGATAAAACTCTCTCTCAGGGCTGCAACTAAATTCATCTGTTGCATTTACCGGTCACCTTCTGACAACAACTTTGTCCAGCTCTTTGACTACCTTTCTGAAAAAACCGACTATCTGATTTCTGAATATCCTTCCTCCGAGGTCACTATTCTTGGCGACTTCAATGTCCATAATAAGGAATGGCTAGGATCTTCAAAAACCGATCCACAAGGGAGAGCAGCGGAGGCCTTTGCAGTCAGCAATTCTTTGGCCAATATGGTTCAGCAACCTACTTACTTTCCTCGTATCCCAACACACAGCTCAAATCCATTGGATCTCCTTCTTACTACAAATCCTGACTGCTATAAGATATCAGTCACCGCCCCCCTTGGTCGCTCAGACCACGGCATGGTCACTGCTTCCTGTGCAATGCAACCCGAGGTCACACAGTCATCACACCCACGTATCGTTTGGCACTACAACTCCGCAAACTGGGACGAAATGCGGGATTACTTTTCCTCATTTCCATGGGCGTCTGTCTGCTTCTCTCATCCTGACCCCTCTGATATCTCAGAAAACGTCACCGAAATTATCCAAGCTGGCATGGAATTATTTATTCCACGTACACAGAAAACCTCTTCAGCCACTCAAAAGCCCTGGTTCTCTAAATCCTGTGACAAGGCCAGACTTGAAAAGGTCAAAGCTCACAAAACGCTTCTACACAATCCCAGTCAAGAAAATCGTCAAGCATTCAACGACGCAAGAAACCGCTATGTCCGCATTCTTTCTGAGGCAAAAAACTCGTTTAATAACCACATCAAAAACAAAGTCCTCTCAAGCTCCAACGGCGGCAAACCCTTCTGGACTCTTGCTAAGTCTATTGGGAATAATTTCTGCAAGAGCACGTTCCCACCTCTCGTCTCAGGTGATGAAATTGTTTCTACCGCCCTGGGCAAGGCTGAACTTTTTGCTTCGTTGTTCGCCGGAAATTCTACTCTCAACCCACCTCCAAATGTTCAACCACCAACAGTCCCCAACGTCGCGCATAAAATGACTGATATCATTTTCAAAACTAAAAAGGTACGAAAGATGCTCTCTTCTCTTAATACCAGGAAAGCCTCTGGCCTTGACGAGATCCCAGCAATTGTTCTCAAAAAATGCGCACCAGAACTTGCTCCTGTCCTGACTCGTCTGTTTCAGATATCTTACAATAAAGGCATATTCCCTAGTAACTGGAAAACTGCTCGAGTACAACCCATCCCCAAGAAAGGATCCAAAGCGCTTCCTAGCAACTACAGGCCTATTTCTCTCCTTTCAGTCATCTCTAAAGTGATGGAAAAGTATATAAACACCGAACTACTAAAATTCCTTGAAAAACACAGTCTAATCCACGACAGGCAGTACGGATTCCGTCAGCGCAGATCGACTGCCGACCTTCTTTCCTTTGTCACCCATTCTTGGAACAAGTCTATGGAACAACACGGTGAATCCCAGATTGTTGCTCTAGACATATCCAAAGCATTCGACCAGGTCTGGCACGCAGCGCTGCTTAATAAACTTCCGGCCTATGGCCTACCACCAAAACTTTGTACCTGGACAGCAAATTTCCTCTCCAACAGGAGCATATCTGTTGTTGTGGATGGCCATTCCTCTAAACTGTATCCAATTAATGCAGAAGTTCCTCAAGGTTCAGCTTTAGCCCCTACTTTGTTTCTTCTCCACATCAATGACCTCCTCTCTAGCACATCCAACCCAGTTCACAGTTACGCGGACGACAGCACCCTCCACTCAAACATACAATATTCTAAGCCTGTCTCTTTAGCCCAATTAGATGAGGATCGCAGACTCATGGAGGGTTCTGTCTCCGTAGACCTCCAAAAAATATTAGACTGGGGAAGTAGAAATCTTGTACAATTCAACCCCACCAAAACTAAGTCTTGCTTTCTTTCTCACAAGAGATACAGCAGCCCTAGACCCATCACAATGAACAATCAAGTTATTGAAAGTAATGAGTCCTTTTCTCTTGTTGGCATTTCTGTGGATCGAAATCTTAATTGGCACCAACATGTTACATCAATTGCAGAAGCGGCTGCTAAGAAATTGGGTTTCCTCTTCCGGGCTCGCAACTACTTTTCACCAACTAATCTCTATACCTTATACACTTCACAAATAAGGCCAAACCTCGAATACTGCTCCCACATCTGGGGTGCAGCAGCCGCTTCTACACTTGCTATCCTGGACTCCATTCAAAAGAGAGCTATACGTCTCATCGGTGACCCTACCCTCACCCAAAGGCTTCCATCCCTTGCCCACCGACGTGCCGTTGGTGACCTCTCTCTCTTTTATAGATATCTGCACGGGCACTGCTCAGAGGAGCTTTCCTCCATAATTCCCCCACCTGCTGCCCCCAGCAGATCTACCAGGGGAACAGAGCGAATGCACCCTTTTACTGTCCAGGTCACCAGACATAGAACATCTTGTTATGCCCGCTCTTTTGTCCCGAGGACTTCCAAGTTGTGGAATTCCTTGCCGGCACATGTTTTTCCTTCTCCTCCGAACCTCCAAACCTTCAAGTCCAGAATTAACAAGTTGCATCTTTCCTCCTTGTCAACACCCACGGTACGATAGTATTTAGGCTGTAAGCCCTCGTGGTGTGTTGTTGACATTAAAAAAAAAAAAAAAAAAAAAAAAAAAAAAAAAAAAAAAAAAAAAAAAAACCTTCTAACTTATCGCTTACCGACCCATCCGCCATGAATGATTGTGATTAATTGTATAAGAGTAAGTAGCGATTGTGTTATTTGTGCGAATTAAAAATGATCATTTTTATTGAATTTTTATTTTAAAAAAATTCACAAATAGAGAGGTATAGATGGTGGGACTGCAAAAAAAATTTCAAATGAGCGCGAATTTGGGCCCTTAGAACCCATATCCGGGGTCAATTTCGATTTTTATATGTTATATAGCATTTATTTTCAATATCACCGCGTTTCATTGACAATGGCAAACCTGGCTTGGTATATGACATTTAGTATGTCTGAGTCGTTGCCTGGTAACGGATCATTTGAGATTATTGCTCAGGTCTGTTACACGCTGTAACTGACGTTTATCGTATGGTATTATATTGTTTATCACAAATTATTTGTGTTATTTGGGACTTTTTATATACAAGTGAAAATTATTCCTTTACGATTTTATAAATGTTAGTGGGTGGACTAAATAGTGTTTGTTATGTTTTGTCAACACATATAAAGGATCGAAGTTTTACAAAAGGGCTGATATGCAACAGGTTAGTTATTTTCTCTCTGATGCTTTGGCAGTAGTTTTTGTTAAGTTTATGGTTTAACGGTCCATAATTTTTAGCTAGTTTTCGTACAAAGAATTCGTGATTAAGGAGACCGCGATTTTAGAATTTTAAAAAGATTTCTTTAAATTAGCGCAAACTAGGCCCTCTAGAATCCATATCCGGGTTGAGTTTCAGTTTTTATCTGTTTACATATATACATGGTGACGCATTTCTACGGTAAAGCTCAATATAATTATTATTATACAAGAGACGAGAAAAAAATTAAAAAGTTAATTATAGGGTATCTTGAACTGCATCTTATAAAATTATTTTCACATCCACAGGCTGGTTCATAAGTCGTTGGTGATCCTTACATTTTTTTCGAACACCCTTATTTTATTGCATTTTTTATCGAAATATGTTTGTAAAAAAAAAATCAAGACGCAGTAAATGCCTTTTGGTAGCAAATTTTCATTAAATGTTTCAAATTTCAATAACTCAATTTGCTATTAACCTAAGATTTGTTGGCTAGAAAACCAACATTTAAAGTTTATTGTCGGAAATTTTTTGTACATTTTCACACAATAAGTTATTTTGATAAAATATAGCACATTGTTTCTACTATATAGGTTATACCGGTAACCAAATTGATGACTGCTTGCATTAAAAAGACAAATTTGCTATTCAAAGCATTTTTATAAAAATTCACTTCCATAACGCACTTGCTGCGTCCAGACTTTTTTAATTTAATACAACTATTACCAAAGTCCACAGAATTATTAAAATTCCAATGAAAAATACAATTTAATGGCAGATATAAGCAGTGGATTAAGGTAGTTGATAGAAACGACCTATTTCTGGATGACCAACACATCAAATCCCATTAAGTATGCTGCAAACATTTGTCTGCGACCAATTAAAAAATACTTGTCAATAATAACCAAAAACTAAATAATATTTGTCGTAAATGATTAGAAAAATAATGTAACAATAAACAATTCAGCGTCAACATTTTGTGCTTCATTTTTTCCAAGGTAAAAAATCTCGGGACGCAGCAAGTGCGTTATGGTAGCGAATTTTCTTTAAAATATTTTTAATAGCAAATGTCTTTCTTTGATGAAAGCAGGCATCAAACTTGGTTGCCTATATAGTAGAAACAATGTACCATATTTCATTGAAATAAATTTATTGTTTGAAAATATATAAACATTTTTCACAAGTGTAGATGCAGCAAATGTGTTATGGAAGTGATTTTCCATAAAAATGTTTTTAATAGCAAATGCGAGCAGGCTTCAATCTGATTATCGGTATAGCCTATGTGGTAGAAACAATGTTCTATATTTTATCAAAATTACTTATGGTTTGAAAATATAAAAAAAAATTCCGAAAATAAACTTAAATGTTGGTTTTCATCCAACAAAGCTTACGTTAATAGCAAATTGAGTTATTGAAATTTGAAGGATTTAATGAAAATTCGGTAATTTTGCAGATTAGCACCCGAACGCTTTTCAACAAATTGTTTTCAGAAACATTACTAGGACCCCACCTGCAGGTTTCTGAAAACAGTTTTTTGAAAAACGTTCGGGAGCTAAACTGCAAATTTACCGAAAATTTGCTACCAAAACGCACTTACTGCGTCCAGATTTTTTTCTTACAAACGCATCATATTTCTATAAAAAATGCAAAAATGCATTAACGAATTTGTTTAGTTAATTAGTTTTAAAAAAATTATACACCCCTACTCACTCCTGGTCCCGTAACTTCCTTGGGGAGTGTGAACAAGAAATTTTTCTTGGGGTTTGTGGAACCAAGGGGGTGGGGGCTTAGGCAGGTTTCTGAAAATATTTTTTTGAAAAGCGTTCGGGAGCTAAACTGCAAATTTATTAAAAATTCGCTACCAAAACGCACTTACTGCGTCCAGATATTTTTCTTACAAACGCATCATATTTCGATAAAAAATGCAAAAATGCATTAACGAATTTGTTCTACGAAAATTAGTTTAAAAAAAATTATACACCCCTACTCACTCCTGGTCCCGTAACTTCCTTGGGGAGTGTGAACAAGAAATTTTTCTTGGGGTTTGTGGAACCAGGGGGGTGGGGGCTTCGGCAGGTTTCTGAAAATATTTTTTTGAAAAGCGTTCGGGAGCTAAACTGCAAATTTATCAAAAATTCGCTACCAAAACGCATTTACTGCGTCCAGATATTTTTCTTACAAACGCATCATATTTCGATAAAAAATGCAAAAATGCATTAACGAATTTGTTCTACAAAACTTAGCTAAAAAATTATGCACCCCTACTCACTCCCGGTCCCGTAACTTTCTTGGGGAGTGTGAACAAGAAATGTTTCTTGGGGTTTGTGGATCCAGGGGGGGGGAGCCCTAGGTAGGTTTCTGAAAACAGTGTTTTGAAAAGCGTTCGAGAGCTAAACTGCAAATTTACCGAAAATTCGCTACCAAAACGCACTTACTGCGTCCAGATTTTTTTTCTTACAAACGCATCATATTTCGATAAAAAATGCAAAAATGCATTAACGAATTTGTTCTACAAAAATTAGCTAAAAAAAATTATTCACCCCTACTCACTCCTGGTCCCGTAAGTTCCTTGGGGAGTATGAACAAGAAGTGTTTCTTGAGGTTTGTGGATCCAGAGGGGGGGGGGGGCATCTAGGCAGGTTTCTGAAAACAGTGGGGAGCGTTCGGGAGCTAAACTGCAAATTTACCGAAAATTTGCTACCAAAACGCACTTACTGCGTCCAGATTTTTTTCTTATAAACGCATCATATTACGATAAAAAGTGCAAAAATGCATTAACAAATTTTTTCCTCGATAATTAGCTAAAAAAATTATAGACCGTTAACCATAAACTTCACTAAACCTACAAATAAATATCCAAAAAGCCACCAAACTTAACTAAACTGACAGCCAAAGTATCAGAGAAAGGGTCTATTTGAAATGGATATTCTGTAAATATTTTAGTAAAATGAAGGTCAATGACGGTTGAATCTGAAACTTAAGGGTTTGCAGAACACTCTTCTTTCAACATTTTCTTTTCACAAACGGTATTTGTTTTACATTCTTTGACTAAACATTGCCAATTTTGACGTTTAACATTGCGAGTTTGACGTTATGTGGAAAACTCTAAAATTTGTTGCTTTAACTGCCCATAACTTCTTTGTCTTTAAAGATAGGTACCTAAATTTTGGTAGAGAGTTCACTCTTTATAATACAAACACGCTTACCAAATTTGGTTGCCCTTACATGGTTATTTCCGGAGATATGAATTTTTTTATAAAGAAAACACAAAATTTTCCGGGAAAACCTCGTCTGATTTTCCTGGCTAACGAAATTATCCAAGCCACTTGCAAAAGGAAGGTACTCTGCAAATTTTGTCAAGATCGGTCCATTATTTTTTGAGTTATCGGTCGGATATATATATATATATATATATATATATATATATATATATATATATATATATATATATATATATATATATATATATATATATATATATATATCACAGATCTCCCCATAAGCGAATTTTTTAAAAAAAAATTCGCTAAAAGAACAGAACAAGGCTATACTCCAGACTGACTTTATTTAGTAAAAGCCCTACGCGTTTCAGCCCATATATCTGGCCATCTTCAGGGTCTTCCTGAAACATTACAAAAGGTGGTTGTGTCAAAAACAAAGTTTCTGGTAGGTCGGCCAGTATCACACGATACAAACAGTTACAAAATTCTAAACAGTCTTACAAGCAAAGTCTAAACACAAACTAAAATCAAAGCTAACATGCTCTACAACAGTTACATTAATAAAATCAAAGCTAAAAGCTAAAAGTTGAGAAACTAAAAACATCAAAATGTCCAAAGCTCAGTCGAGGCACCTCCAAGCAGCAAAAACAGCAATGCAAAAGCAGTAAAAGTTGCTAAAACAGGTAGAAACCCGTGTAAATTAAGATTTAAAAAGTGCACTGACACACCACGATCTAAGGTCTCTAAACAAATAGATAAAGAAGCTGCAAAGGCAGGCTGCACAACCAGAGCAGAACATTCAGAGAAAACACTGAGTTAAACCTATGATACCTATAAAAACTAAAACCAAAATGGCCAAAAATACTTACGTTCTGTTTTTTATATAACAGGAACTGAACTTTACAAGAAATCTATCATAGTGGCTATTTTCATCGACTGTCGCTTTTGTTTTCTTGCACTATATGGGTGAAGGCAGAATTTTGTGCTTCAAACTTTATTATTATTGCTCATAATAAGAGTGTAAAAATATTATTACAGTCAGTGCAGTGCAAACTCCTTTTAGAGTTTCAAATTTACCGTCGCAAGTTTTCAAATTTACCGGGTCTATTCCTGTCATTTTAAAGGCCTAGAGCGCTGTAGACGTGTGAAATATTAACTAGTGTCAACCCAAAAGCTGGCCGCGCTGTGTACACGTATATTATGGGCATTTTCTGTTTTCTCCCCACTAATCTTTAATTCTGTGGTAATGTTATTCCTTGTCAATAATTGTCAATACCAAATTGGAAATTCAACCCCAAATTTAGGTATTAAGCATCATACAATTACTAGAGAGATATGATAATGCGGCTACATACCTTTACGAAATGTAGTTTTCACTAGGTTTGTAAATATATTTTACTGATTTTTGTGTGCATACAGTTAGAAGTAATTTTTTTATGACCAGAATATTACTGTGAGATGATGAAATCACGTTTATGCCTGTTAACGCGCTCTAAATAACTTCTCTACTTTTCAAGTTTGTGTTGCCACAATGTATCAATTAAGAGCCCCCCTTAATTATACTTATCTTTTGCTTATATATGTAATATAAAAATAGAAAAGAAATGAAAATGCAAGGGAACTTATTTAATTTAGTGCTGTATTCTGTATTATCTGAAACAGATATTATAGGAGACAAAATGGGATGTAATTTCGGTAAATTTGCAGTTTACTGTACGGAGGGTTTTAACAATTTTTTTTCAGAAACATGCTTAGAACCCCCGTTGGACGCACAGACCAAAAAACAAATTTGTTGCGAACAACTCCCAAGAGAGTTAAGGGACCAATAATGAACAGGGTTGCTGGGTGGGGAGGAAATATGAGTAGAAAATCGTAAAAAGAAACACCTAATCGAACTTTAAAAAGATGCGTTTTCACATTTTGCAGCAATACCTCCTTCAAATCATGTCTACCCCGCACAACACCTATATTTGCCCCGGGTCCCGTAGGTTTCATGGGGGTTGCTCCCAAGAAATTTTTCTTGTGCTTTCTGGAGGAAGGAGAACCCCCCGTGTTTTTGGGTGAGTTTTTCTCCTTCCCCTTCTGCATGCAGCACACTCAATGCATGAATCACAGGAATTTTTTTATGTTCAGCTTTTTAGTGTATTTTTGTTGAGTATATTTCCTTTTTATCAATTGCTTTGTTGGAGTTTTGTACAAAATTGCTGTATAAATATTTATGTTTATGATCATGTTTTTGCTTGCCCTTCCTTACCTTATTCTTTATTTTTCCTAATTAAATAAAGTATTTTTTAAAACTTTTAATGTAGGGCTATATTAGATTGTATATTATTTTTATAAAAATTCACCACCATAACGCACTTTCTGCGTCTAGAACATTTTTGAAATTTAACATTGATAAGTTAATTACTAAATACATTGTGCAATACCGATACAATCCTATATAAGTGTAGTCGCTTGTTTTTGTTTCAGAAAATTAAATACATTTTAGCGAATTTTCATTAAGGAATCCTCGCTAATAGAAAGAATTTAGGTCCCTAGAACCCAAAACCAAGGTCTGTTAAAAATTTTATTTATATGTCTTTTGGAATATTGCACAACACTGTAATCACTTTTAAAAACACACTGTATTTGTTTGCTGTACGTTTGTGATTTCTTATTGGTTTGCGCGGACTGCAGTTTCGAACCGTCCCGGTTCATCATCAGCACACTACTGACCGTTATCCCTCCTGTGTGGTCTACGTCTGAGATAAAAACCAACATAGACAATATCCTCGAAAAAATAAACAAAATTAACAAAAACATAAAATTTACAATAGAAAAAGAATCAAACAACACCATAAACTTCCTAGACTTAACACTAATCAGAAAAGAAAACCAGATTGAATACAAAATATACAGAAAACCTACACAAACAGACATCACTATAATACCTAAACACTTACTACACCCACACACACACACAAAATGGCCGCATACAGATACTTAATAAACAAAATGCTAAATGTACCACTTCATAACGACGAACGAGAAAAGGAGTACAACGTCATAACACAAATAGCAGAAAGAAATGGATACAACAAGAAAACAATAGAAAAACTAGTAAAACAAATCAACAAAACCGAAAACAAAACACCAGAAACAAACACAAAATACACAACATTCACTTAGAACCACCACATCAAAAAAATAACACAAACACTCAAGCAATATGACCTAAAAATAAGCTACAAAACCAATAACAAAATAATAAACAAAATAAATAAAAAAAGAACACAACCCACATGAATTAAACGGAATATATCAAATAGAATGTAACACATGCAATACAAAATATATAGGAATGACAAAGAAATCAATAGAAACAAGATTCAAGGAACATATAACAGTATTAGATTAAATCCACATACCTAGCTACAAATCAAACGTAGCTACACACATTTACAACACAAAACACCAAAAACCCGACATCACCCAATTACAACTAATGAAACATGTTAAAGACCACAAAAAAATGGAAATCTGGGAACAATACTACATTCAACAAACAAACAATAAGAAACAATTAACGCCAGAACAAATACAAGTACAAACATTTAAACAAAACTTAATAAAGGCCATACAAATAGACAAATTATCAAACCACAGTGATCAAGACAGGAGACCGATATACACGACACAGTTCGAAAGCACAACCAATCAGAGAACAGTAAACCGACCAATAGAAGCTCACGGCGCAAGCGCCACGTACAGTCTCAGACGTAGACCACCCAGGAGCGCTAACAGTCAGTAGTGTGCTGATGATGAACAGGGACGGTTCAAAACTGCAGTCCACGCAAACCAATAAGAAAACAGAAACGTACAGCAAACAAATACAGTATATATATATATATATATATATATATATATATATATATATATATATATATATATATATATATATATATATATATATATGTATGTATGTATGCAACCGAGCGATAACTCAAAAAATACTAAGCTGATTTCAATCAAACTTGGGAAAATTCTTGTTTGGGCGAAAACCGAGGTCGAGTTCGGTAATTAGCCTTTATGCTCAAGTTTTTCCGGTGGACAATCGGGGAAAACTTTTTGAAAACGGTTTATTTTTGTAAGTATCAGAGGAACTGGAATGAGACTTTACATGTGGCTAGAAATAGTGCAAATAAACCTATGTTGTGATTTTTAAGTAATTTGATACACAATATTTAGAGTTTTTTCCAAATTAAAAATAAAATCGCAAAGACGTGCGTTGAAATGACTTAGTGGTTAAAGTACAATGCCTGACAGACAGAGTAGTTAACTCCCAGGCGTAGATTAATTCATGCAGCAGGTATAAAGCATACATCAAGGGTAACCAAACTAAAAATATATCAGACAGAAAACATACTACTTGAACCAACAATCGTGAAATCTCGGTCGCAATAATGGAAAATGACAGACGACATGAAATTAAAAATTTGCCAAGCGATTAGCTAACTCGGGGGTTCAATCAATTGTTAAAATACACTATATTTGTAGTTTTATTAACGGCCCCAAATAGAGTTTTAGCGCAGCATAAGTATATTATGCTGTCGCATAATATAACAGACATGTAAACAAAATCAAGGCAGATCTCTCTAAACATAATTCTAAAATATTTTCTTTTACATTTAAACTTAAACATATGACGTCATATAATACCGAAACAGTCGTGGAATGTGTTTCAATGGTAATTATAATAATTATGTAATTAATTGTTACGCATACTTTGAATATAATATCCCGGGAATGAAGCCGATCTAAAGCATCACGCAAACAAAACGTTAGTTGACGTGTACCTAGATGGCTCAGGGGGCATCGCGCTTGTCTCCTAAGCAGAAGGTTACGCGATCGAATTCAGCTCGATGAATGTATGTTTTTTTATCTTGACATTTGGAGGAACAATACAGATTTCATACGTTTTGAACAAGATCTTATTTTTGTTTAGAACGCCTAAAAAGTTTGTTATCTTTGAGTCTGAAATTATAATTTTGTTATTGTTGATATTGAAAAAACCGGTTTGATTGGGTTGACTAAAACGAAATCATACTGGTGATTAATAAGGAAAAATAACTGCTACGTTTCTAATTTGTCAGATACTTTACTTTTCTAAATATGAATTGAGTTTCCTTCTGGAAATCTTCTGTACAACTTTAATGAAATTTATAATACAAGTTTCTTTTAAAGAGACTTACACTATCTACAGATATGGCAAAATTTAGGTTTTTAGCTTCACAGAAAATTGAGTTTTGGGAATCTTTCGCAAAGGGAGTTAGAACGCATGATTTTTTTGATAATAGAGATATATCGATGGTAACACTTTCGAAAGAATCCTTCAAATGTGCCCGTACTAGGACCTCTAAAATCGATTTTCAAGGTCTGAGTAAGTTTAAAGTATTAACTTTACTAATATGCCATATCACCATGTGAAAACTGGAACCTGTGATGAGCACTAATAAGTACACTTGGAGAACCCAAATCACCACAACACATATTTCAGAGACCTTACGATCGTTTCGTTGACTATGTCAACTTCTTCAGAGGAAGAAATATTCTAAAAATAAACTACTAGCTACCGTGTATTTATATCGCGTCTAGGTAAACGAACGAGTCCGAAGTTAAATTGTCGTCGAAGACCCATCGTTTGATTATTGTGTAGTGAAACTACGAGGTCGAAGACCTGCTTTAATCTTCTGGTCGACAAATTTATGAGGCCTTATCTAATATATAATAGGCTTACTTAAGCATATTATATATTGCTTGCTTAAGCCTATTATATATTATATAAGGGCTCATAAATTTGTCGACCAGAAGATTAAAGCAGGTATTCGACCTCGTAGTTTCACTACACAATAAACAAACGATGGGTCTTCGACGACAATTTAACTTCGGACTAGACGCGATAGCTAGTAGTTTATTTTTAGAATTCTTCTTCCTCTGAAGATGTTGACATGGTCAACGAAACGATCGTAAGTCTCTGAAATATGTGTTGTGGTGATTTGGGTTCTGTACTTAATATGCCATATAATAATAGTGAACAATTCTTATGAAAATTCGTTACTATAATGCACTTGCTGCGTCCCGAAATTTTTTAATACTATATTTTTTCTCATTTTTTTTCTCAATATACTCGCGCCCCCCTGTTTGGTTTTGTCACGCCCAACAGATTGAGAAGGCTAAGGGACAGGACAGCGGTAATCCAAATCAATGGACAACAGTTCCATTGTGTAAGAAGGTACGCAGGTGACACAGCACTGAAACCAAAAATTAATTGCAAAAGATAATCTGTGTGCTGGAAAGTGTGTATGTAAATATTATCTAAAATACTAAATCCAATTTAAAATGTCAAACAGAAGATATTACAATATAAATAGCATGTGGTTTAATAGTTGGTGCCATTTATAAATCACCAAATGTAGACCCAAATATCAAAATCAATGATTTCTGACTACACGATGCTTTGCTTCCATTTTTCTTATCTACAAGAAGTAAACAAGGAAATAAATTTGTTCCGTTTCAATCATACTCTAATACGACAACAGAAAATATTGGGGCAGAAGTTAATGTTATATTAAACAAGAAGTCGGTAGAAAACGGAACGTCTTCTTGTTTTGTTCGCGTATCTAAAGTGACATATAACACGAAACATGTAACATCTGGAGTAGTTCACCTGGGTCTCTGGAAATGTCTAGTTGTTCAGAAGTTCCTGGAACGAGGTCGTCGATATCGATAAATCCGACAATGTCGGAGTTTACTATACCAATTGCCGTACTTGAATAGAACATTCCATTAACATAAGATCCTGAATAAACATGTAGAATACTAACCTATATCTCAATCATTTGTTCATAATCCGGCGAGGTCTTAGATAAACACATTATTATTTTCATTACAAAAACTACGAGGGTCTTTTGATTAATAACTTGGTCCGATATAAAAAAAAGTTTGGACGCATAAAGTGCTGTATGGTAGTAAATTTTCATAGAAGGGAAAAAACAATGTTTATGACTATGTGCTAAAAATTAGTATTTCTACAAAAATTCGTTAAAAAAGTTACGTAAAGATTCGATAAAATATTTTTTACAAAAGTTTCCTTAAACACGAAAATTCATTAAAACATTATTTTTTACACATTTTGTAAAAAAATCTTCCACCAAAACTTCGTCCATATAAAATATGTAACCAATTTTATGAGGAATTACCACCAAAAAAAAATTCTTTTAAGGAAATTCGCTAAAAACTTTGTAAGATAATTTGCTATTGTACATGAAAATTCGCTAATGAAACAAATTAAAATTTATACAATCTGATCTAAATACAGACGTAGATCGTTTGCGGGTACACAAAAAAAAGGTCGCTTGCCTGACGATCTCGTAAGAAGTGGAGCCGGTTGCACAGAATAAACAAGCACTTGTGAGGCCGCAGGAAATGTCTCTATGGCTGTACTAAGCATGAAATGGTTTAACCACGTTAGACCAACAAAAACAACCTGATCTGCCATTCAAATTTGAATTAAGAGTCTAAAAAGTTCTCATGTCGTTAATGGGTTTTTTTTTAATAAAAATTTGCTAAAAATTTGACCTCTCACATAAATATTTATATAGTACTTTGGATACAAAGCTCAAACAAAGCAATTGATTACCAGGAAATATACTCAACAAAAAGACACTAGAAAGCTGAACATAAAAAATTCCTGAGGTTCATACATTGAGGGTCATTGTATGCAAGCAAAAGGGGAAGAAAAACCACAGGAAGAAGAACACACAGGACGTAGAGTGTTTCTACCTTCTCATCCAAAAACACGGGGGTTCTCCTTCCCCTTGTGCATGCATACAACCATCTTTAAAGCATAAAGCACAAGAAAAATTTGTTGGCAGCAACCCCCAAGAAAGGTACGAGACCTGTGGCGGATATGGGTGTTGTGCGGGGTAGACAGGGGATAAAGGAGGTATTACTGCAAAATGTGAAAAACGCATCATTTCAAAGTCCGACTAAGTGTTTTTTTAGCATTTTTTGCTTATATTTCCTCCCCGTCCAGCACCCCTATTCATTCTTGGTCCCTTAACTTTCTTGGGGGTCGTTTGCAACAAATTTGTCTTGTCGCTTGTGCATCTAAGGTGACTTCTAAGCATGTTTCAGAAAAAACTTATAAAACCCCAGTGCAGTAGACTCCAAATTTACCGAAATTACATTCCACTTCGTCGCCTATAATGTATTTTTTAGATAATAAAAAATACAGCACTAACTTAAATAGGTTCGCTTGCATTTTCAATTTAGTAATGTTGGAAGGCTGGCTACCATAGTCGTATTACTTTATAGGTGTATTTTCTCTACAATTAGTATGCCGTACTGAAGAGTTCTAATTAGAGCGAAACCGGTCTACGATTCTAATTGTGGCTAGAATACATCTAGCCTTACATACCTTGTCCCTATATTGGGTTAGAAATGGCACAGGGCTGACAATTTACAGAATTGTTAGTTGGTTGTATACAGTCTCTATTTTTTAACACTTTGTGTGATTTGGAGCTGGCGTGACAACATACTACTTGGTTCCCCAGCTAAGTGGCGGCATGTTGCTTCGTGTCTTACCAATCACTTAGTGTTGTAAGGCTGGCTACCATAGCCGTATTACTTTATAGGTGTATTTTCGCTACAATTAGTATGCCGTACTGAAGAGCTCTAATTAGAGCGATGCCGGTCTACGGTTTTAATTGTGGCGAGAATTCATCTAGCCTTACATACTTTGTCCTTATATTAGGGTAAGAATGGTCAGCATGATCACCCGATCTTACGCTATTCGACACCCTCTTATGGAAATATGTGAAAAGTATGGTATACAAAACTAATCTCACACCTGATATGTTGATTAACGTTAGAAGACATTTTTATTCACGACCACAATGCTGCCAATACGTTCAAGGCATGCATTTTGAACATCTCCTACATAAAAATTGCCGTGTTTTAGTAAATTTTTGTAACAAAAATTCACTATTGGGAAGATAGCGACTTCTGAATTTTGAAGAAAAATGTCTTCAAATGAGCCCGAGGTAGGTCTCATAGAAACCATGTCCCGGTCTGTTACAATTTATATATATATATATATATATATATATATATATATATATATATATATATATATATATATATATATATAAAGTTCGGGACGCAGCAAGTGCGTTATGGTAGTGAATTTTCATTAAAATATTTTTAATAGCAAATATGTGTGTTTTTTTTAAGAAAGCAGGCATCAAATTTGGTTACCAGTATAACCTATATAGTAAAAACAATGTGCCATGTTTCATCAAAATAAATTTATTGTTTGAAAATGTACAAAAATTTCCGAAAGTAAACTTAAAATGTACCCGAAAAAGTTCCTTTCTTGGTCAACCTTAAATGTTAATAGCAAATTGAGCTATTCAAATATAAAGCAGTTGATCAAACTTCGCTACCATAACGCACTTTCTGCGTCCAGAATTTATTTTCTTACAAACATGCACTATATTTTGATGTAAAATCCAAAAATGCAATAAGATGAGACGTGTTTGATTAAAAAAAAAAGAAAATTTGTATCACCAACGGCTTATCGGCCACCCTGTGATTGTATAAATATTTTTTTAAGACGTAGCTCAAGACACCTTATAATTAATGTATAGAATTTTTTTTCATATCTTTTATAATAACGGATATATTGAACTTTATTGATTTTTTACGAAAATTCGACAAAAATTATTATATACCATGAAACGATAAACTCCATAGCTAAGGCTACTGCCAAGCATCACAGAAAGGGTCTATTTGAAATGAATTTTCTGGAACCATTTTAGTAAAATGAAGGACAATGACGGTTCAAACTAAGACTTCAGGGTTTGTAAAACATTCTTCTTGAGACATTTTCTTTCCATATCCCGTATTAGATTCAAGTTCTTTGCCTAAATGTTGCCAATTTTGACGTTTTAAATCGCAACTTTTACGTTTTGAGGAAAACCCCAATTATTTTTTCTCTAAATGCCTATAACTTTTTTTCTTTTTACCCTAGAGCTAAATTTTGGCAGGTAACTTGCCTATAACCATATAAACCCACGAACCAAATTTGGTTGCCCTTACTTTGTTAATTCCGGGGATATAATTTTTTTTTTAAGAAAACACAAAATTTTCCGGGAGAAGCTGGGACGATTTCCTGGGTAACGAACTTATCCAAGCCACTTGCGAAAGGAAGGTATTCACCAAATCTAATCAAAATCGGCTTATTATTTTTTGAGTTATCGGTGTGACACACACACACACACACACACACACACACACACACACACACACACACACACACACACACACACACACACACACACACACACACACACACACACACACACACACACACACACACACACACACACACACACACACACACACACACACACACACACACACACACACACACACACACACACACACACACACACACACACACACACACACACACACACACACACACACACACACACACACACACACACACACACACACACACACACACACACACACACACACACACACACACACACACACACACACACACACACACACACACACACACACACACACACACACACACACACACACACACACACACACACACACACACACACACACACACACACACACACACACACACACACACACACACACACACACACACACACACACACACACACACACACACACACACACACACACACACACACACACACACACACACACACACACACACACACACACACACACACACACACACACACACACACACACACACACACACACACACACACACACACACACACACACACACACACACACACACACACACACACACACACACACACACACACACACACACACACACACACACACACACACACACACACACACACACACACACACACACACACACACACACACACACACACACACACACACACACACACACACACACACACACACACACACACACACACACACACACACACACACACACACACACACACACACACACACACACACACACACACACACACACACACACACACACACACACACACACACACACACACACACACACACACACACACACACACACACACACACACACACACACACACACACACACACACACACACACACACACACACACACACACACACACACACACACACACACACACACACACACACACACACACACACACACACACACACACACACACACACACACACACACACACACACACACACACACACACACACACACACACACACACACACACACACACACACACACACACACACACACACACACACACACACACACACACACACACACACACACACACACACACACACACACACACACACACACACACACACACACACACACACACACACACACACACACACACACACACACACACACACACACACACACACACACACACACACACACACACACACACACACACACACACACACACACACACACACACACACACACACACACACACACACACACACACACACACACACACACACACACACACACACACACACACACACACACACACACACACACACACACACACACACACACACACACACACACACACACACACACACACACACACACACACACACACACACACACACACACACACACACACACACACACACACACACACACACACACACACACACACACACACACACACACACACACACACACACACACACACACACACACACACACACACACACACACACACACACACACACACACACACACACACACACACACACACACACACACACACACACACACACACACACACACACACACACACACACACACACACACACACACACACACACACACACACACACACACACACACACACACACACACACACACACACACACACACACACACACACACACACACACACACACACACACACACACACACACACACACACACACACACACACACACACACACACACACACACACACACACACACACAC
The DNA here is from genome assembly GCA_964006375.1 of Tillus elongatus. Classification (NCBI taxonomy): domain Eukaryota; kingdom Metazoa; phylum Arthropoda; class Insecta; order Coleoptera; family Cleridae; genus Tillus; species Tillus elongatus. The sequence goes on from OZ023262.1 coordinate 269,666,152, forward strand.
ACACACACACACACACACACACACACACACACACACACACACACACACACACACACACACACACACACACACACACACACACACACACACACACACACACACACACACACACACACACACACACACACACACACACACACACACACACACACACACACACACACACACACACACACACACACACACACACACACACACACACACACACACACACACACACACACACACACACACACACACACACACACACACACACACACACACACACACACACACATACATATATATATATATATATATATATATATATATATATATATATATATATATATATATATATATATATATGTATCACACCGATAACTCAAAAAATAATAAGCCGATTTTGATTAGATTTGGTGAATACCTTTCTTTTGCAAGTGGCTTGGATGAGTTCGTTACCCAGGAAAATCGTCACAGCTTTTCCCGGAAAATTTTGTATTTTCTTTAAAAAAAAAATTATATCCCCGGAATTAACAAAGTAAGGGCAACCAAATTTGGTGTGATACATATATATATATATATATATATATATATATATATATATATATATATATATATATATATATATATATATATATATAAACATATAAAAATTGACACTGACCCCGGATATGTGTTCTGGGGGGCCTAATTAGCGCTAATTTGAAGAATTTTTTTCAAAATTTTAAAAGTCGGAATCTCCTCATTAGTGAATTTTTTAAAGAAAATTCACTAAAATTGAAACTGACCGGGACATGGGTTGTAGGGGACATACTTCGTGCTGGTTTGAAGAAATTTATATATATATATATATATATATATATATATATATATATATATATATATATATATATATATATATTGTGTGCCCCCGAATGGACTGAACAAGAGGGAGAATATTTTTATTTGCAACTTTACAAGAAAATGTCATTTTTTTATAAAAATTTATGCTTGTCTCAAAAACACCAATTCTGGAAAAAAAACTATTTAGAAGCAGAGAAAATTCGAAGTTTCAGTTTTTTGATTAAATCAGATTATCCTGTAATCTTCCATGACAACCTGTCTTTCATGACAACCTGATAAGTAAATAAAGTTGCTTGTCATTGGTTAATGTCATTACATATTTTCCAATCTTTACTGAGCGTTAATGTAATGCTAACTTTAGTGCAAAGAGTTTACCTCGTTCAATGTTATGGAACCGGCGATGCTTCTTATAACTTTGTAATTCAAAAATGTCCACAGAAGTTTCCTGAAGTTCACGTGTCTGTTAACGTTGTTCGAAATTTGGTGGAAAAATTTGAAAGAACAGGTACCGTACATGATATCAAGAAAAGAAAAAGGATACACAATGAGGAAGACACTACTACAATACGGTCTCTAGATTCTGTTGTAACATTTCCAAAATTATCCCTGCGAAAAAGGTCTATATAGTTAAATCAGTTAATTCGCAAATCACATTTACAAAGAATTTTCAAGGAAAACAAATTTAAACATTATAAACCGATTTTTGTACATGAATTAAGAAATGGTGATGATGCTCTGCGTTTAGACTTTTGCTTGTGGCTAAGAGAAAATCAGTCTGTAAATCGAAATTTTTACAAAAACATTCTTTTTTCGGAAGAATCGACATTTACAACAAATGGAAGAGTTTCTTCGCAGAACTGTAGATTTTGGCCGAAAGAAATTCCTAATTTCAGAATTGTGACGAGAAGTCAGTATTACCAGAAGGTCAATGTGTGGTGTGGTATTATGTATGGAAAAATCATCAGTCCTTTTTTTTTAATGAAAATGTGAATCAACGTACGTATTTGGAGATGCTTCAGCTTTTTTTGTGGCCTACAGTAAGAGATGAACCTAATTTTCAAAGTGTATATATTTAACAAGATGGATGCCCTGCTCACTCAACACTGTTGGTAAGAAATTATCTGCAAGAACATTTTGAAAACAGATGAATAGGTCTTTACGGACCCGTCAATTGGCCGGCTCGCTCCCCTGATTTAAGCCCATTCGATTTCTTTTTATGGGGATATGTTAAACCCCATGTTTATAATACTAATTTGAATAACAACATTGAAATTTTGAAACAAAAAATTACGGAAGCGAGAAATTCTGTCACTGAAGATATGATCCACAATGTTGATAAAGAGTTGGTATGTAAAGCTGAAAAGTGTGTAGAGGTTGGGGATATCACATTGAATGAAATTAAATGTTCTTCTTTAGCTCAAGTGTATATATATATATATATATATATATATATATATATATATATATATATATATATATATATATATATATATATATATATATATATATATATATATACAGGGTGCGTGATTTCGCTGGTAAAGCTAGACTGTGCTTACACTAATGGCATTATCAAGGATTTTACTTCACAAAATCACTAGGCAGCATATACTTCATAACCTTAAATTATTGCCGAATACACAGGTGTTCCATTTGAGCTGGCCACTCACCAACTTCGTTATTTTCAATGGAACAGCCTGTATATTTTCACATTTTCGGAATCCGCGAGTGATTCTACGTCGAAAATATATACAGTAGTATGAGCGAAAACCCATCCGTTTTAAGTTATCTCTTCTTTTTCAAAAATAATGGTCTTTGCAGTCTTTATTTTACAAGTCTCTATCTTGATAAGTGATAGAGAAAGGACCATCATTTTAGCAAAGCAGGTGCGCAAAACTATTGTAACTATCCTAATGTACACTAAAGCGTGACTAGATATACAGTGCGTTCACAAAAGGGCATCCACGTCTGACAACTTCAATAATCAAAAAGTATTTTCTTTCAAATTATATCGCTAAACTTGAAATTTCATTACCTTTTATCATATGTATGCATACCTATATAGAAACTTAAAACATGTTGAGATATATGATGAAACAACAAATTTAGAATGAATTATACGGCTGTTCGTGTGTAGGAGCTAAGAAAGACCCAGTATAAGCTAATTAGTTGGACTTTGAATAATTTATTTAATTGATTTCCTGATAAGCCACTCATATTTTGGAAATTATGAAATCAAAGACACACCTAATATCCATTATATTTTTTACGAATTTTATGCAAAGTCTATGCAGTTAAAAGTATACATTTATCATTCTTGAAGGAATACCAACACATTTAATGAATATTCAACTTTTCACTTGGTTGTAGCTCTTTATTGTAAACAACATTGTACATCAACATTTTCCCCTTTTATCATAGACAGCTTTGCTTTACTTTTCGTCGACAGAGTTTACATATTATCTGCTCTTGTTTACAAAGTGTACTTTGCTTAGAAATTTAAAAGTTGACAAACTCACTCGCGACGATATTTGACACTGTCAAAAAGTATTCTGTTAATTATAGTTTAACAAATCTTCCGAAAATAAAAAAAGTCTAAGACGCAGCAAGTGCGTTATGGTAGTGAATTTTCATAAAAATGATCTCGCACAAAATATTTTATTATAACTTTTTTTTCTTGTAACATAGAAATCTAAATTTTGGTGTATAGTTTACTTTTTATATCGTAAACGTACCTACCAAATTTGGTTATCATAGAGTTTTTATTTTTTAAGATAAAAATTTTTTTCAAATGAAAACTCAAAATTTTTCCGGAAAACCTCGTCCGATTTTTCTGATTAACGAACTTATCAGACATTTACAAAAGGAAGGTACATGCCAAATTTTATCAAAATAGGCCCTTTATTCTTTGAGATAAAAATTTTTTTTGAATGAAAACTCAAAATTTTTCCGGAAAACCTTGTCCGATTTTCCTGGCTAACAAACTTATCAAGGCCATTTATAAAAGGAAGGTACATGCCAAATTTTATTAAAATCGTCTTATTACTTTTTGAGATAAGAATTTTTTTAGAATGAAAACTCAAAATTTTCCCGGAAAACCTCGTCCGATTTTCCTGACTAACGAACTTATCCAAGCTATTTACAAAAGAAACGTACATGCCAAATTTTATTAAAATCGGCCCATTATTTTTTGAGTTATCGGTGTGATACATATATATATATATATATATATATATATATATATATATATATATATATATATATATATATATATATATATATATATATATATAAATATATATATAATATATATATATATATATATATATATATATATATATATATATATATATATATATATATATATATATATATAAACATATAAAAATTGAAACTAACCCCGGATATGGGTTCTAGGGGTCCTAGTTCGCACTCATTTGCAAATATTTTTTCAAAATTCAAAAGTCGGGATCTCCCCATTAGTGAATTTTTTCTACGAAAATTCACTAAAATGAATTATTCTGAAGCCGAATTACGAGATACGATCTTAGCTTTGGGCGAATGTGATAGTAATACATTATTAACATCCAGAATTTATCACCAACGTTTTCCTGACAGGCGATTGCCAACCAGAACGTCATTCGAAAGCCTAAACACCCGTTTTACCACTACAAGCAGTGTAAAATATTTCAATAATGCCAGGGGTCCGTACAAAAACAATGAGCTAATGCAATTAGGTATAATTTTATCTGTGATTGAGGATCCACAAACCAGTACAAGAAGAATATCAAGACAACTTAACATAAGCGATTGGTCAGTGAAAAAGACTTTAATAAAAAGAAACCATTACCATGCCTACCATGTGTCAAGGCAGCACGGTTAACAAGAGCCAGACTACAGGAATAGGGTGGAATTTTGTGAGTGGGCAGTATAAATGATGGACAATGATCCCAATTTCTTTGAATATGTATTTTTCAGTGATGAATGTTTATTTAGTAGTACCGGTAAGCCAAACCAACACAATCTTCACTACTATGCAGATAGTAATCCCCATTTTAGGCATACTGTGGACAACCAACATTGATGGACTGTAAACGTATGGGCAGGATGTTTTGTAAACTACATCATTGGGCCATATTTTTATGAAGGTACCACCTCACACAATGTTACATGTCCGAGATTGGCTCAATAATAATTTTCCTAATCGCTGGATTGGTCGCGGGGACTAGTTCCCTGGCCAGCTTAGTCTCCGGACCTCACATCCTGTGAGTTTTTTTTGTGGGGGTATATTAAAGATCTTGTGTATGCTGTGCAACCAACCACTGCAGAGGACATGATTCTTAGAATTAGCGAAGCATTCAACTCGATAACACCAGCAATATATGTTAGAAACTCTTTTAGACGAAGAGTGCATTTATGTCTGCAGGAAACTGGACGTAACTTCGAACATCTTCTTTAGTTTAGTTTCATTAATATTTGTTATCTCATTGTTTGTTATAGTCGTTCCAATCGTTTCTAAAGTTTTAAGTTAATTTTTTTATTCTTATCAAACAGGTACTATGCAAAACCTTTATTTAACGTATTATCTTTAAGCTGTGTGATATTATTTTTCAATAAACCGCTTAATTCAGGGGTTTTATCTGGAATTGTAAAGTATTCAAAGTCCAACTAATTAGCTTATACTAGGTCTTTCTTAGCTCCTACACACGAACAGCCGTATAATTCATTTTAAATATACCGGATGTTCTATCTAAAATAACGAAGTTGGTGAGTGGCCAGCTCAAACGGAACACCCTGTGTATTCGAGAATAATTTTAGGTTATGAAGTATATGCTGCTTAGTGATTTTCTGAAGTAAAATCCTTGATAATGCCATTATTGTAAGCACAGTCTAGCTTTACCAGCGAAATCTCGCACCCTGTATATATACATACATATATATATATATATATATATATATATATATATATATATATATATATATATATATATATATATATATATATATATATATGTTGTGTTACACAGATAAATCAAAAAATAAGAGGCCGATTTTAATTATACCTTTCTTTTGTTAATGGCTTGGATAAGTTCGTTATCGAGAATAATTCGACCAGGTTTTCCAGGAAAATTTTGGGGTTTCTTTTTGAGAGAAAAAAATATCTTTGAAATTAACAAAGATAAGGTGACCAAATTTGGTACTTAGCTTTACGATATAAAAGGTAAACCGTATGCCAAAATTTAGATCTCTATGTTGCAAGAAAAAAGTTATTCTATGAAAATTCAGTACCATAAAGCACTTTTCACGTCCAGACCTTTTAAAAATGTTGTGATTATCAAGAATAAAATGCTTAAATTATATTTGTACGCGTTTTTAATAGTGACATGAACTGGAAACTCCAAAAATGTATAAAAACTATTAACGTTAAGACTTCCTTATACTGAAACGCATTGATTTTCATACTTTAATAAACTATAGGAAAAGTTAATTAACTAAAGAGTGAAGGAGTTAGATAAAAGTTTATATTTGTTCCTTAAGCTTTAACATTAGCTGCAAATATTTGCTTTTAAAACTCTCTTTGTAATTTTTGTTAGAAGTGTTAATTAAAACGCTGCTATAGGTATATAAATCTTGCATCGAAAATGTTATCATCACGTAGCAAAAAGTCGGATAAAAGCGTTTGTTTTATGCGTAGGATTTTTTTATAAAAGACCTTTTTCAACATGATTTTTTTTGCATTTGAGCTTTGTTTTTGAGCATTTGAGCTTTGTCATGTAACAATTATAAAGAGTGTCTGAAAAACCAAGTCGCAAAAAGTGAAAATAATTTAACATATCAATGTGTAACGAAAAAAACTAATCCCCACGTGTAAGACTAGATGCATTCTCGCAACAATTAGAACCGTAGACCGGTTTCGCTCTCATTAGAGCTCTTCAGTACGGCATACTAATTGCAGCAAAAATGCAACAAAAATAACACGGCTATCGTATAGCCAGTCTTAAAACACTAAGTGAGTGGCGAACGTGTCGCCACCTAGTTCGGCACCAAGTACTATGTTGTAACGCCCGCTCCAAATAACACAGAGTATTAAAAATAGAGACGGTATACAACTAACAATTTAAAAAATTGTTAGCCCTGGCCCGTACTGAAGAGCTCTAATGAGAGCGAAACCGGTCTACGGTTCTAATTGTTGCGAGAATGCATCTAGTCTTACATACTTTGTCCATATATTGGGGTAGAAATGGGCCACGGCTAACAATTTTTTAAATTGTTAGTTAGTTGTATACCGTCTCTATTTTTAATACTCTGTGTTATTTGGAGCGGGCGTGACAACATAGTACTTGGTTCCGAACTAGGTGGCGACACGTTCGCCACTCACTTAGTGTTTTGAGACTGGCTATACGATAGCCGTGTTATTTTTGGTGCATTTTTGCTACAATTAGTATGCCGTACTGAAGGGCTCTAATGAGCGAAACCGGTCTACGGTTCTAATTTTTGCGAGAATGCATCTAGTCTTACATACTTTGTCCCTATATTGGGGTAGAAATGGGCCAGGGCTAACAATTTTTTAAATTGTTAGTTAGTTGTATACCGTCTCTATTTTTAATACTCTGTGTTATTTGGAGCGGGCGTGACAACATAGTACTTGGTTCCGAACTAGGTGGCGACACGTTCGCCACTCACTTAGTGTAATCCCCACGTCGTGGAGACAGTATAACATAAAAACTTTTTAACAGTACTGGTTAATTATGTCCTAAGTATTTGTTAAAGAATTAATGATTAGTTTGGCTACTCAGTCGGGGCACAAATATAATATAAATCAACGCAGGGCGTGGGCTTCAGCACTCGCAGTCAATGGGTTTTAAGATGCACAAATAAAAGTCAGGAGTTATAAGTGAAATCAGTTTATTAAAAGATTATTGAAGTTATATAATGCAGCAAATTTAATCAAGCAAAGTTAATGAAAGGAAAAATATAAATTGAAATTTAATTAAAGGAAAAATATGAATTGGTTACTTTAACTTGGCATATAGCACTGTCAATTTATGGAGCATACACTACTTTAAAAAGAAAATTACAGATAAATGATGTACTTAACTACAGGTTTAGATTGCTTCCTCCAGAGTGGTGATTACACTTGTCTAGCCCTGGATGTTGGAGTGGCCTCAGAGACTTCGTGGGGAAACGGCTGCGTTCAGCAAGGTGTCATTTATCAAGATGCTACTCTTAGGGCTCTGCTCCAACGGTTCCATTGAGGGCTTCTCCCCTAGCGGTGTGCCATTTAGGAAGGTGTTGTTGACGGTTGCTTGAGGGCTCTATTTATCCAGGTGTTGTTGAGGGCTTGCTTGAGGGCTCTATTTATCCAGGTGTTGTTGAAGTTTGCTTCTTGACGGATCTATTTATCCAGGTGTTGTTGAGGTTTGTTCTATGGCGGCTCAATTTATCCACGTGTTGTTCATAGGGCTGCTTGAGGGCTGCTTCCCAACGGTTTCATTTAGGGCTTCTCGAGGGCTGCTCCCTAACGGTTCCATATATCAAGGTTTTGTTGAGAGCTGCTTCCTAACGGTTTCATTTAGGGCTTCTCGAGGGTTGCTCCCTAACGGGGTGCTATTTAGGCATGCTGTTCTCCCGACTGAAAATTTAGCTGTAGGACAACATTTCTGGTTAACTTGTAACAGAAGAGAGCGTGGCACGCATTGCGAGCGTTTATAAAGACTTTCTTATCTAGAGATGTCACGGAATTATCGCGTCTGCAGGCGTATTCCATTGAGTTGGGATGCGGTAGAGTAACCGACCGCCGAGTTTGACGTCACTGGAGCGACTCAGATTCTGACGTCACTTAAGGGGTTGACATGTCACGCTTATGTTAAATACACGCGAGATGTTACAAATGTTAAATTTGGCTCAGTTGATATACCTATAAAGTAATACGGTAGCCAGCCTCTCAAAACTAGTATGCCGTACTTACGAGCTCTAATTAGAGCGGAACCGGACTACGATTATAATTGTGGTGAGAATACATCTAGCCTTACATATTTTGTCCCTATATTAAGGGAGAAATGGGCCAAGGCTGACAATTTACTAAATTGTTAGTTGGTTGTATACAGTTTCTATTTCTTAACATTCTGTGTTATTTGTACCTGACGTGACAACACACTACTTGATTCAGCAACGTGTTGGCGATACGTGTAAAATCGTGTTTTCTGTCTCACTTATTTTAATAGTGCTCATGGAAAACTACGCTGTGTGTCAAATTTTATTAATCTACCTGTAGTAGTTTTGAAGATAATGCCAAAAAACATTTTTGAGAGTCTTCTTCTAGAGGCTAGCTCCTTAGGGCTACATTTTCGGAAACAGTTTTATAAAATAAACTACACTTATTTTTGACGTACCATACGACATAGAAAGTTTTGGCAGACATTTTTGAAACACCTTGTATAGTTAATATTAACAAATAGAAATTGAATAAAAAACTAAACACTTTTGACAATTGCTCTAATTTTTTTATAAAAATTTGCTCAAGGCTCAATGATAAGCATCTTTCTTAATTTGAAGTTTAATCTACTATTCTCGTAATCTTTCAGGAAAACGTGGTATCAGTATCAAGGACAACGACAGTTTGGCAGCCATGTTGGCCGCTGAAGTCCAAGCAGATTTACTGATTCTCATGTCAGATGTAGATGGCATTTACAACAAACCACCATGGGAAGAAGGTGCACGGTTCCTCCATACTTTCACATCAGACTTAAGACATACCATTGAATTCGGTCAGAAATCCAAAGTAGGTACAGGTGGTATGGACTCCAAAGTTAATGCCGCATGCTGGGCTCTGGACAGGGGAGTCACAGTAGTTATATGTAACGGTATGCAGGAGAAAGCGATAAAAACCATCCTAAGTGGAAGGAAAGTAGGAACCTTCTTCACGGACTCTAGTACTGGAGGATCGGTGCCTACGGAGATAGTCGCGGAAAATGGTAAGTAGCCTTTTTTTTAATTTTATCTGTTAAATTTTTAGTGAATCTTCTTTGAAAAAATCACTAATGAGGAGACTGCGACTTTTGAAACATTTCTTCCATTGAGCGCGGACTAGGCCCCCTAGAACCTATAACTGGGGTCAGCTTAAATTATATATATATATATATATATATATATATATATATATATATATATATATATATATATATATATATATAGGGTGGCGCATTGAAAACGAAACAGACCGATTCGCGTCCAGATAATTTTTTTTAAGAAACGCTGAAAGACGTCAATTTTAATATTGAGGGGGACATGTTTTGACATAAAACTCAACTTTGTCACATCAACCCCTTAAGGGTGGTGATAACAATCCTTATATTTTAAATAGGAAACATGGGTCGAGTGTTACATCATTTGAAAACTCTTTATTTTCTGAATTCAGCACACTAATTTTTTTCGGAAGTTTTATCAACTCGTTTCAAAGTTATTCACAGTTGAAGATGCAAAAACGCATTTCACTCATTCCGATAAGAAATGTGCTGATAGTCAATGTTTTGTTGGTTTGTAAACAAAAATTGACTATCAGAACATTTCTTATCGGAAAGAGAGAAATGCGGCTTATTATTTCAGTTTATCGGTCGGTTTGATACTTGATAGTACTACGGAAAATTAATTTCGCAATGGTGTATTCTGTAGAAGAAAGAGTTGAAATAATTACTCGTTTTTTTCAAAAACGATGACTGTGCCAACCGTACCGCAAATTTGTTTAATGAACGACATCCGAACAGATTTGTTAACAGAAAATACATTTTGGAGTTAGTTGCAACGTTTCGACAATGTGGTTCAGCAGCCAACAAAAAAACGGGATCCTGAACGTGAATTTCCGGTTATAAATGAGACTACTGATATTGAACTTTTAGGACAAATTGCTGCAGATCCAACTTTGAGCACGAGAAATTGGCCACTGTTTCAAACATTAAAAGAAGAACTATTCAGCGAATATTGAAGCATCATATATTTCACCCATATAAAATTCATCTTGTAGAAAAACTGAATAAAGATGATTTTGATCGGCGGCTGGAGTTTTGTGAAGTTATGACTGCACGAATAGCTGATAACGGGAACTTTCTGTTCAATATCTGTTTTTCAGACGAGTGTACGTTTTTATTAAACTCTACAGTCAATCGTCATAATTATCGTTATTGTGCAGATAATAATCCAAGAAATTTTCACGAAGTGCACACTCAAACTCCACAGAAATTGAATGTCTGGACTGGCATTTTTGGAAACCGTTTAATCGGACCAATTTTTCTTGATGACAATTTGAGTGGCGAAACGTATTTGGAGTTACTAGAAGATATCGTTTACCCTCTACTAATTGACATTGTTGAAAATGATGATCGCTATCAAGAAAATCAATTAGTGTTTCAACAAGATGGAGCTCCTCCGCATTTTTCACAACGTGTTAGGGAGTTTTTGAACAGAGAGTCTCCAGAGCAATAGATTGGGCGTAGAGGTGCTATTGAGTGGCCCCCTAGATCACCGGATTTAACTCCTTTGGGCTTCTTTCTATGGGGCCATTTAATGAGTAGAATTTACGCAACAGAACCGGAGTCTCTGGAATAATTACGACGACGCATTGTTGAAGAATTCCGTCTAATAACTCCACAAATGCTCCAGAATGTCAGAGCTCGTTTTGAACAAAATTTGTACTTTTGTATGGAAGCTGGTGGTCAACAATTTGAACACTTACTTAATTAAATAAACATTTTTGAACGTTTGGTTTTTGTTTTTTAGTTTTTTTTTAACGAAAAATTGACTAATTAGTGCTTTTTTGCACAATGAATGAAATACGTTCTTGCAACTCCAACTGTGAATAATTTTTAAACGAGTTCATAAGACTTCAAAAAAAATTAGTGTGCTGAATTCAGAAAAGAAAGAGCTTTCAAATGATGTAACACCCGACCCATGTTCCCTATTTAAAATATAAGGGTTGTTATCACCACTCTTAAGGGGTTGATGTGACAAAGTTGAGTTTTATGTCAAAACATGTTCCCCTCAATATTAAAATTGACGTGTTTCAGCGTTTCTTAAAAAAAAAATTCTGGACGTAAATCGGTCTGTTTCGTTTTAAATGCGCCAGCCTGTATATATTTATATGTATGTGTATATGTATGTATGTATTACACCCATAACTAAGAAAATAATGGGCAGTTTTTGATTAAATTTGGTGAGTACCTTCCTTTTGCAAGTGGGTTCGATGAGTTCATTAGCCAGGATAATCGGCACAGGTTGTTCCGGAAAATTTTGCGTTTTCTTTCGGACAATTTTTTTATCTCCGGAAATAACAAAGCTGGGGCAACCAAAACTCTGAAATTTACCTCGGATTTGGGTTGCGGAGATCCTAGTTCGCTCTCATTTGAAGATATATATATATATATTTTTTTAAATTCAAGTCGCGATCTCCTCATTGGTGATTTTTTTAGGAAATTCGCTAAAAACTTAAGTATAATTAGACCTTAAATTAGATGTAAATTCAGAAAACGCAAAAACATACAGGGTGTTCTATTTTAAATAAAAATGTAGGGATTATTTCTGACCCAGCCTCTATGCTTACACATATTTTTTTTTACTTGTCAACAGAGTATTAAATTAAAGTACATCAATATACTGTCAATGAAAAAAGTTTAGTAATTTTCGAATTATTGGCAATATTCCACACTTCTTTACACCATGTATATATTACTAAATATAACGATAATAAAAGTTGTATGAACTCCTAACCGCCGCCTATGTCCAGTTTATTGATTGTCCATCTTATAAGAGATGCCGACACAAAAAAGAGCGTGGGAGGAAGTTCCGATAGGCTCAGTACCTGTACAGAATTTTAACACAGCTGATGTCGTAAAACGTTTAGAATTTTTTATCCTCTGATGATGCTAACTTGGTTAGTGAAACGATCGTCAGGTTTTTTTAATATGTTGTGGTGATTTGGGTTTTCCAAGTGTACTTATGAGATAACCTACTGTAATATAACTGATCAGCAGTAGAGTTGTAGAGCTTCCAGAACCGCGTTTTAATTTTAAGTCATTTACATATTACGCGAGATAGGGTGTTTATTTACCATTGTGGTTATAGACAGCGTATCTTATCCTCTTATTTATTCTGTTTGTAGAACGCTTGTAGGCGTTTTCTCCCTTTGAAGCTAATTGTGTAACTATTTCGCTTTCAACAATCTATTTAGCTGTATGCCTCTTGTTTATTTGAGAACTCTCTTAGTACTTCCCAGAATATGTCAAGAACGCGAATTAAATCTATAATAATTAGTCTAATTAATTATTAGGTTTATATTAACATTACATTGTTTGCGGCTCCAAATTAAGATGTCTTCTCGTATAAATCCTCAGCAAGTCTCGCCTGAATTGTTTTCATAATTATCGGGATTTTCTCTATTCACTAATTTCCAAATGATTATCTACACCCAATTAATAAAATTATATGCTTAATGTTTAGTCAAGGATTTAGTGTGGGGTGTTCTTGAATTTGATTAACCCATTATCACTTGGTAGGCCAACAAGTCCTTGTGTTGTTATTGTAAACATACAGCAAGGGAAGATCTTGCTTTAATTTAAGAGAGAATTTTGTGAAATTAGGTTAATTTGGGGTAATATTATAGGAACGTGAACTACGTTATTTAAATATGAGTGGGAGCAAGCTCCTAGGTACAATTTAATTTCCAGGCTTTATGCCTCAGCAAAGATAGAAGATGTAATTTTACAAATCTCTACACATACCGACTTATTACAAGGTGCGTCGTCAAATTCGACGCTCACGATTGGGATCTTCGTACCTGAGATAGATGCAATGCCTGTTAAATTAGGCCACAGTCGTGTATTTTGGTGCATAATAATTGAATGCTAAAAGATCTGACCTAGGACACTTCGTCCCTTGAATGTCATAAAAAAAGTTTGGGCGCAGCAAGTGTGTTATGGAAGTGAATTTTCATAAAATTGTTTTTAATAGCAAATGCGAGCAGGCATCAATCTGATTACCGGTGTGGCCTATGTAGGAGAAACAATGTACCATATTTTATCAAAATTACTTATTCTTTGAAAATGTACAACAATTTTCCGAAAAGAAACTTAAATGTTGGTTTCCTAGCCAACAAAATTTACGTTAAGAGCAAATTGAGTTATTGAAATTTTAAGGATTTAATGAAAATTCGCTACCAAAACGCACTTACTGCGTCCTGATTTTTTTCTTACCAACATGCATCATATTTCGATAAAAAAAATGCAAAAATGCATTCACGAAAATTAGCTAAAAATTATAGACCGTTAAACCATAAACTTAACTAACCTACAGCGAAAGCATCAACTTAACTAAACCGACAGCCAAAGCATCAGAGAAAGGGTCTGTTTGAAATGAATTTTCTGTAAATATTTTAGTAAAATGAAAGGCAATGATGGTTGAATCTAAAACTTAAGGGTTCGCAGAACACTTTTGTTGTAACATTTCCTTTTCACAATCCGTATTTGTTTCACGTTCTTTGCATAAGCATTGCCAATTTTGACGTTTGAAATCGCGACTTTGACGTTTTGAGAAAAACTCCAATTTTTTTTCTTTAACTGCCCATAACTTTTTTGTCTTTAAACATAGAGATCTAAATTTTGGTACAGGGTTCACCGTGAATACAAACACGTGTAGCAAATTTGGTTGCAAATATATACAATATATATATATATATATATATATATATATATATATATATATATATATATATATATATATATATATATATATATATATATATATATATATTTGTAAATTTAATGAATTTTGCAGTACAAGCTTCTTTTATAGACACTTGCAGTACCTAGATGCACCAAATTCTAATTTTCTAGCTTTATAGAAAACTGACTTTTGGGCATACAAGGTTTTTTCCCAAAAGGAGCTAGAAAACAAGACCTGAATATATATTTTTGACAACAGGAAGAGAGAAGTTCCTCAAATGAGCGTCTATTAGGACCTCCAAACCTGATCTTCGACGTCTGTTTAAATCAGAAGTATTAATCTCAGGAATATGCCGTACTATAGTGTAAAATTGTAATGAAAATTCATTCATAACCTCACTAACCTGCTGCGTCCCGAAATGTTTCATAACATCTAAAGTTGTAGGGATATATATATATATATATATATATATATATATATATATATATATATATATATATATATATATATATATATATATATATATATATATATATATATAAACACGGATCTCCCCATTAGTGATTTTTTTAAGAAAATTCACTAAAAGTCTGGACGCAGCAAGTGCATTATGGTGGTGTGTAATGTGTATTTTTTTAATGAAAGCTGGCATCCAATTTGGTTACCAGTATAACCTATATAGTGGAAACAATGTACCATATTTCGTCAAAATAACTTTATTGTTTGAAAAACTAAAAAAAATCCGAAAATAAACCTAAAATTTTCCCGAACAAGCTGGGCCGATTTTCCTGGCCAACGAACTTCTTCAAGCTATTTTCCCACCTACCAGGATATAATTATTGACAAAAAGCTTTTCGACAAAAAAAATTTTCTCATGAAAATTTCTAAACAATTTTTTCACGAAAATCCGAAAACATTTTTTTTACAATAACTTATTAAACATTTTACAATAACTTATTAAACATTTATTATTAATAACCAAAATTTCACAAAAATATTACAAACCATGAATTCCACGGAAATACAAAAAAATTGTATACTGGACCTCGATTTTTTTAAAGAATAATATAAACGAAAACCTCTCTGAGTGCGTTATTTTCATTGAACTTTGCTATTGGTAAAAACGCCGTATCATAATTTTTGATATGTGCCAAAAATGTGAAACAATTGAAATAACTCAAACACCATGAACGCTATCAAATTCTTTTTACAGCATGCATTGTAAGTCCATGGAAATGCTAAAATGCAATGAGAAAAGCCCTGTTGTATTTAAAAAAGAAAATTTGTATCTCCAACGACTTATGGGCCATCCTGTGATTGTCGAAATAATTTTATAAGAAGCAGTAGTATCATTAGTATACAATTTTTTCTAGTAACGGTAACATTGAGCTTTACTATAGAAATGCGTCACCCTCGATATATATATATATATATATATATATATATATATATATATATATATATATATATATATATATATATATATATATATATATATATATATATATATATATATATATATATATATATATATATATATATATATATAAACAGATAAAAACTGAAACCGAAACACTGTATATGTATTCTAGGGTCTAGTTCACGCTCATTTAAAGAAATCTTTTCAAAATCCAAAAGCCGCTGTCTCCTCATTAGCGAATTTTCTCTAAGAAAAAACCTGTGCAGTGTTCGAAATTCCACCGCAATTCATTAAACTTTTAAGTTTGATCGTCATTGATATTCTTTCGTCATTGAGTATACCTTTATATCTATAATCACAGTTCGACTGTTGACCACAGAGTTTTATGTGTTTGACATTTCTCGTATTAATTAACGGTCAGCTCAGAACTGGCGAATCCGACTGTTTAATTAAAACAAAGAATTGTAAGACACAGTATACATGAGTTTTATATTTCTACACTCCTCCCTCATATTAACCTTAACTGTGTCAAACCCTACACTCATCCGTGCGCGCATTGTGCTTAAAAAGGGGTAAAATTTTTTCTTTATTCCATAGATAAAACTACTGCCAAAGCATAAAAGAAAGGTTCTATCTGATCTGAGTTTTCTGGAAACATTTTACTAAAGTGAAGAACAATAACGGTTGAAACGTTTGTGGCGCATATTGGTATAAAAAAGGTAGTAAATAGGTAATTAATTTAATAAGAATATCTATTATCTATGTTTACATTTTCAAAATATATAGGAAGTAGTTGATAAATTGTTTTCACAAACGTCAAATGAAGCTTCAAAGTGACATACTTAAATAACGTTCTTATTTCTGACAGCTTGTGAGATGAAACATGAGCATTTTACGCTTTTAGTGAATTTTCTTAGAAAAAAATCACTAATGGGGAGATCCCGACTTCTGAATTTTGAAAAAATTTCTTCAAAAGAACGCGCGATCTTGCACCGCTAGAACCCATATCTGGGGTCAGTTTCAATTTTTATATGTAATTTAGGGTGTGCCTTCCCTTTGTACGTGGCTTGGATAAGTTCGTTAGCCAGGAAAATCGAACCAGGTTTTCCGGGAAAATTTTGAGTTTTCTTTCGGAATTTTTTTTTTATCTCAACAAATATAAAAGCTATTGTAACCAAATTTAGTCAGCTTTTCCCGGACATTTTTCAGTGTTGTCGGCAAATTTTTGTCAAATTTATGTCAATTGCTATTAATTATGTATTTAGAAGTTATTGTAAAAATGTGCTTGCGAATCGACGTACAAAAAAAGGTTCTCGAATTTTCGTAAAAGATAGTGCTGCAAATTGAACAATAACTTCCGCAGCTGTAATAATATTTACTTCCTTTAAAAAGACATTCTCCTGAAATGAATTTAGGGTCCATAACCACAAAAAAATTAGTCGTATTCCTGGACGCATAAACTTCTTAAACGTTGTATTGCTCGAGTGTCATGAAAAAATGTCAATTTACACCAAATCACCCCTTATTTATCTCCTACCCCTTGAAGCGATCGAACCCAAAAACAATTCGAAAAGTTCCTTTATTGGGTGCGAACTGTATACCAAATTTAAAGATGATTTATCAATTCGTTTGAAAGTTATTGCGCCTACGAATAGACAGACGTACAGGCCGACAGAGCGATAGACGGCCAGACAAAAAAATTCGTTCCAGAATCAAGTTTTCGATATATTTTCGGACCTTTTAGGCCGTTTTAGTGCAAAACAATCGAAATTTCTGTGACCGATATCCTAACCCGACACATTTTACCCCTAATTTTATTTTAGCACAGAATACCAGATGTTGGATGAAATTGAAAGTTTTATAATAAACAAACCCTAAAACGTTATATTACTCGAGTTCTTCTTCAGTTGCTTTCTAAATTTTTTTGTACAATTTGTGTCCTTCAGAGAACAAGGCAGCTGGTTATACAAAAAGCCACCCGCATAACATGGAGACTTCTTAAAAAAAATGGTGACATTTATTCAGGTGAAAAGTATCTTTTCCATGAAAATCCGAGTTGACAACAAACTTTCTCTTGTTTTTATGAATGTAAGTTAACAGATGGAGCACATAAACTGATGTTAACGTCATAGTGTTATTTTTCTTAGATGTCGCGACAAGAGTGCCCATAAGGTAGATTGTCCATTAATCTCAGGATTCGTTTTTGTAGCACAAATATTCTATGGCAGTCCGAAGATTGGCCCCAGATAACGATACCGTAACTCAGATGTGAATAGACAGCCTCATAATAGACTTTCAGCAGATGTCCGAGCTTAAGGAATCTTTAAGCATCAAAATTGCATTAAACGCGGAATTTAATTTCTTGCGCACTTGATCGATCTGGTCTATATATAACAGGCTACTGTCAATTCTAACACCCAAAAATTTTGTCTCTTTTTTGAATTGCACCGCATTTCCGTTCGCCAAAATAGTGCTGTCGCACATCCTCTCTCTTCGATGGCAGTTATGCATTTCAAGAGAAAAAGTCTTGTCATAGTTTAAAATTAGTCGATTTCTATAACACCATTCATCAAAAGATTGTACTACTGATTTTAACTTTAATTCAGTTTTCTCCACCGTCTTGCCGTAGACAACAATAGAAGTGTCATCGGCGTACATGAAGACTTTTCCGTCTTGTATAAATTGCGGCAAATCGTTTACATAGAGTGTAAACAAAAGTGGGCCAATGACACTTCCCTGGGGTGTGCCCATACTTACACCATATCTTTGGGAATTAATATTATTCGCTTTTACAAATAACTGTCTGTTGGTGAGATACGAAAGTAGAAGGTCGTTGCAAGTGCCTCTTATCCCCAACACCCACATTTTCTCCTTAACAAAAAAAAATAATTTACTGTGTCAAAGGCACGAGACAGGTCAAAAAATAAGGTCACCACAATGTAATTGTGGTCCATTCTCTCGTTTATATATTGAGTGTATTCGATAAGGGCAGTTTCTGTAAAATGATCAGTTCTAAATCCGAGCTGTGATGGTGATATTATATTATTAGCATTTAAAAACTTGACCATCCTTTTATGTACTGCCCTTTCTATGATCTTTGAAAAAATGCTTAATATAGAGATGTGACGATAGTTCTCCAAATTGGTACTGTCTCCTGCCTTCAACACAGCAACAACCACAGCCAGTTTCAGTATGTCAGCGAATTTTCCCAGACATATACAGGAATTTATAATCTTTGTAAGTGGCGCGGCAAGCTCAGCAGCACACTGCTAAAATTTTTTTATTGGAACACCATCAAAGCCGCTTGATTTTTTATTAGGAAGTTCGTTGATGATGTCAATAACTTCACATTTAGTCACAGGTGTTATAAAAAGTGTTTTGGGCTTATATTGTTCGGCTGTGCAGCTATCAGACATCTGGCCCCCGAAATGCAACATGAACTTCCTCTCAGCAACACACGAAAAATATCCGGCAAGTACCTCAGCAATTTCTACCCTACTAGTTGTACTTTTGTTTTCATATAGTAAATTCTAAATGCAGTGCTCTTTACTAGGTTTATTTTTTATAAGATTAACAATCTGCCATAGTGCTTTAGTTTTATTTAGGGCGTTACAAATATAAGATGCTGTGTAGTTTTGTTTTTCCTGTTTAATTAGGCTATTGACCTCTGCTTTCATTACTTTATACATAGCGTTAATCTCCCTCTCTCCGGATTGTTTTCGCATTGAATTTAAAAGCCTTAGGTCATTAAATTTTTGTTGCAGATTTGGTGAAAACTTGATTCGATATTTTACGTTAAAACCGGAATTTACAACTTTTTAAGCTTTCGGACAAGCTACCTTAAAGCACTAGACAAAAGTGTCGAAAAAAAATTTAAATGCCATGTCTACATCCTCAATTTCACCTACCACAGACATACAGACCGAAAGACCGGCACACACAAAATTTTCGTTCCCATATCACGTTTTCTATGTTTTGTTTGACTCTTTTTACGACGTTTAAGTGAAAAAAATTGAAATTTTTGTCGTCGATGCCATACTTCTACACGTGTTGACGATGTGGAAGTAAAATTTTAATAGCAACTTTTTGTGTAAAAAACTTTTTTAAATTTTCTTAACAATTTTTGTGTAAGATTACTTTGCCAATCATTGTAAAAATAATGACGAATTTTTGTGATACAAAATGTTTGCATACTTTTATGTAAAAATTTTCTTCATTTCTGCCAAAAAGCTTTTTGTAAATAATTATATCCTGGCAGGTGTATCTTTTGTGTAAATTACTTGGATAGGTTCGTCGGCCAGGAAAGTCAGACCAGTTTTTTCGGGAAGTTGTTTTACTTTCCCAAGCAACAAAGCTATTTTGATGGAATACTGTACATGGTTTCTACTATGAAGGTTATACTTTCTACTAAATCTCACGTCTTTCACTAAAAAAAACACACATTTAACATTAAAAACATTTCTATGAATATTCGCCACCATAACGCACTTGCTGCGTCTCGACTCTTATCTTTAACCTTAAAATTCAATGTTTAGCTTCTTAAATGTTGATTTACTTTGAAAAGCAAATTAAATTCTCTGCAAAGCTATAGTTTATTTTAAATTAATATTAGGTGCTAACTTGTTTCATTTATTCTGAAATACCAAGTCAAGTTGTTATTCAAATTGAAAATGTTTGGAGTCGAATCATAATAACAGCGCCAACGCCAATATTGACAGTAAATGAAAACAAACAGCCTTACAACCTACTCAATGCAAATATTTAAACCCCTAACTGAATATATACAGTCTACCAACCTGAAATAAACTACTTCTGGCACTTTGAACCCCTATTTATCATTTTAAGCTAAGAGGTAGGTGGACGCTTCTAACGGGAAACAGGAAGGAGAAAGGATTAATTCCCTGACTAGTATTTTCTGATTAGGCTGACGTCTTCGTATAAACAGGGTGAAGTAAAGAGTTACAGTGAACTGCGTTAAGCTAATAAAAAGAACAAACTTGAGAAAGAAAAGCTGTGTAAAGTTTGTTTTATAGGGTTGGCGCTCGAACGACTAATATTCGTTAACTTTATTAAGAGGCACAGCTTGGATTGACGCGTCACTTCTAGTTAATTTTGCGATAAGTGGTGGTCGTAAACTCTTAAGCAACCTTATATTGTCTGATAGTATTCTTAAAATTAATAGTAACAGACGCTAGAAAGATATTCACAACAATGACATAAGCAATATTCACAATACCTTAGGTCAATTTTACATTTGGCGAATTATCAAAAGTCCTAAAGCAAGAAGTACGTTAACTCATATTTATAAAAGTGAAGTATCTGCCAAATTGTAAACGTGGCAGTTATTTTACTTCTTGGTCGCCAGTATGATTTCGTTTTAGTCAACCTAATCAAACCGGTTTTTTCAATATCAACAATAACAAAATTATAATTTCAGACTCAAAGGTGACAAACCAATTTAGGCGTTTTGAACAAAAATGAGATCTTGTTCAAAACGTATGAAATCTTTGGACTATTGTTTCTCCAAATGTCAAAATAAAGCATCAAAATATATACATTCATCGAGCTGGATTCGATTGCGTGACCTTCTGCTTAGGAGGCAAGCGCGAAGCCCCCTGCGTCATCTAGGCACACGTCAACTAACGTTTTATTTGCGTGATACTTTAGATCAGCTTCGTGCCCGGGATATTATATTCAAAGTATACGTAACAATTATTAATTACAGAATTAGTAGAATTACCATTGAAACATATCCCACGACTGTTTCGGTCTTATATGAGGTCTTATGTTTAAGTTTAAAGATAAAAGAAACTATTTTAGAATCATTTTTATAGAGACTTGACTTGATTTTGTTTAAATTTCTGCTATATTGTGTGACAGCATAATATATGTAGGCTGCGCTAAAACAGTATTTGGGTCCGTTAATAAAGCTACAAATATAGTGTATTTTAATAATTGATTGAATCCCCCAGTTAAATAACAATCACTGGGCAAATTTTTAATTTCATGTCGTCTGTCATTTTCCATAATTGCGACCGAGATTTCACGATTGTTGGTTCGGTATTATGTTTTCTGTATGATATATATTTAGTTTGGTTACCATTGATGTATGGTTTATATCTGTTGTATTATCTACGCGTAGCAGTGAACTACTCTGTCTCTCAGGAATTGGACTTTAACCACTAAGTCGTTTCAACGCATGTCTTTGGGAATTACATACAGACTTGGAGACTACTTCTCTGGCTTCACTGTTGGTTTTTGTAGGTGAAGGACATAGCCAGCGCGTGAGCTAACTGGAGCAAGTGGCCCTTCGAATTCTGCTCCAGTTAGCTCACG
The DNA here is from genome assembly GCA_964006375.1 of Tillus elongatus. NCBI lineage: Eukaryota > Metazoa > Arthropoda > Insecta > Coleoptera > Cleridae > Tillus > Tillus elongatus. The sequence continues at coordinate 269,688,443 of OZ023262.1, forward strand.
CGCTGGCTACGTCCTTCACCTACAACAACCAACAGTGAAGCCAGAGAAGTAGTCTCCAAGTCTGTATGTAGTATGGACAAGTTTCACCAAGTAAGGGCAACAACAATCAATGAGATAATACAAAAATAAATATTAACGTACTTCTGTGAACAATTTGAATAGAAAAAATTGATAAACTCAACTTCTAGAGAGACATAACATAAATTTACTACTTATTTTTGGCACTAAAAATCACAACTAATCACAATTTTTCTGTCAAGGGCCCAAAAAGGCGCATTATTTACTGTTAGGGCACATACTAGTCATCCTCACCTATTTTCTAAGGATCTAGCAGGTCTGAATAATCTTAACATACAGCACAGGTGAAGTAGGGATCCTTGCTGTCTTCGCAACAACAATCAATGAATCTTTGGGAATTTATTTATAATTTGGAAAATACTCTAAATATTGTGTATCAAATTACTTAAAATTTACAACATAGGTTTATTTGCACTATTTCTAGCCACATGTAAAGTCTCATTCCAATTACTCTGATACTTGCAAAAATATACTGTTTTCAAGAAGTTTTCCCCGATTTTCCACCAGAAAGGCTGATTAACGAACTCAATCTCGGTTCTCGCCCAAACAAGATTTTTGCCAAGTACATACATACATACATACATACATATATATATATATATATATATATATATATATATATATATATATATATATATATATATATATATATATATATATATATATATATATATATATATATATATACAAACATATAAAAATTTTAACGGACCTTGGTTTTGGGTTCTAGGGACCCAAATTTGCGCTCATCTGAAGACATTTTTTCAAAAGATTTTCATCGTGATCTCTCTATTAGCGAATTTTTCTTAATGAAAATTCGCTAAAACGACCATAGCACAACTGCTATATCTTATCAAATGGTTTTAAAATAACGTACTCTTCATGGCGAAAGATCCGACACTTAGCACACAGCCACCTAAACAATACGTATTTCACAAATGTATTATACACCTCATCACTTAAAAATTCCAACAGATCTATATTTTAGTTACTAGCTTCACTGCCATCGCAGACCCTCTGCCAGCGTAATGCACTGAACCTGTCTTATACAGCTGCTCTGCCGCTTGCATCCCGCAGACTTGGACTGTCTCGTTAGCGGGCCTTTTTCTGCCCTTCTCTAACACTCATAACGCTCTCTGTGTGGAAGGAAGTACGAACGCATATATTCATGTAGCGTCTTAGTTGCTGGCTGAAAGACTCTGCTTCTTTGACGGATATCAATCAAACTTGTTTGTGAAGCCTGTTCTAACGAATTTCTTTGTCGGAATTTCAATGATGTCATTCTGACTATCAGTTCTCCTTATTTATGTGTATTTTTTTGCGGAACAAATACTTATTTAGTAAATATTCTGCTCTAACGAATTTTACATTTTATGCGGCTAGATATTATTAAAGCCATTTTAATTTCAGCGAGAAGTCAAAATCTTATTTACGTTGCAGCGAATTTTCATAAATATTGCTCATCGTATTTAAACCACAAAATTTTGCACACATTTAGATCCAAAGCAGCAAAGCCCAACAGAGTTTAGAACGAAATGCAAAGAGTTGTTAATGCATATCCCTGGTGTCCTAAAAATGTATGCCGACCTAAAAGGTCGAGCGTAACACTTGTGGATTCTACATATAATGACGCATGTAAATATGGCATATGGAACATGCACAAACTTTTTAAGTTAAAGTATCTAGTGTGACACATAAAAATGCTCGTCCCGGTGCAGAGAACGCGAATATAGCCTCATGGGCGGTTGTATTTTCGACCGGATAGACACATGCTTATTTGGCACACTTTCAGGTAATAGCTGGTTTGAGCAATTCTCTAGAATTTTCATTTCTGTCATTTTAATTTCCGGCACTAGTTGCGTTTACCTTGATCAGTGATCATTGATTTGTTAGCGACATCTCGACTTGTTTGGAATTTGGTGTCTGGCAATCGCTTGCTTGCCTTAACGAGTGTTTATCGTTCGACCGACAGCGCCTACGTGTATGCAACCCCTGCATACACCAATCGATTAAGGCGGACGTACACTGATTTATTGGTCGACTGTAATTCATCATGGAAGTGCTGAAAGTTTATGCAATAGGCAATTTGCTTAACACCTTTGCGTGTTGATATAGTATACCTATGATTAAGTTGGAAGAACCCTTGTTTTGAATTTATAAGACCATTTTATACAAACCTAATTAGCCAAACTAACAGATCTGTTATGATATTTTAAAAAAAAATAGAAGGCACCTAATAAGAGTTATCCATTTGCAATAACAAAATAGTGTTGAAGCAGCAAGTGCGTTTTGATAGCGAATTTGTTGTGGCAGCGAGTTTTAATTTAAAAAATTGGTAATCAAATAGGTAGTAAATAAAAGTATTAAAAAAAGTTTTTCTTTCATTTAAATCTTATACATTTCCCATTCAGCTAGAATCCTCAAAAATCTTGATACATATATAGTGAAGCCTTCAGAAAAGCACACATTTATTCCGATACTTGAGAAAAATTAATAAAAGGAACTTGATAAGATTTGTTGATTCGCAATAGGAAAAAAGTGTGGGGGCACCAAATGCGTAATGGTAACAAATTTGCATAAAAAATTCCTGTTGTTAAACAATGAATATTCGTTAAAAACTTGTATGCAGCAAGTTACTTGTGTTAGCGAGTTTTATTTTTAAAAATAGTAAATAGTAAATAAAAGTATAAAAAAAACTACATACAGCAACTGCTTTGTTGCAAAGAGTTATAAAATTATTTCAAATGTTAATAAGCGGGAATCTTGAATAATCTTGATGCATATTTAGTCACACCTTTACAAAAGCACACATCTATTCTGATATAGTTGAAAAAAATTAATAAAAGTCGCCTTAATAAGGTTTGTCTATAACAACAAAAAATGAGGCCGCAGCAAGTGCGTTATGGCAGCGAATTTTCATAAAACATACTTAAACTAAAATAGTTAAAATATGTCCAAACTGTGATTAAAATGTTTAAAAGTTTTTGAGACCATTTCAATTCCAAGGTTATTTATCTGTCAGTTTATTATTAATAACCGGACAATTTAATTTGTTATCAATTAGTATACAAAAATATGCAGATTGAGAAATGTTATATGTCGGGAGAACTGCCCACTGAGTTTATAAAGAATTAAACTATTATTAGGTATTTCAAAAACAGTGAATACGCAAAAATGCAACCAGAATGAGAAAATAAGTGTACAATCATGTGGCGAACATTCTGCTACTCATTATAACAAGTCTGGACGCGACAAAGTGCGCTATGGAAGTGAGTGTTCATATAAATGATCTAAAATTTTTGTTTTATTTATATATATATATATATATATATATATATATATATATATATATATATATATATATATATATATATATATATATATATATATATATATATATATATATATATATATATATATATATATATATATATATATATATATATATATATATTATTATTTTCTGGCGGTTGAATCTTTTTAAAACCTTTCGCCCTCGATAATAAATGTTGAAAAATATATTTGCAGCAAATAAGCATTAAAAAATAATGTAAGACAGCTTTTTTGAAAATATTTCGCAATAAAAGAAGAAAATAGAAAGTTTATGAAAATCTGGTTTTATAACCAGATCCTCAGCCCGACGCCGGACACGCCACTGGAAACCCAATCTCCGCCAGAGGGAGATCTCTAGATGAAGCCGGAAGCGCATGAGCTGCCGCCGGTAAAACAGGTGGAAGTTAGAAGTCAGCGGTGTGTGAGGTTCGGCAAACTCAAGATGTCGAAAAGACGTTATTTTCTATATTGAACAATGTTCTGTTTTCTTTTCATGTCCTATTATTCAGAAGTATTAATTAGTTTCGTTAGTTTCCCGTATTGAAATGTTAAGTTTAGTGTTAATAAAAATCACAATAATAATACACCGATTTCATTAACTACCACGGCTTACCAGAACCCACGTGTGACAAAACCACCGTCACAGTTTTTCTTTAAATCAAATTGTTTTAATGAAAAAAATGAATAAAACATATCATTCGATTTTTTTACGACAATAACAGAACTGCCTCTTCTTCCCATAGATTCTTTGAGTGTGGACATTGCAATTCAGGCTTACAACTATTTTATCTTCTTCAAAAACAACGATTTATCCATAAGTATATTTATTTATATCTAACTCAACATTTTTTTTACACAAATAACTTTAAAGGCATTACCACATATTCAAGCTCCAATGATTTTTTCTTCATTGCCTATAGTCATTTATAAAAAAAGAAGTACTTAAGCTTCTGCCCTCGCAACTTTAAATTTTCAAACAAGTGTGCAGCTATGCATTAGAAAATGTGAAAAAGTAGATGCCATCAAAGATAACTTTCTTGAAAATAAATGCTTAATAATATGTGGCTTCATTTTAAATCACATTTTTGGAATTAAAATATGTAATAAAATCTTATATCAATCGATTTTTTTAATTAGAAAATCACCTTTTCATTAAGGTGAGTCAGGATTAAGTTTCATACATATTTACATATATAACAATCAATTACTCATAAGTATGTTTATTTGTATCTAATAACTCAACATATTTTATTACACAAATAACTTTATTATGTAAGCCATCTTAAACATATAAAGAGTGCATATTGCCCCGCGCGCATATAAATTGGCATTTTTATTTCAATTTCGCTTATATGTCATGTTTTGCAACAAATAAAGCAGAGATCAATATTAGAGCTAGTCGGCCAGACAAATACTGAAAAAAGCGGCATTCTCGGTCGAATCGGCGCTGTATTTTAGTGTTGACTTTACGATGTGTCGGCCCAAAGGAGTGTCGGCCGAACGATACGCCACGGCTTTAACGTTGAACAACGAAACTGATCTCAGGGAAAGGCACCCTTCCGGCACCCAGACTGTGCTTATTTCACATCAGAAGGAACCATCGCCACCTACTTGATTATCGTTCCGACTTTCGTCCTGTATACTGTACGTCAAGATGCCACCAAAGACTAGCGGTAAAGCTGCCAAGAAGGCCGGCAAGGCCCAGAAGAACATCTCCAAGGGGGACAAGAAGAAGAAGCGCAGGAGGAAGGAGAGCTACGCAATTTACATTTACAAAGTGCTGAAACAGGTACACCCCGACACCGGTATCTCGAGCAAGGCCATGAGCATAATGAACAGTTTCGTCAACGACATATTCGAGCGCATCGCCGCCGAAGCCTCCAGGTTCGCTCATTACAACAAGAGGTCCACGATAACCAGTCGGGAGATCCAGACCGCCGTCAGGCTCCTTCTGCCCGGTGAACTCGCCAAGCACGCCATCAGCGAAGGCACCAAGGCGGTTACCAAGTATACCAGCTATAAATAAATAAACGTTTGTTGCGTTTCAATTGTGTGTGTGTCACATTGAACGGGAAACTTTGAGAGAATGGGAAGAAATATGACTGACCTCAGTTAAATCTACATTCACTGAATTTTTTTAAATACTACACTCTTTAATCAGTTTGTTATATAACATTCTTCATCCTTAAGTCTGCTCCCTTAAACAAGCGAAGCTTACCGACAAGTTTTTCCTTTAGTAAACCTTTTGTTGTGTTAGCAAAAGGTTAGAGATTGAAAACTTCAGAAAAACACTCTATCACTTTCGTGAATCGATTAAAGTCAACAGACTTTAAAAGTAACTTTAAGTGCGCGACATATTAAACTTCCGCAATCTCAACCACAATCTAAACAAGGCACATCTCCGGAATTACGTGGTGTGGCTTCATGTGTCTCATTTATCTCCCCTTTGTTTGTTTTAAGTACTTGGAAAATCTGAAAAGTAATTTAATATTTGACACTGTTAGATCTCCAAACAGAAATAGATTGTTTTGCTATTTCAAAAAGTAATTTGAAACTTTCCAAACTGCGACACAGACACACTGACAAAAGTTCTTAGCTTAATAAGGCAAATTACACTCCAGAGCTTGAACGTTAAACTTAGATAATCTTTCTGCTGTATAGTTTGATTTCTATTGGATATGCTTTAATCTAGGGTATTACTTTCAGGTTAATACTGATGACGATCAATAACCATTGTTTTAACTTTTGAAACTCTAAACATCGATTTTCAAGCTATGGGGCGCGCCTCCCAAGGAGGGCGGAGCATACTGAAAAAAAATAAATTATTGAAAAATTTATTTAATTTCCTAACAGAAAAGCGATATAATATATTATTTCAGCACTGCACAACGTATTTAATAATTAACTTGACAATATTAAATTAAAAACAAGATTAGTAATTGTGAGTGACTTCCTTGCGCCTGCGCACCGATAACTCAAAAAATAATGATCGTTTTTAATAAAATTTGGCACATACCTTTCGTTTGCACGTGGCTTGGATAAGTTCCTTAGTCAGGAAAATCGGCCCAGGTTTTCCCGGAAAATTTTGTGTTTTCTTTCGAAAAAAAATTATATCTCCGGAAATAACACAGTAAGGGAAACCAAATTTGGTACGCTAGTTTCCGTCATAAAGAGTATCCTGCGCACCAAACTCAGATCTCTATCCCAAAAGACCAAAAATTTAGAGGTCAATAAATTTTTAATTTATTGAATCTGATTCAAGAAAGTTAAAACGTCAAAATTGATTGACTACGAATGTGAGTGAAAAATAGTACAATAAATGACTAACAAGCTCCTAGATATGTGTCTAAGTCCTTATTTTCCTATATTTCGTTAAAATGTGAGCAAAAAATCGATTGTAAATCAAAATGGTATTCTGTAAGTTGTAAAACGTTCAACAACTAACATGTATTATGGGATATACCTGCTAGTACATACATGTCGAGCGTAGCTCGGTGGGCTAACTCCCTGTACATCGGATTATCGACTCCTACATGACGAGTTCTAATCCTAGTTAGTGACTACTTTTTATCAATTTTTTTTTAGTCTCATTTCACTTTACTGTAATGTAATCAGATTGTTGTTATTCCGATGAATTTTTTAGCGAGTTTTTGTATAAAAATAATTTGATAAAGAGGAGATGAAAGTTTTAGGACTTAATTCAATTTGAATAGCATATCTGGTTGTTTGTTCTTGCCCTAACTTAGTGAAACCGCTTCATAATTAATACAGTCGTAGACTTTTTCCGTGGCTTCATAAGTGCTTGTTTTAGTTAATTTTCTTTGAAAAAATTCAATAACGAGGAGATCCCTACTTTTGAATTTAGAAAATATTTCTTGAAATGAGCGCGAACTAGGCCCCCACCCACATTCTAGGTCAGTTTTAATTTCATATATATATATATATATATATATATATATATATATATATATATATATATATATATATATATATATATATATATATATATATATATATATATATATACACATATATACATATATATATATATATATATATATATATATATATATATATATATATATATGTGTGTGTGTGTGTGTGTGTGTGTGTGTGTGAAATTGAAAAAGAAATATTTTCTAAATTCAAAAGTAGGGACCTCCTCGTTATTGAATTTTTTCAAAGAAAATTAATTAAAACAAGCACTTGTGAAGCCACGGGAAAAGTCTACGACTGTATTAAATATGAAACGGTTTCCCTAAGTTAAGGGCAAGAACAATTGTTCACCCTTTATATATATATATATATATATATATATATATATATATATATATATATATATATATATATATATATATATATATATATATATATAAAGGGTGAACAATTAATTAAAATTTATGTCTATAAGTTACAAGATAAAAAAGTCGAAGACGCAGCGAGTGCGTTATGGTAGTGAATTTTCATAAAAATGATCTGGCACAAAATATTTTATTATAACTTTTTTTTCTTGTAACATAGAAATCTACATTTTGGTGTATAGTTTACTTTTTATATCGTAAACCTACCTACCAAATTTGGTTATCATAGAGTTTTTATTTTTTAAGTTAAAATTTTTTTTCAAATGAAAACTCAAAATTTGTCCAGAAAACCTCGTCCGATTTCTTTAAATAAAGAACTTGTCAAAGACATTTACAAAAGGAAGGTACATGCCAAATTTTATCAAAATCGGCTCATTATTCTTTGAGATAAAATTTTTTTTTGAATGAAAACTCAAAATTTTCCCGGAAAACCTCGTGCCATTTTCCTGGATAACAAACTTATCAAGGCCATTAACAAAAGGAAGGTGCATGCCAAATTTTATTAAAATCGGCTTATTACTTTTTGAGATAAGAATTTTTTTTGAATGAAAACTCAAAATTTTCCCGGAAAACCTCGTCCGATTTTCCTGACTAACGAACTTATCCAAGCTATTTACAAAAGAAACGTACGTGCCAAATTTTATCAAAATCGGCCCATTATTTTTTGAGTTATCGGTGTGATACATATATATATATATATATATATATATATATATATATATATATATATATATATATATATATATATATATATATATATATATATATATATATATATATATATATATATATATATATATATATATATATATATATATATATATATATATATATATATATATATATATATATATAAACATATAAAAATTGAAACTAACCCCGGATATGGGTTCTAGGGGTCCTAGTTCGCGCTCATTTGCAAAAATTTTTTCAAAATTCAAAAGTCGGGATCTCCCCATTAGTGAATTTTTTCTACGAAAATTCACTAAAAGATCGAGGCAGAAGAAAAAAAATGTGGTTTTCCTCAAAACTTAAAAAGTCGCGATTTGAAACGTCAAAATTGGCAACATTTTAGCAAAGAACCTTAATGAAATACGGATTATGTAAAGGGTGTTCTGCAAACCCTTAAGTATCAGCTTCAACCATCAATGCCCTTCATTTTTATAAAATATTTCCAGAAAATTCATTACAAATAGGCCTATCTTCCACTCTGATGCTTTGGAAGTAGTTTTAGTTAAGTTTATGGTTCCGTCTACAATTTTTCGCTAACTTTCGTAGAAAAAAATCGGTAATGAGGAGACCGTCGCCTTTGAATTCTAATAAGATTTCTTCAAATGAGCGAACACTAGGCCCCCTAGAATCAATATCCGGGTTTACTTTCTGTTAACATATATATACAAGGTGACGCATTTCTAGGGTAAAACTCAATAGAATTGTTATTATGCAAGATACGAGAAAAAATTGTATACGTTACCTATAGGTTGTATTGAGCTGCATCTCATAAAATTATTTTGACAATCACAGGTGGCCCATAATTCGTTGGTGATACCTATAATTTTTTTCTTTTGAACATTCCCTATTGCATTTTGCATTTTCCATCGAAATATGATGCAGGTTTGTAAAAAAAATCGAGACGCAGTAAGTGCGTTTTGGTAGCGAATTTTCATTAAATGCTCCAAAATTCAATAACGCAATTTGCTATTAACCTAAGGTTCGTCAGCAAGGAAACGAGTTTTCTCGGAAACGTTTTAAGTTTATTTTCGGAAATTTTTTCTACATTATCAAACAAGTTATTTTGATAAAATATGATTCATTGTTCCTACTATATAGGTTATACCGGTAACCACATTGATGCTAGCTTGCATTAAAGAGAGATCTTTGCTTTAAAAACATTTGTATGAAAATTCACTTCCAAAGCGCACTTGTTGCGACTTTTTATATTGTTGCGTTTTCTCCGGGTTCTGGATAAGTGAGACTTTTAATTTTAACAAAACAACTTTATTTACACTCTAAATATGGATACAATAAAATTTCTAGAATGTCTCTCTCACAAAACACTTCATTTACTGGCCTTACAATTACTACTTTCAACAAAAGTCACTAATCTGGTACTACAGTCACTACTCTCTTAACACTTTACACTGCTTCTTCAAGTCACTACCACATTCTCTTACTGAACTGAACTGCTCGGGCTGGCTTGCTTTCGCTTTTATATACTCGCCGTACCTTCCCCTCCTTTCTAGAGCATTCCATTCCAGAACGTTCCAGAACCTTCTTTTACTAGAAGGTTCTGTGAATACAGATCGGTCCCGTGTGTATACAGGGGGATGTATATACAGGATGATCCAAATGTGGTCACCACTCCTATGTTATACAAGAGGTGTTTCTCGAACTATAAGATCTCTCTGCGTATACAGGGTGTAAGGGTTTCTCTGCGTATACGGGGTGTATATACAGGGTGTTCGGAATGTGCAGACCTCAGTTATCCGTTCCGACGGGGTACAAGTTGGTAACTTCGTTATTTCTGGTCCTAGAGGGTTGAGACTTCGCCTGTGGGGGGTCACCCCAGGCACCCCCAGGGGGGTGGGGAGGCGGTGTTGCCAGACTGTGCAAAAATTCCCAGATGTTGGGGAAATTCTGGAGATGTGGCAACACCGCACCTACGTCTATTGAAGTGCTTTGTAACACTGCCCCCCTCCTTAAGACTGTTCGTCCCGAACAGTATTTACCGGCCGCCAACTTGGGGGTTCGTTGCCCCGATAGGGACTCAACCTCTCTATGTGAACAACTTTGGGTTTAGTTCTTGGAGACAGCTGGATTCTGTAGACTAGGTCGTTAATTTTCTTAGTCACCAAGTATGGCCCTTCCCATGGTTTCTGAAGTTTGGGACTGAGGCCCTTTCTCCTTGTTGGTTGGTATAGCCACACTGCATCACCTTCCTTGAATGTATGGGGTGTTGCTCTGCGATCCAAGCGCATCTTCATCCGGTCACTGCTTAAGAGGAGCCTATCTCTGACATATCTGTGTATAGTGCGCAGTTTTCCTTCTAGGTCGGCGACATACTCAGGTAACGTAGCTAGGTCCGCTATGTCCTCGTTCGGTGGTGGTCTCGTCATGTCGATTGGTAGCCGCATCTCTCTGCCGGTCAACATCATGGATGGAGTGTAGCCGGTAGATTCATGCTGAGAGCTTCTGTAAGCTAGGAGGAACAGAGGTATCAGCTTGTCCCAGGTTCTCTGATTCTCGTCAACAAACATAGCAAGATACTGATTGATGGTCCTGTTATGCCGTTCTACCATGCCGTCTGATTGAGGGTGGAGTGGCGTTGTTCTCGTTTTCTTTATGCCTAGCAAGTCCATTAGGCTCTTCCAGACCTCTGATTCGAAATTCCGGCCCTGGTCGGTGTGAATCTCCAAGGGTACGCCATGCCGTGATATGACATTTTCCATCAGGGCTTCTGCTACGGTCGTTGCCTCTTGGTTGGGGATCGGCGCAACTTCAGGCCATTTCGAGAAGTAGTCCATCGCCACCATTATGTATCTGTTCCCAGACTCTGTGATGGGAAAAGGTCCTGCGATGTCTACGGCAACTCTCTCCCACGGTGTACCTGAGATGTACTGCATCATTTTTCCTCTGGATCGGGTCTTTGGTCCCTTCTTTGAAGCACATTGGTCACACCTTTTGCACCATTCTTCCACGCTTCTTCGGCAGTTTATCCAATAGAAGCGGTCTCTCACTCTGGCAAGAGTCCTGTTGACCCCAAAGTGGCCTCCACTTCTACTATTGTGTAACTCTTGAAGAACACTGCTTATGCACTCACTTGGCACAACGGTCTGGTATATACAGTCTCTACCATCGGCAGTTTCCCATTTTCGAGTGATCATGTCATTCTTTAGACACAATGAGTCCCATTGTAGCCAGTAGCCTTTAACCTCCGCCCCAAACCGGGACACATCGTGCCACTCAGGTCTTTTCCCCTTTTGTAGCCATTCTCTAATATTTTTCAAGTCTGGATCTGTCTTCTGTGAGTCTCTGATGTATTCAAGATTTACGTCTAGATCGGTGTTATTCTCCTGTCCTGCCACCAGTTGTTTGATCTGATGAGTTACTTTGTCGATCTCTTTGTTCTCTTGTCGCTCGCAAAATTTACATTCATGCACTGAACATGGTCTTCTTGACAGGCTGTCTGCATTGGCGTGACATCTTCCTTTTCGATGTTCAATCCGGAAGTCGTAGCTCTGCAGTTTCTCTATCCATCGGGCTATCTGTCCTTCGGGATTTCTAAAGTTCAGAAGCCATTGCAGAGCAGAGTGATCCGACCTCACGCGGAATGTTCTTCCATACAGGAAGCTGTGGAAATGTTCGATGGATCTTACAACTGCCAGCAGTTCTTTCCGGGTTACACAGTAATTCCTTTCTGCTTTTCCGAACGTTTTGCTGAAGTAGCCTATCACAACTTCTTCTCCGGCTTGGAGCTGCGAGAGTACTGCCCCAATGCCATACTGGGAAGCATCGGTGTCCAGTATGAACAGTCCTTCGTCCCGAGGATAAGCCAGTATAGGAGCAGTGAGAAGACGATGTTTGAGTTCTCTAAAAGACTCTTGGCAATCTGGTGACCAGATGAACTCGACCTTATTTTCAGTCAGGCTATGCAGAGGTTTCGCAATGCTGCTGAAGTACTTCACAAAGCGTCGGTAGTAGCTGCAAAGTCCCAGAAAACTTCTGACCTCATGTTTGTTCCTCGGCATAGGCCAGTCTCTTACTGCCTTTATTTTCTCTGGATCAGTTTCTATCCCTTTCTCAGAAACGACATGTCCGAGGACTCACTTTCTTCTGGAAGAGGGCGCATTTCTTGGGATTAAGTTGCAGATTGGCACCTCTCAGCCTGGAGAAAACTTGCTTCAGATTCGACAGGTGTTCATCGAAAGTCCTTCCAATCACCATGACATCATCGAGATACACCAGGCATGTTTCCCATGTCAGTCCTCTCAGCACTAACTCCATTAGTCGCTCGAAGGTGGCAGGAGCATTACATAAGCCGAATGGCATGACCTTGAATTCGTACAACCCATTCCCGGTTGAAAAAGCAGTCTTCTCCTTATCGTCTTTATGGAGTTCTACTTGCCAGTAGCCACTTTTCAGGTCTAATGTAGAGAACCACTTTGATCCGGCCAAAGTGTTCAAAGTGTCGTCGATCCGGGGCAGGGGATAACTGTCTTTCTTGGTGACATCATTCAGCTTCCTATAGTCCACGCAAAATCTCATAGTGCCGTCTTTCTTGGTGACCAAAACTACTGGGGACGACCAAGGACTATTAGACTCCTCGATCACACCATCTTCCAGCATTTCGTTAACCATCGCCTTGATTTCTGATTGCTTGGCAAAAGGCAGTCTTTTCGGCGGCTGTCTAATTGGTCTTGCGTCGCCAGTATTAATTCTGTGTTGCACTAGACTCGTACGACCTGTGATTTTATCTTGAGCGAAGATATCAGCCTCCTCCAATACGAACTTCAAGGCCATCTCCATCTCCATATTGTTCAATTGGCCCCATGAATTCTTGAACCGCTCTACTATTTCTACTGGCAGTCTTCTGTCTAATGCAGTGGGTGTCACGTTTTTGGACAACATCACTCGGTCAATGGGTTCGCAAGTGGCGATAACCTCACCTTTCTTCAATGTGACCCTGTTAGTTTGTACGTTAGCCACTCTTATGGGTATTGTCTTCTTCGGGTCTACTAAGCATCGTGCGACGAGGGCACCATCACGTCTATCTTTTAGGGGCTCCGCTATGAGAGCAGACATACAATCAAGTTTCTTCTCTAGTCTGGCTCTGACAATCTTCTCACTGTTACCAGCAATCCGTGTATCCTCGTCGACAATAAGTCTCACCCTGGGATTAGCTTCGCCTGCTGTTGGAGATAAATACAACTCTTCGTTACCGATTTTCAAGATCTTATTCTGGAAGTCTACTGATAGGACATCGAAATCTTCCATTAAATCCAGGCCCAGAATAAATTCGTCGACGATTTCTGCGACGACAGCCCTTACCTGTAGCTCAGTACTGCCCAGCCTAATGTAAACAGTGGCCTCTCCATGCACGGGTATTCTATCTCCTTTTGCCGTCTCCAACACAGGCTGTTTGTTGGTAGTGAGTGCTGACTTGTTTGGCAACATGTCTGGACGTACAACGGATCTAGTGGCACCAGTATCGATGGTGAAACTGCATTGTCTTCCGTCTATGCTGCCAGGTATAACGAGGCTCTCGTGGTAGCGTCGGATAGTGGAGACCTTTACTTTGGGGCCTTGGGACTCGCACGCCAGCTGCCGCCCCCTTACACTGGCGTCAGGTCGTTTCCCTGACGCCGCTCACTGTTGGTGTATTCTTGTCTTCTGCGAGCCACCTGTTGGGTTTGTGAGCACTGTCTACTTATGTGCCCTTTCCTACCACACTTGTAACATTCTATGTCTGACCAATCTGCTTTCGTCCTACGTGCCCCAACCGGTACAGTGAGCTTGCTTATGGCTTCTTTTATCATTTTCATTTCTTGCCTTAGTTCCGCTGTCGTGTCTGCAAAGTCCTCTATCTCCTTCACTTCGCGCAGCCTGTTGCGGCGAGGCTGAGATGCATTCTTCGCTGCTTCAAATTCCAAGCCATAAATTACGCAGTCCGTAAGTGTTTTGAACCTTCCGAGCCTTAAAGCTTGTTGCATTTCATTATCAAGTACCCCATCGATGAAGGTCTGGACGGTTATCTGGTTGACAAATTCTTCTGGGGCTTGGGGATATGCCAGTCGCACAAGTTTCTCCACTTCGGCACTGAATTCTTGCAGCGTCTCATTTGGCTTCTGGACCCTTGACTTTAGTTGAGTCTGGTAGACCTGGCTCATGTACTTGCTACCATATCTCAAGTCTAGGGCCTGTATCACTGTTAAGTAGTTTTGCTGTTTCGACTCCGGGATGTTCTGGAGGATTTCTAGGGCTTTACCTCGAAGCGAGAGAATCAGAGCAGTTGCTGCCTGTTGTTCGCTCCATCCATTGCTGAGAGCTGCCGCCTCAAACTGCCTCCTGTACATGGGCCACGATGTTTCTCCGTCAAAGGTCGGCGGCTTCAAGGTTCCATGAGGCTGCTGCACGGCTGGTACATCCGCCTCCGGGCGATTTTGAACTGGGGCCATTCCAGTAACTCCTCTTGGTTCAGTTCTATCAGCCTGGACGATCAACTGTTCGGTCAGTTCTTTATGTGTGCATTCTGTTCCTTTCATGATCATCTTCATTTGTTCTTTCAACCCTTCCACTTCTTCCCATCGTTTATTCAAATCCTCTGTTACATTTTCTACTTTCTTGTCCACATTTTCTACTTTCTTGTCCACATTTTCTACTTTCTTGTCCACGTTTTCTATTTGTTCGTTGATCTGTTCAATTTCTTCTTTTACATCGACTCTTATATTGTGGAACATACTTCGGAGCTCTTCTTTATCTTCTTGTCGCCTCTGTTCCTCCTCTTGCCGTCTTCTCTCGTCTTCTTCGCGCCGTCTTCTTTCATCTTCTTGTCGTCGTTGTTCGTCTTCTTCGCGTTGCCTCTTGAGGTCTTCTTTATCTTCTTGCCGCCGTCGTTCGTCTTCTTCGCGCCGTCGTTCGTCTTCTTCGCGCCGTCTTCTTTCTTCTTCTTGTCGTCGTTGTTCGTCTTCTTCGCGTTGCTTTTTCAGTAAGTCCATCAACTCTTTGATTTCAGCCATCTTGTCGTAGTCAGTCGATCTGGTGTTTACCATTTACAGCTAGCTTGCTTGTTCACTTCTTCACTCACTTATCCCACACTTCTGACACCAAATTGTTGCGTTTTCTCCGGGTTCTGGATAAGTGAGACTTTTAATTTTAACAAAACAACTTTATTTACACTCTAAATATGGATACAATAAAATTTCTAGAATGTCTCTCTCACAAAACACTTCATTTACTGGCCTTACAATTACTACTTTCAACAAAAGTCACTAATCTGGTACTACAGTCACTACTCTCTTAACACTTTACACTGCTTCTTCAAGTCACTACCACATTCTCTTACTGAACTGAACTGCTCGGGCTGGCTTGCTTTCGCTTTTATATACTCGCCGTACCTTCCCCTCCTTTCTAGAGCATTCCATTCCAGAACGTTCCAGAACCTTCTTTTACTAGAAGGTTCTGTGAATACAGATCGGTCCCGTGTGTATACAGGGGGATGTATATACAGGATGATCCAAATGTGGTCACCACTCCTATGTTACACAAGAGGTGTTTCTCGAACTATAAGATCTCTCTGCGTATACAGGGTGTAAGGGTTTCTCTGCGTATACAGGGTGTATATACAGGGTGTTCGGAATGTGCAGACCTCAGTTATCCGTTCCGACGGGGTACAAGTTGGTAACTTCGTTATTTCTGGTCCTAGAGGGTTGAGACTTCGCCTGTGGGGGGTCACCCCAGGCACCCCCAGGGGGGTGGGGAGGCGGTGTTGCCAGACTGTGCAAAAATTCCCAGATGTTGGGGAAATTCTGGAGATGTGGCAACACCGCACCTACGTCTATTGAAGTGCTTTGTAACAATATATTTAGCTGAGATATATACATTGTCTTCAATGCAGCCACCGCAGAAAATCCGGTTTCGCAAAGGTAGGATGTTGGAATAATAGTATACGAAATGCTATTGTTTTCAGCGCATAAAACTCATCATCCAACCCTACCCAAAATGCAAAAAGTGATTTATTACTAAATTGATTTCTTCTTCGGCAGTTGAGAGACCATCGGGAGTATTTTGAAATGGCTTCCTAATGCACTCGTAACTTGCTGTCAAGTTTAAGCCAGCAAGAAAATGCTTTTCAAAATTTTTTGCCAAAAACTTTTGCTAAATGATTTTCAATGATCACAAAGATAACTTCCACATCTTGTTTTCTAGGCTTGTGAGTTTTAACACATTCAGCCACGTTTGTAAATATTTCTAGGTTTTTGTGCTTTACATTTCTGCTCCATAATTCCAGTTTTCTACAAAACGCATTAACTTTATCACTCGTATCCAACATATTATGTGTGTTTGCTCCTTGGAGTTGAAGATACAAGATAATTAGTGTGTCAAATATGTTGACCAAGTTGCTCAATTTCATCACAAATAAATCATCACAAAACTTCGCGGTTTTCCTGTTCTAGAAACATGGGGATTTCGTCTCTTATTTCATAAACACGTTGCCGTTGCAAAAATGTCTCACGTGATAACCAATTTGCCCCGCAATAAAATAATAACGCTGAATGTACTGCACCCATGTGTATACAAAAGTGCAAAAAATATTCTTGATTTTAGAGTCCTCATTTTTATATAATTTACCACGATGACCACCGTCATTAGGACAATAATCAGACCAGAACTCATTTCTCTGAAAGCCAGAGCTCCTCTGTGGATCATGCAGTGTATCCAGATATACTGTGAAGATTTTTGTTTCACAAGTGCTTGTATAGTACTTTGGAATATTCCAGAAATTGTAAGAGCACCACTCTATGTTTGCCTTCTTTAGAAAATCATTTAAGATAGCAAATAATGCAAATGCTGTTGCCTTGAGTTCTATTGATTTGCAGAATAGTAGTTTTTCTACTGCTGATATACCATCACCAAATCTAACATAGGGAATTAAATGAAGATCTCTATTGCTCTATCTTGCCTCATCAAGTGGAATTAAAAAGAATGGTCACGCAACTCCCCAAAAAGCTGATGCTGTACATCTTCAACTATATCACCAATTCGTCGAACAACAGTATCATTTGATAGAGATATGGACTGCAATTGTTTGGCAAAATCATCTTGAAACGTAATTTTTACGATCTCAATTGCATCTGGCAGATGCTCTGCACCATTTTTTTTTCTCCCTCAGGGCTCGTCCGCGGCCTCGCCGCCCCGATAGCACTGCAACCTTTGGTTTATTGTGCATGCCCTTAGTCTTTTTACTCCACCCACTCCAAAATCACTGTGCCTTGAACTAGTCTGCACAGCGATTGGTAGGGTGAAGTTTTATAATTCTCTGTCACCGGTCTAGACTGACCGTAGATCAGTTGTCTTCTGCGGTCCAGGCTTTACACTCGCACAAGATGTGCCGGGCTGAATCCTCCACCTCAGCGCAGAGTCTGCATGCGAGGTCCCCCTCGAACCGTCCCATTTTATACAGGAGTTTCTTGACGGCCATGTGTCCTGTCAAGAGACCTGTTAAGTTTCTGAGCTGTCCTCTGCTAAGATTTAGCAGCTCCATCGCTCTTTGAACTGGGTCCGTCAATTATTGACTTCCCATGTCTGAGCCCTGGACAGTCTGTCCAGTACACCTTGTTGGTTTCTGACCCAGGGCTTAATAGCTCCCCTGGCAGTGCTCTTTGTCACGCCCAGAGCTGGTTCTGGTCCCATAAATTGTTTTGCTGACCCTCTCTTCGCGAGACTGTCAGCTTCTTCATTGCCTTTGACCCCCGACTGACCCGGCACCCAGATCTCATTTGCAGCTGGCAAATGCTCTGCACCAATGGTGTGAGGCTTTTTATATCTGGCTATTTAATATGAAATTTTGTAATCAGACGTAAGAGTGGGGCGCGAGATCAGCATTGTGATGAAAAATTGGGTCGCAAATACTAAAAGGTTGGAAAATGCTGTATTGATTTCGCCTTTCTTGGTCATTTATAATTCGAACTCGTCATGACGATGTAGCTTATTCAGAAGCTTAACTTAACAAGCTGAGTAGCTTTGATACGAACAAAAGGTCCTGACTCAGGAAGTGAAATTTAGAACAATTTTTAAATGCAAATAACTCACTACCTTATTTAAAATTTGATATACGGCACAATTTATATAAAGGTAAATTGTAAGCACACTTGGAGAACCCAAATCACCACAACACATTTAAAAAAAACCTGACGATCATTTCACTACCCAATCTGGCCTCAACAGAGAATGAGTAATTTTAAATATCTTATGTCTACACCTCTATTTATAATCTTCTGCAAGTAGTCGCTCACTAACGATTTTCAACGATGCAAAAATTAACATATTTCGTTTGGCGGACATATGTGAATTATTTTACTGTTTATAATCGGACATGTTTCTGCCGGTATTTCTTGTAAAGTAATCTATCAGTAGACTACCCATAGGCGGCGGAGCCAAGTTCATGCACCTTTTATTATTACTATATTTAGCAATATATGCACTTTCGAAAGCATTTAGCTGGCCTAAGCAACGGAAGATATATCTATAGTGCCGTAGATCTATCTGTAGTGTGCTTCGATTGCCCGACATGTTTAGGATAATAATCACCACGTAAATAAGGAGAATCTAAGATTAATCTAAAATGTTAGACAACGAGGACAGCTAAACGCTTTCAAAAGTGTATATGTTGCTAAATATCGTAATAATAAAAAGTGTATGAACTTGGCTCCACCGCCTATGGTTAGTCTGCTGACAAACTACTTTACAATAAATACCGGCAGAAGCACGTTCGATATATAATTAAAAGAATTCAAATATTTCCGCCAAATGAAATATGTTAATTTTTGTGTTGCTTAGGATATACACCCGCGTACCAAATTTGGTTGCCATAACTTTGTTATTTCCGTGCGGATTTTCCTGGCTAACGAGCTTATCCAAGCCACTAGTAAAAGAAAGGCACTGACCAAATTTGATCTAAATAGTTCCATTCTTTTTTGAGTTATCGGCGCAATACCTATATATAAATCGTAGCTGACCCCGGATATGTGTTCTAGGTGGCTTAGTTCGTACTCATTTGAAAACATTTCACAATTCAAAAGTCGCGAACTCCTCATTAGTCATTTTTTGAAAGAAAATTCACTAAAACAAAACAATGCTAAGGCAGGTTTTTAGCGAATTTTTCGTGAAGCGAAAAAGTCACTATGAGGAGATCTGTGTGTATATATATATATATATATATATATATATATATATATATATATATATATATATATATATATATATATATATATATTACACATATTATCGATAACTCAAAAAATAATTTGCCGATTTCGATGAAATTTGGTACATACCTTCCTTTTGTAAGTGGCTTGAATAAGTTCCTTAGCCAGGAAAAGCTCACCACTTTTTCTGTGAAAAATTTGCGTTTTCATTCGGAAAATTTTTCTATCTCCGAAAATAACACAGCTATGACAACCAACTTTGGCATATGCGTTTCTACTATCAAACTTACACTAGATGCCGAAAATCATATCTCTAAGTTATAAGAAAAACAAAGTTATCAGCATTTAAAGAAAAAACTGGGTGCCACTGGTGAGGAGGAAAGCACAAGAACAAAATATTTTGTGTGATTAACAAAACACAAATAACAAATTGACTGAAAATCTAACAGCCGTAAGACACAACAGTGACTTCAGGATCAAACATAGATTAATGTACCAACATCTGCAACTTTTCAATTAAACAAAACACAATTAAAACTAAAAATAAAATCAATACTAGCGCTTACAAAATACAAGACACTCATATAAATAAAACAACTAAATTAAGCGAGTGCTTGTCCTAAATATAGTTAAACAGTTATCTGAATCAGGTTTTGCAGCTGCTACATTTTCCTGAAAAATCCAAAGAAAAGTTATAATCCCCAGCCCTAGCAGTGAAACCACGTTAAACAATTAGTTTAAGTGTAGTTTTAACATACCAACCAAATAAACATAAGGTGAAAATAATATATTGTAAATATAGGAGTTTCACATTATTGATTATATTGTAGCAAGAATATGGATATGTATATATTTTTGTGAATATGTCTCTTAATGTAAATAGAAGTTTTGTTGATTGATTGATTCATTGATTGACTGAAACTTCCCCATTCGGACTCGGGGGACGACGGTTCGAAATTCACCAGCAGCGGATGATTTTTCAAATCACTTCTGTCGTTGAGATCGAGCTTAAGGTGGAGGGTAGGTTGGTTTAGATGAGCAAAAAGTCTTAGCATTGGCCTAATTGCCAGTAGGCATCTTACCTTCACCTTTTTTGTGTCTAAGGACAGAGGCGTGCACTCGCAAAATGCGCGCCATACACACACACATACATAATGTTGTATATAAAAAATGCAGACATGTTTAGATCATCTTGTTGCGTCTTGTTATGAAATATATTCGCGAATTTTAATTTAATGTAATATAGCATGATAGAAAAACATGTAGACGTGCTCAAGCCATAACAAATTTAAAAGACTTGTTTACTGACAACAACGGGAGCTGAAATGATGTAACAATAAAACTTTTTTCACTATAAGAAAGTATTTTTGAATTCACATTATCTAAACATAATTTGCTTTTTAGTTCGCCATAAAATTGCTTTACACACATGAATTAATATTAACATTCCACTTCAAACAAAATAAGTCTGCGGCAAAAAAATAACCTAATTATTATTATTGTTGCTGTTGATCTCGAATGTAAACAATTTCTTTAGCACAACTTCTTTATGAACATTGTGAGATATACGACAGGGTCGCCATCTGGGTGCGGAAGCAGGTAGTATGTTGTCACGACAGCTCCAAATAACACAAAATGTTATTAAGTAGAGAATGTGTACAACTAACTAACTATTTTGTAAATTGTCAGCCCTGGCCCATTTCTTTTCTAATATAGGGACAATGTATGTGGGGCTAGATGTATTCTCACCACAATTAGAACCGCATACCGGTTTCGCTCTAATTAGAGCTCGTCAGTGCGGAATACTAATTACAGCGAGGACACAACTATAAAGTAAAACGGCTATAGTAGCCAGCCTCCTATTATGGTAGTTTGCATGTTTCAGCATTTAACAAAACCAAGTTAGCCGAGTCCCAACTGAGAATCTTAGAAAAGCTCTTTAGAAAAATAGTTTATTTAATTCTCCTCAAAAAAGTGTGTTTTTCATTATTTATTTTTTTGAGTAGAATTTTCAGATTATCCAATCATATACATAAACATATATATATATATATATATATATATATATATATATATATATATATATATATATATATATATATATATATATATATATATATATATTGTTACGTTCTACGGGGTTCTGGATTTGAGGACTAACAAAAATCAGCTTTTCAAACTACTAATTCATTATAACCAAATATTTTCCAACACCAGTATCAACTAAAATATTTCTCTCTATTACTAAATGTCCATAGAACTATATTACACTATTCGCCTTCTATGATCGCTTCTTATACACCGACAGTTACTGCTGACTCGCTTAATTAATTAACAGAGAGAATGCACCCTTTTACTATCCAGGTCACCAGACATAGAACATCTTGTTATGCCCGCTCTTTTGTCCCGAGGACTTCCAAGTTATGGAATTCGTTGCCGGCACATGTTTTTCCTTCTCCCCGAACCTCCAAACCTTCAAGTCCAGAATTAACAAGTTGTCTCTTTCCTCCTTGTCGACACCCACGGTGGTATTTAGGCTTTAAGTCCTCGTGGTGTGTTGTTGAAATTAAAAAAAAAAACTCTATGATCACTTTTTCTACACCACACCGACTCAATACTGAACTAACTTACTCTGTGCACCGCTCGTCTATTTACACTGTCCATAGAGATTCTAGACCTTCTACACTCTTCTACATCTGTCACTTCTGGTCCTTTCTTTCTAGAAATATCATTCCAGAGTGTTCGCTGTTACCAACACACTACAACTGACCATAGAAGTAACAAAGTCCATAAACTTATAGACAAACGTGACAATATATATATATATATATATATATATATATATATATATATATATATATATATATATATATATATATATATATATAATCCACTTGAAATAGAAATATAGAAATTTGTTAGAGCGCGGTTATGATACTCAAAATCGGGGATAACGTTGGTTCAAATCCCAAAGATGTGTGAACTTTCTTCTTTTAATTTTTTTTATATATTTTTAACGTTATATGATTACATAATTATGTGAATTGGATATAACTGCAATGAAGTTTAGCAAATTTTTAAAGAAAAAGTCCATTAGTGAGATGAGAACTCTGAAGACTTTTGTGTGTCTTAATAAGTGCTTGTTGTGTTCTCTGCAACCGGTTTCGCTTTTTACCGTATTGTCAGGCACAAGAAAATTTTCTTTGTGGACCCGCAGAAGAAGTCTCCACGTCTGTATTTGGATCAGATTGTATAAATTTTAATTTATTTTATTAGTAGCGAATTATTATCTACAAACTGTTCTTGTAATAGCAAATTTTCCTACAAACTTTTAAAGAATTTTCGTTGAAAGACAGAATTATTTGTAATTTTCTTGACAGAAAACGTTGTTTCAAATTTTTGTGTGAAAGAATATTTAGGAAAATTTTGATGGAACATTTCCTAATGAAATTCGTAAAAAATAATGTTTTAATGAATCTTTGTGCAAAAAAATTGTTTAAGGAAATTTTTGGCAAAAAGATTTTCTCATTTTTTAGGTACAATTTTTTAACCAATTTTCATAGAAATTTTTAAACGGAGTTTTGTAAATAATTGTGTTAGCACATTCTTATGGTTTTTTGCTTAAATTTTCAAACGCTTTTTTTCTCGAATTCGCATAGAGAAAATTCGCTTATGACGCGATCACGACTTTGTGGCTTTTTAAAAATATCTTCAAGTAGTTACCAAAAACAGTGAACTATATATAGTTAACTGTCATAAAAGATCAATATTAATAATATTAATAATTATATATATATATATATATATATATATATATATATATATATATATATATATATATATATATATATATATATATATATATATATAATAAAAAGTCTGGACGCAGCAAGTGCGTTATGGTGGTGAATTTTCATTAAAATGTTTTTAATAGCAAATATGTTTTTTTTTAAGAAAGGAGGCATCCGATTTGGTTACCAGTATATCCTATATAGTAGAAACAATGTGCCATGTTTCATCAAAATAACTTTATTGTTTGAAAATATCCAAACATTTCCGCAAGTAAACTTAAAGTGTTCCTGAAGAAACTGGTTTCTTGGTCAACCTTATAGGTTAATAGCAAATTGAGCTATTAAAATTTGAAGCATTTAATGAAAATTCGCTACCATAACGCACTTGCTGCGTCCAGAATTTATTTTCTTACAAAGATGTATTATATTTCGATGGAAATGCAAAAATGCAATAACATAAGGCGTGTTCGATTAAAAAAAAGAAAATTAGAATCACCAGCGACTTATGGGATAGCCTGTAATTGTAGAAATATTTTTTAAGATGTAGCTCAAGACACCCTATAATTAATGTATACATTTTTTTTCATATTTTGCATAATAACGGATATATAGAGCTTTAAAGATTTTTTACGAAAATTCGACAAAAATGATATACCATTAACCGATAAACTCTATAGCCAACACTACTCTGCCAAAGCATCAGAGAAAGGGTCTATTTGAAATTAATTTTATGGAAATATTTTAGTAAAATGAAGGACCATGGCGATTGAAACTAAGACTTCAGGCTTTGTAAAACATTCTTCTTGAGACATTTTTCTTTCACTGCTCATATTAGTTTCAGGTGCATTGCCTAAATATTACCAATTTTGACGTTTTAAATCGCGACTTTGACGTCTTGAGGAAAACCCAAAATATTTTTCTTTAAATGCTTGTAACTTTTTTGTCCTTTAATCTACAGAGCTATAGGTAGCTTACATATAATGATATAAACCAGTGTACCAAATTTGGTTGCCCTTACTTTCTTAATTCCGGAGATATAATTATTTTTCTAAAGAAAATCCAAAATTTTCCGGGAAAACATCAGCGGATTTTCCTGGCTAACGAACTTATCCAAGCCACTTGCGAAGAGAAGGTACTCACCAAGTTTTATCAAAATCCAAAATCGGTCCATTATTTTTTAGTTATAGGTGTGACATATATATATATATATATATATATATATATATATATATATATATATATATATATATAAACATATAAAGTCTGAAACCGACCTCGGATTTGGGTTCCAGGGGTCCTAAATAGCGCTCATTTGAAGAAATTTGTTCAAAAGTCGGGATTTCCTCATTTCTTAAAAAAATGCACTAAAAGTGTAGATCATTTCTATAAAAATTCAGTATCATAACGCACTTTCTGCGTTCTGTAGGCTTTATAGGCCAAATGGGCTAAATCACTTTGTATAGTACATCTACCTACATTTTATGTGTTCTCATTTCAGCAAGAAGCGGAGGTCGTCAACTTCAAAACCTCACCCCCGAACAACGAGCTAACTGTGTCCACACCCTGGCTGAGCTACTCGTAACAAAACAGTCGGAGATCCTAGACGCCAATTCCAAAGATCTTCATGAAGCCACCAAGTCAGGACTCGCAAAGCCTCTGCTATCACGTTTGTCACTTACACCTGCCAAGCTCAAGAACCTCTCAACGGGTTTGAAGCAGATAGCTGACTCCAGTCACAGTAATGTAGGACGAGTCTTACGAAGGACAAGGTATGTCTATTGCTGGCTTTGATATTATTATTACATACATGTGTACCTTTCTATATCTGTAAAACATACAATAGTTACGTAACTCTAGAGAATCCAACAGACAATTTTAAGACCTGACATCTAATTAGGTTATTTATACACGACGACCCCGTTTTACTAAAAGGAAATTAACTGTAAGCAAACATATTGTGTTATTAACGATTTTTGGTGAGAAAAATTGGTTATTGAGGAGACCACGACTTTTAAATTTAAAAAAACGTTCAGCGCGAAGTAGACTCATTAGAACCCATGTCCGAAAAGTCAGTTTTAATATATATATATATATATATATATATATATATATATATATATATATATATATATATATATATATATATATATATATATATATATATATATATATATATATATATATATATATATATATATATATATATATATATATATATATATATATATATATATATTACTTTCAACAACACATCACGAGGGCTTACAGCCTAAATACTATTGTACCGTGGGTGTTGACGAGGAGGAAAGAGGCAGCTTGTTAATTCTGGACTTGAAGGTTTGGAGGTTCGGAGGAGAAGGAAAAACATGTGCCGGCAAGGAATTCCACAACTTGGAAGTCCTCGGGACAAAAGAGCGGGCATAACAAGATGTTCTATGTTTGGTGACCTGGACAGTAAAAGGGTGCATTCGCTCTGTTCCCCTGGTAGATCTGTTGGGGGCAGCAGGTGGGGGAACTATGGAGGAAAGCTCCTCTCAGCAGTGCCCGTGCAGATATCTATAAAAGAGAGAACAACAAGAGAAAAGAACTCATTACTTTGAATAACTTGGTTGTTCATTGTGATGGGTCTAGGGCTGGTGTATCTCTTGTGAGAAAGAAAGCAAGACTTAGTTTTGGTGGGGTTGAATTGTACAAGATTTCTACTTCCCCAGTCTAATATTTTTTGAAGATCCACGGAGACAGAACCCTCCATGAGTCTGAGATCCTCATCTAATTGGGCTAAAGAGACAGGCTTAGAATATTGTATATTTGAATGGAGGGTGCTGTCGTCAGCGTAGCTGTGAACTGGGTTGGATGTGCTAGAGAGGAGGTCATTGATGTGGAGAAGAAACAAAGTAGGGGCTAAAGCTGAACCTTGAGGAACTCCTGCATTAATTGGATACAGTTTAGAGGAATGCCCATCCACAACAACAGATATGCTCCTGTTGGAGAGGAAATTTGCTGTCCAGGTACAAAGTTTTGGTGGTAGGCCATAGGCTGGAAGTTTACTAAGCAGCGCTGCAACAATCTGGGATTCACCGTGTTGTTCCATAGACTTGTTCCAAGAATGGGTGACAAAGGAAGGGAGGTCGGCAGTCGATCTGCGCTGACGGAATCCATACTGCCTGTCGTGTATTAGACTGTGTTTTTCAAGAAATTTTAGTAATTCGGTGTTTATATACTTTTCCATCACTTTAGAGACGACAGAAAGGAGAGAAATAGGCCTGTAGTTGCTAGGAAGCGCTTTGGATCCTTTCTTGGGGATGGGTTGTACTCTAGCAGTTACTAGGGAATATGCCTTTATTATAAGATATCTGAAACAGGCGAGTCAGGATAGGAGCAAGCTCTGGTGCACATTTTTTGAGAACAATTGCTGGGATCTCGTCAAGGCCAGAGGCTTTCGTGGTCTTAAGAGAAGAGAGCATCTTTCGTACCTTTTTAGTTTAAAAAATATATATATATATATATATATATATATATATATATATATATATATATATATATATATATATATATATATATATCCGTGCGCATGCACCTTGCGCTAAAATAAACGCTTACTGACTGAAAAACAGAGAGTTGAAGTTCTATGAAAAAATAATGCTGCAAATTGAATCATAACTTCCACATAGCTGTGATAATTTATTCTCTCAGAAAGACATTTTCATGGAATGAATTTAAGAAAACTGTACCCATAAACTTTTGAAACGTTATATTACTCGAGTTTTGTTGAAAAAATGCCAATTTTCAGAAAATCACCCCTTATTTATCCCCTACCCCCGGAAGCGATCTTACCCAAAACAATTCAAAGCGGTCCATTGTCGGGTGGTAACTGGATACCAAATTAGAAGATGATATCTTAATTCGTTCGAAGGTTATTGCGCCTATTAACAGACAGTCGTACATGCCGACAGAGCGATATATATATATATATATATATATGTATATATATATATATATATATATATATATATATATATATATATATATATATATATATATATATATATATATATATATATATATATATATATATATATATATATATATATATACCTGTGTGTGTATGTATAAATTGAAACCACTCTCCAAATATCTAGCAATACTGTGCTGTTTATGCACACTCATTCAGTGTTATTGTGGCTGCAGTAGTAGTAGTAGTAGCGGTGGTGGGGAGGCTAACGCCAAGCAAGTAGGCCACAATGAGCCCTTTTTGCCAACCCCAGTAACCATGCTCTACTCTTCGGTTCCTTCGCCAAACCGCCTCGACCTCGAAATGAAGGCCGTGGCGGTCTTCAATTGGGCGGTACTTACTTTATTGCTCTGCAGAGTCCTCGATCCGAACAATTCTGCTCGAAGACTCCCAAAAGCCTCGCATTCACACAGGTAGTAATAGGACGTTTCTTCATCCTCGCCGCATTCCTGGCAAATGGAGTCCCTCTCTACGCCTATCAATGTGAGGTCTCTCCTAAGGGCGCAGTGGCCTGTCAGCACCCCAAGGATGCGGCGAAGCGTAGGTCGACTCCTACCGCGTAGCCAGACAGCTTTATCTCTGTCCGGCCCCTTCACGAAGTCCCTCGCCTGCCTACAGCCACCAACCGACCCCCAGTGCCTCTCCATTACTTCCTCAGTCCACCTGTCTAAGGCGACAGAGACCGTCTTCCTACTTATGCCTATCGCAGGTTCCGGGCCACAGAACGGCCGCCAGGAACCAAGCCTTGCCAGATTATTCGCTACCTCATTCCCGCTACGCCACAGTGTCCCGGAACCCACACCAGCTGCACCTCCTTTGTCCTGGCTAGTCCTTTGAGGGCGTCAGCGCACTCCTGAACCAGTGTTGACCTGATTCTGGCCGAGCAGACTGCCCGGAGGACCGCCTGGCTATCCAAGCAAATGTACACACATTTCTAGGGGCTCCTCCTCATATCTTGTCTATTGGCCACAGACAGGATAGCGTACACCTCTGTTTCGAATGCCGTGGTATATGCGCCAAGAGCATAACTCTCGCGCACCCCCAGGCCCTCGATGTATATTCCTGCCCCGGAGGATTGTTGATCCTCTAGCCGCGATCCGTCGGTGAGACAGGCCAGGCAGGTGGGCTGGAATGCAACCTCAATTTCCCTCCACTGATCCCTGCTGGGGATCCTGAGGGTATATGGGGTCAACGTAATATCGTCCTCGGCATCCCATAACTTGATGGCGGAAATCGAAATTTCCTTTTCCACCTCCTTGGCGACTCTTGCATGCCCTATTACTGCTCCCTCTCCGCACCAGTTTCCAGAGACTCGCATTCTAAGATGCTACGCCATAGCCTCCCTTCTAATACAGATGGGAAGCGGTGGCAGCATCAACAAGACCTCTAGCGCAGCTGAGGGTGTCCTCCTCATAGCGCCTGTGATATCTATTATTGCCAGCCTTTGGAGTTTGGCCAGCTTCCTACTGATAGTTTGGTTCACACCACACCACCAGACCAACGCTCCATAGATAATTCTCGGCCTGATGATGGCAGTGTAAATCCAATGAAGGATCCGAGGATTAAGTCCTTAGGTCCTCCTTATCATTCGACGCAGCTGCCAGAGGGTCGCTACTCCCTTCCTCACTACTTGTTCTATTTGCGACCGCCATGTTAGTTTGGAGTCCAGGACCACCTCCAGATATTTGACCCCCCGCACTAAAGCTAAAGGTTTTCCAAACATCACAGGCGCCCTGAACCCCTCTACATTCCTCTTCTTGGTGAATAGGATCATCTCCGTCTTCGCCGGGTTTACGGAGAGTCCCAGCTCACCACACCGCCTTTCAATTATGCTACAGGCAGCTTGCATGCACTCACAGACGACTCCGAGGAATTTGTGGCTGCAAAACAAGCACAAATACATTTAGACATTATAGAAGTATACTTTAAAAAGTGAAAAATCAAATTAAACGCTGAAAATCTGAGGTATCGATATTTACAAAGAAATTTACAGAAAATAAAATATTTCAACGTATGAAATTTAATGACAAAACTTTTATAGAATACCCAACTATAAAATACTTAGATCTATACTTAGATAGAGATTTAACGTTCAAACCACATGTAAACAAAACAATCCAAAAAGGTCATATAGCCATCAAAACATTATATTTGTTTTTAAATAGAAATAGTGCAGTGTCAGTGAACAACAAAATATTATTGTGTAAAACAATGATCAGACCTTCGATAACTTATGCAGCTCCGGTATGGGGTGGCGCACTTAAAACGCACATGAGAAAGTTACAGCGACTCCAAAATAAGTGCCTAAGACTAATTTCAAATAAAAGTAGATTCACGATGATATTAGATCTGCATCATGAAGCTAACATAGCATACCTCAAAAATTATAGAGCTTTTAAACAAATACTATAATACTCAAATTAGCAACAATCATTTTCTAAGCTATATTGTGAATTGCAATATAAACAATATTCCAAGGATAATTTGCCATTTCAAAATCTAGAATGCTTTAATGCATCTTTACATGATTCGTAACAGGGAGTCCACTGTATAGAAGTGATTAAAATTTTATTTTATTTTTGGTGACGACATAAATTTTGCAAATTGTACATAGAAACCCAACATGAAAACCCAGGTTTTTTTACCCACCTTTTTCCTGTGTATAAAAATCCAATATATTGATTAATACAACTGTATATAAACATTCAGTACATCTACTGCATAATTATTAAAATAATTGGAAACAGAAAACTATGATGTAAATAAACATAATGTAGAAGACTTAGGCTGGAACATTGTAAAAAAAAGCTTAATTTTAGTACATTTAGAAATTCTTTGCAAATATTTTTGTAATTGATATCAATAAAGGTTTATGTTATGTGGTTATATGTTAGCCTGACACGCAGGTGGCCCGGGATCTATTCCCGCGGGATTCACATGTAACGTTTTGTTTGCTTCACTAACTTTAATATTTGGTAGAAACAACAGTGTCCAGATGTCACACCTTTAGGCCAAGATCTTACTTGTAGTTAATTTTCTTAGAAAAAATTATATATATATATATATATATATATATATATATATATATATATATATATATATATATATATATATATATATATATATATATATATATATATATATATATATATATATATATATCACCGATAACTCAAAAAAAAAGTCTAACTTGATAACATTTGGCACGTACCTTCCTTTTGTAAATGGCTTGGATAAGTTCGTCAACCAGGAAAATCGAACCAGGTTTTCCGTGAAAATTGTTGGTTTTCTTTGGTAAATTTTTTGCACAAAATGACGTAAGAGGCCTCAAAACAAATAGAAAAATTGATTCTAGGACAAAAAATTTTTTGTCTGTCGGCCTATACGTCTGTCTGTTAGTACGCGTAATAACTTTCCAACCAATTCAGATATCATCTTCAAATTTGGTATTCCGTTAGCCCCCGACAATGGAACGCTTCGAATTATTTTTGGGCGAGATCGTTTCAGGGGTAGGGGATAAATGAGTTTTTCGAAAGAAAACTCAAAATATGTCCGGAAAACCCCGTCCGATTTTTCTGGCTAACGAACTCTTCCAAGCCATTAATAAAAGAAAGCCACTTGCTAAGTTTCATCGAAATCGGTTTATTATTTTTTGAGTTATCAGACGGATACATATATATACATATATATATATATATATATATATATATATATATATATATATATATATATATATATATATATATAAATTGAAACTGACCCCGGATATCGGTTCTAGGGGTCCTAGTTCGCGCTCATTTGCAAAAATTTTTGCAAAGTCTAACCATCGATACCTCTCTATAAAATATTTTTTTGATAATAGAAGGACACTTTCAAACAGAATCTTTAAATGAGCAAATAAGCGTGTAAAAAGCCGATCTCTAGGTATGTTTAAGATTAACGTATTAATTTTAGCAATATGCCGTACGAATAGGGTACAATACTCATGAAAATGCATTACGATAACGCACTTGCTGCGTCACAAAATTTCAAGTTTTAATCAAGCTGTTGCTTTTTGCAGTACTTTTATTTTGTTGCAATAAAGATCTCTTCTAAAACGTTAAAGAATAATTTAATAGTTCATTAATGAGTTTGTAAACAACTTATTTACAATATCTTTCTTTATAGGCTAGCTGAAGGTTTAGATTTAACACAAGTTACAGTACCTATTGGCGTGCTGTTAGTTATCTTTGAATCCAGACCAGACTCTCTACCACAAGTAGCTGCACTTGCCATCGCCTCTGGTAATGGTCTGTTGCTCAAAGGAGGAAAGGAAGCAGCACACAGCAATAAGGCGCTGATGGATCTAGTCAAAGAAGCTCTCTCCACTGTAGGATGTCCCAATGCCATATCACTGGTAAGTAATATTGCAACAAATAGACGATGTAAGGCCGTATAGAGGCCTATTTAAAGTGACCTCCCATTAGAGGCCATCAAGAAACAAAGCTAGAGTTTTAAAATTATCACCCGTTAGCTTTCCAACGTTTTGAAATTAGCTCAAATATTTTTAGTCAATCGGAGGTCAATGCCATATTTTTAGCGAATTTTTTTTAATTCGCTAATGAGGAGATCTGTATATATATATATATATATATATATATATATATATATATATATATATATATATATATATATATATATATATATATATATATATATATATATATATATATATATATCCGACCAATAACTCAAAAAATACGAACCGATCTTGACCAAATTTGGTGAGTACCTTCCTTTTGCAACTGGCTTGGACAAGTTCGTTATCCAGGAAAATCGGACCAGGTTTTCCAGGACAATTTTTGTGTTTTCATTCTAAAAAAAATCATATCTCCGTAAATAACAAAGTAAGGGCAACCAAATTTGGTACGCGTGTTTGTATTATAAAGAGTGAACTCTGTACCAAAATTTAGATCTCTAGCTTTAAAGACAAACAAAGAAGTTATGGGCAGTTAAAGAAACAAATTTTGGAGTTTTCCTCAAAACGTCCAACTCGCAATTTGAAACGTTAAAATTGGCAATGTTTAGGCAAAAACGTGAAACAAATACCGATTGTGAAAAGAAAATGTTGCAAGAAGAGTGTTCTGCAAACCCTTAAGTTTCAGATTCAACCGTCATTGCCTGTCAGTTTAGTTAAGTTGATGCTTTCGCTGTAGGCTTAGTGAAGTTTATGGTTTAACGGTCTATAATTTTTTTAGCTAATTTTCGTAGAACAAAATCGTTTTATCAAAATATGATGCGTTTGTAAGAAAAAAATCTCGACGCAGTAAGTGGGTTTTGGTAGCGAATTTTCGGTAAATTTGAAGTTTGGCTCCCGAACGCTTTTCAAAAAACTGTTTTCAGAAAGCTGACTGACCCCCCCCCCCTGAATCCACAAACCTCAAGAAACATTTCTTGTACACATCCCCCAAGAAAGTTACGGGACCAGGAGTGAGTAAGTGCTGGGCGGGGTAGGTAGTAAAAAGGAATATGAGCAGAAAATGCGAATAAAACGGGCTTAAAAGCTGTATTTTTCACATCTTGAAGCCATATCCCCCTTAAACCCTGCCTACCCCGCACAGCACCCCTATCCCACCAGGTGCCGTAACTTCCTTGGCGGGTAGGAACAAGACATTTTTCTTGTGATTTATGCAGCGAGGGTCGTTATATGCACGCGAGGGGGAAGGAAAATCCCCACGACGAGGCAGACACCCCCCAACCCCTCGCCCCAGCCACAAGCCGAACGGGGGGGGGGTCTGCTTCGTCGTAGGCATTTTTCCCACTATTGTGCATACAACCACCCTCGTTGCATAAACCACAAGAAAAACTTCTTATTCATACCTCCGAAGGAAGTTACGCGACCTTGGGCAAATAGGGGTGCTGTACGGGGTAGGAAGGATTTAATGGGGATATGGCTTCAAATTGATAGCTTTCAAGCAGTTTTCTTCGCATTTCTTGCTCATATTTCCTTTTTACTACCTACCCCGCCCAGCACCCCTATTCACTCCCAGTCCCGTAACTTCCTTGGGGGGGTGTGAACAAGATTTTTTTCTTGTGGTTTGTGCATGCAGGTGGAGTCTTAGTAATGTTTCTGAAAACAATTTTTTGAAAAGCGTTCGGGAGCTAATCTGCAAATTTACCTAATTTTCATTAAATCCTTCAAATTTAATAATTCAATTTGCTATTAACGTAAGCTTTGTTGGTTAGGAAACCAACATTTAAATTTGTATATTTTTAAACGATAAGTAATTTTGATAAAATATAGTACATTGTTTCTACTACATAGGCTATACCGGTAATCAGATTGATGCCAGCTCGCATTTGCTATTAAAAACATTTTTTATGGAAATTCACTTCCATAACACACTTGCTGCATCCAGACTTTTGAAAAATGTTTATATATTTTCAAACAATAAAGTCATTTCGATGAAATATGGTACATTGTTTCTACTATATAGGCAACCAAGTTTGATGCCTGCTTTCATCAAAGAAAAACATTTGCTATTAAAAATATTTTAAAGAAAATTCGCTACCTTAACACACTTGCTGCGTCCCGAATTTTTAATTGTCATTTATTTCACGTAAAACACGCTTTATGTATGGTGATACATATTTTAGATTGTACTTTAATTAATGTTTATACAGAGTGTATCTAAATGAAGTAGCATAAGTGATATCAGTAACTCTTAGCATAAAGTTGCATCCTTGTCTAATGTTGACGAGAAAATACAAATTTTTTGTAATAATTCCATAATGCCTCAACACAAAGCGGGTAAATTTGGCACAAGCAATTTTGCATCAAAGAGGAATATTGTCAATTGACACTGTTTGAACTTCTCCATATTGTATAATCCAGCGGCGTGCGGTAACTTTACAAATAGGGAAGCAATAGATTATACTAGGAAGATGAAAAATCGAAAGTTACGAGTTTTAATTTGAAATAATATTGTCAATAGTCAATAAATAGGTTTTTAGTAAATTTTGATTGCGAAAAATTCGCTATTAGAGAGGTCTCGATGAAAAATTTCTACAGTTAAGTGCGAATTTGGGTCCCTAGAACCCAAAACCAATGTTCGTTAAAATTTTTATATGTTTATATATATATATATATATATATATATATATATATATATATATATATATATATATATATATATATATATATATATATATATATATATATATATATATATATATATATATATATATATATATGTATGTACCTATGCATGTATGCATGCGAGAGATAACTCAAAAAATACTAAACTAATTTCAATCAAACTTGGCAAAGATATTCTTTGGGCCTAAATCGAGGTCGAGTTCGTTAATCAGGCTTTATGCTCAAGTTTTTCCGGTGGAAAATTGGGAAAAACTTTTTGAAAACGCTATATTTTTGTAAGTATCAGAGTACCTGGAATGAGACTTTACACGTGGTAAGAAATAGTGCAAATAAATCTATGTTGTGAATTTTAAGTAATTTCGTACACAAGATTTAGAGTTTTTTCTAAACTAGAAATAAAATCTCAAAGACATGCGTTGGAACGACTTAGTGGTTAAAGTCCAATGCCTGACAGACAGACTAGTTAACTGCCACGCATATATTGATTCATACAACAGGTATAAACCATACATCAACGGTAACCAAACTAAATATATACCAGGCATAAAACAGACTACCCGAACAACAATCGTGAAATCTCGGCCGCAATTATGGAAAATGACAGACGACATGAAATTAAAAATTTGACAAGTGATTGTTATTTAACTGAGGAATTCAATCAATTAATAAAATACACAATATTTGTATCTTTATTAACGGCCCTAAATACAGATTTAGCGCAGCATAGATATATTATGCGGTGGCATAATATAGTAGAAATGTAAACAAATTAAAGTCAAGTCTATAAAAATGATTCTAAAATAGGTTCTTTTATCTTTAAACTTAAAGATAAGACGTCATAGAAGACCGAAACAATAATTGAATGTGTTTCAATGGTAATTCCACTAATTCTGTAGTTAATTGTAACGTATACTTTTCATATACTACCCCGGGCATGAAGCCTGTGTCAAGTATCATGTAGAAAACGTCAGTATTAGCAGATAGCTCATTGTAAGCGTGCTGGACTGCTACGCTAAAGGGTGTACGATCGAATCCGGCTCGATGAACGTATGTTTTTTATGTTTTATTTTGACATTTGGAGAAACAATTATGCACATATTTCATACGTTTTGAACAAGATCTCATTTTTGTTTAAGACGCCAGAACAAGTTTGTCACCTTTGAGTCTGAACTTGTAATTTCAGCAGACATTTTGTTATTCTTGATATTGAAAAAACCGGTTTGATTAGGTTGACTAAAACGCAATCATACTGGACATTAATAACGAAAAATAACTGCTACGTTTATAATTTGGTAGATACTTTACTTATCTAAATATGAATTCAGTCTCCTTCTGGAAATCTTTTGTATAACTAATGAAATTTGTAATACAAGTCTTAAAGAGACTTACACTTTCTACAGATATAGCAAAATTTAGTTCTTGAGCTTCATATAAAATTGAGTTTTGGGCATTTTTTCTCAAAAAGCCAGATTTTTTTGATGATAGAGAGATATCGATGGTAACACTTTCGAAAGAATTCTTAAAATGTGCGCATACTAGGACCTCTAAAATCGATCTTCAAGGTCTGTGTAAGTTTAAAGTATTAACTTTACTAATGTGCCGTATAAAAATAGTGTACAATTCTTATGAAAATTCGCTACTATAACGCACTGGCTGCGTCCTGAATTTTATTTAGCATATTTTCCAATTCTTCAGTGTGGCCATGCAAAATAACAAATATTATTGTCAGAACCAGAACATACTTACTTATCCACTTGTAAATTAAATCAATTCGTCTCTGCTGTTTTAAGAATTCTTGTGAGGTCGTTGTAAAATTGGGAACCCTGGGAAAGCGTTTTTATACAATTATTTTCAATAGATATCACTGCATAACTTAAAAGTCGCTTTTCTCTTGTAGAGTTCTGAACAACACTTTTTATGCGTTTTAATAGTGAAAAACTGCGTTCAACTGACGCAGTTGTGGCTGGTATAGTTAACACAAATTCACAAAGTTTAGCTACTTCAAAATACACAGTGTCAAGTTCTCTTTGCTTGAAGAACATGAACACATATGTAAAATTTTGTATATCATTTATTTCTGGCATTTCATATAATACACTTAATTGGGCATGGAGAGCTACCATGTCAAAAAAATTGCCGTAAACTTGTCGTAAGCATCGCTATATGCCTCTCCGGGCAGAGTTTTCCTGTTGCAGAAGTATGCCAGTTCAAGGAAGTTTTAACGTCCGCAACAGTAACAGTTCGTAGTCGTTTTCTTTGTACATTTATGTTAAGCTGTTAAACTTTTTGACAAAATTCATCTAAGTGACCCTTTTTTTGATTATCGAGTTTTTCATAGAACAAAAAATTCACTAATGGGGAAATATATATATATATATATATATATATATATATATATATATATATATATATATATATATATATATATATATATATATATATATATATATATATACAGGGTGATTCACAACGCAATGGTCACAGAATGTGTGCGTGTAGAGGACCTCAAAACATGGCGATTTTTTATATAAAATTTTTCTCTGACGCCCATGGTTGGTGAGATATTGACCTCAGAATATAAGTGGTGTCCTTTGTCTATATGTGTATGTAAGCTCCCCCCGCACAAATCTAAGAATTCTGGGTGCGGAGTTTGTCTACTGTGTTTTTAATATTATTGTCAAACGTGTGCCAATGTTGAACGTAGAGCTCGGGATACGGGTTCCTTTTTCATAAAAAATGCTGGAGGACGCATTCATGCAGTGAATGCACGGACTGAGGAGCGTCTTCTAGACAGTATTGAAAGTGAGCCTCAAACCAGCACCAAACGACTATCCAGGCAGTTTAATATAACACAGCCGACGGTCCATAGAATTATCCGACGCAATCTGCTGCATCCCTGTCACCTTCAAAAAGTGCAAGAACTGCTACCGCAGGATTTAGAGACAAGACTGTTTTTTTTTTTTTTTTGTAATTTCATCTTCCATCAGAACATTGATTTTCCCAAGACTATTCTTTTTACGGATGAAGCTTGCTTTACAAGGAGAGAGATTACGAATGTGCACTACTGCCACGAATATTCGCATGTAAATCCACATGCTACAGTAACCCACCATTTCCAAATATAATTTAAAATAAATGTGTGGGCAGGTATTGTTGGAGGACATTTGGTTGGACCGGTTATTTTACCAAACCGCTTAAATGGCGCAACATATTTGCTTTTCTTGCAAAATGTTCTTCCTGTGAACCAAGAGATTCCCCAACTATTAGGTGTAATATGAAGTGGGTGGCCACATCGCCAATGCTTTTTAGAGTGGTTGCAACTTTGATGTAACATAAGATAGTTTCCGCTACTGTCTGTTGCTACCTTCAAGTTCCCGGGACGTTTAAGTCAATTTATGAGTAACGACGATGTTTCTAATACCTTGAAAGCATCAAAGAAATTGTGTAACTTTTAAGTAATTATGAGTGGTGGATATTAGGGAATTGCCACTGTTCGTGTGTAACATAGAGATGGTGCTTTTTGAAAGTAGTTGCAACTTTGATGTAGCATAAGATAGTTTCGGCTACAGTCTATTGCTACCTTCAAGTTCGCGGAACGTTTAAGTCGTTTTATGAGTAACGACGATGTTTCTAATACCATGAATGCATCAAAGAAGTTGTGTAACTTTTAAGTGATTATAAGTAGTGGATATTATGTATAATTGCCATGTTCATGTGCAACATAAAGTTTTTTTCACCAGCGAATAGCAAAATTAGTAGGGATTACGTAATAACTACTCCTTTTAAGTTCCAATTTCAGTAAAATAACTTTGCTGCTAGTTGGGAAGGACGTAATCTTTGATGTTATAATTCATTTACACTACCATGTTAAAATGTGGTTATAGCTCGATAAAAAAGTGACGAAAACTAGAGACTGTGTAAATAAAAAGGGGTGAAATGCAATTTACTGAATATAAATTGAATATGTTTATGCAAAGATTTGTTAGGCATGACGTTGATATATTTAATAATAAATCTAAGGTACTGATTTATGATAACTCATGCAATTTCATTGATCATATAAACACAAGAAAATTATAAAACTGGCTACCTGTGGGGTTTCTACCGTAACGTAGGCTAATTTACTTTATAACGCCTGTATAAAATTTCAAGTCCCGTTTTATTATTTATTTATTTGTTTTTAAATCATATGTGTTTATCTAACCCTTCACAATTTTTTTCAGGTATCGACAAGGGAAGAAATCGGCGACTTGCTTCAAATGGAGCAACATATCGATCTTATCATCCCTAGAGGATCTAGTGAGCTAGTCAGAAGTATCCAACAACAAAGTCAACACATCCCTGTACTTGGTCACGCCGAAGGTATATGCCACGTCTACGTCGACAAAGATGCAGACATAGAGAAGGCACTCAGGATCATCAGGGATTCAAAATGCGACTATCCAGCCGCCTGTAACGCAATGGAGACCCTCCTTATCCACGAAGACCTCATGAGTGGTGATTTCTTCTCAGAAGTGTGCAACCTGTTAAAGAAGGAAGGTGTTAAGATTCACGCTGGGCCAGCACTGCACAGTATGTTGACCTTTGGACCACCGCTATCCAAAACAATGAAATTCGAATACGGATCTTTGGAATGTTGTATTGAAGTGGTCAAGAATGTAGATGAGGCTATTAACCACATACACGCTTACGGAAGTGGACACACTGAATCTATCGTCACTGAAAACAGTAAGTAATGTTTCACAAATTATGTATATTAGAAAGGTAAGTGATCTGAGTGGGCTATTCAAGTCCCTTCATCGCGACCTAAGGACAATTGTAGTTCACGTCTAATTGTTTAAACTTCACCCATAAAATCCAGCTTTCTGCAGGAGTCGGGTTTTTTTTTTAGGATGAAAGTTGGTTTTAGGGGTATACGTCATCTGAGTAAAGTCGTTTGCCCGTTTCGAAGCTGAAAGAAAAATAAGCTCTCTCCAAGTTCCTTTGGACTTGACATCCGCCAGGGTTTAACTCTAGGCGGTATCATGACATCCGCTCCCGAGCAGCGCCCAAGCTGTGCCGTCAGCCCGTTTCGAAGCTCACAGAGGAGGCGTCAATCTCCAGTTGTAATCCACCACTAGATATATCAGCTCTCCTCCGGGCTCATCTAGACCCGACACCCACCAGTACTAGACTCAAGGCGACATCCCACCGTGTCACGTTCCTGAGCATCACCATTGCGAGGTCGTTTCTCTGTTTCTAAGCACACAGTGGGGGGTCTCAAAATCGAGGTATATACCACTCCCCAGAAATATTAACCCCCTTTGGGTCATTTAGACACTCAACACCCGCCAGCGCCTAACCCAAGGTGGTATCATCTGGAATCCCACTCCCGAGTAACAACCACGCGAGGTCAATTTACTGTTTCAAAGCCCACAGTGGACGCCTAAAAATCAGAGTGTAATTCACTCCCCAGAGATACTCGCCTCCATCCAGGCTCGTCTGGACCAAACACCCGCCAGTGTTTGACTCCAATTAGTCGCCACTTACGACAGGCAGGTGATACCTTGGGCCTATTCTTTTAGTTCGTCCCCGGAGCCTCAGAAAACTTGTTTAGGTAAATAAGTTGTATTCTGAAAATTTTGAACCTAGTTTATTGGAATGAAATCCGTTGCTGCTTACCAAAATGCTTATAGCTTTCTTAAAATTTATCATTTTAGCGAATTTTTATTTTAAAAAAGTCGCTAATATAGAGATCAATAGTGAGACTTTGCAAAAATGTCCTCAAATGAGCACGAATTTGAGTCCCAAGAACCCAAAACCAAGATCCTTTTGTTATTGGTCCTTGCCCACTTCAAATTACTCGCCTCCACTATTCACACACTTTTCCCAGCGGTGTTCCCATTTCGTGAAGCAGTCTTGGATAGCTTCATTTGAAATGTCCTTTAAGGC
This sequence comes from Tillus elongatus, assembly GCA_964006375.1. Classification (NCBI taxonomy): domain Eukaryota; kingdom Metazoa; phylum Arthropoda; class Insecta; order Coleoptera; family Cleridae; genus Tillus; species Tillus elongatus. Next base: position 269,729,011 of record OZ023262.1, read on the forward strand.
CTGTGACGAATTTGCTTTGATGTCATCTACAGACTGGAAACGGCGTCCTTTTAGCACAGATTTGAATTTGGGAAGCAAGAAGAAATGACAAGGGTGGGGGGAGAACAGTTTTCTGATTTTTGTACAAAACTCACGAATCAAAGCATTGTCATGGTGCAAGAACCATGAGTTCTCGCTACAACTCTGGTCTGGTGGTTTAAATAGTCTCGAACAGCAATACTGAAATGGAGCGGTACTCCATCATCCATAAACCAATGTTCCAGTCTAAGTGGTAGAGGCACCTCATCGAGTAGATTCGGGAGATTGTTTTGGAGAAATTCTAAATAAGTTTCGCTATTCAATCGATTCGGTAAAATAACTGGACCAATTAAATACCAATCAATAATACTGATCCAAACATTTATTTTACACTCGCGTTGAAAATGTCGAGGAGTTACTGAATGGGGGTTTACATCAAAATATTCATGATGGTTATGTAAATTTGTAATACCTCTGCGGGCGAAACAAGATTCGTCAGTAAAAAGAATATTCTTTTGAAAATTAATTTCTTGATGCAAAATAAACTGACAGAAATTGAATCGGTTAACTAAATCTCCGGGTAACAATTCTTGCACTTTTTAGATATGATATGGGTGCAGTAGATTAAGTCTTATTACTCGGTGAACAGAAGTTTGCGATACAGCAGTTTGTCGAGATAAATTTCTAGTACTAATATGTGGGTCATCTTCAATTGTAATTTAAAATACGTTCTTCGTCTTATGCCCTGGTTGCAGTAGCACGTCCTCGAGGGTTTCTCTATGTTTCTCTATGAGGGATTACACGATTAGGAAATCTTCTCCGATATTCTTCAAAACTTCTTCTGTAGTTTCCTTCACAGAAACCTAACATTAATAGCATGTCAACTTGTTCGCTAAATGAAAACTTCCCAGCTATTTTCACAACACTCAGCAAATATTACTAAAATAAAATTACTTATTTTCCTGATTGTCAAGTCTGACGTTAAATTTCATAGCCAACGTTTGAATTTCCGATGATTTTAAATAACAGAGCTCTAGTATGTGTATTTAGTTATTCGGAATTTTGTTGAAAACGACAAAGTTTTTTGAAAATTAACAAGAGTAATAAAAGTTTTAGAATTTAAATTCCCCATAAAATAAAATAATATTTTTGTAAATCCGCCAATAGGTGAAAAATTCTGTCACATTTTAAGGGTGAATCATCCCTTATCAACCCTTTAAAATGCCTCAATTGAATTCTTATTACTGTTGATTATTGCTCTTAGTACACATAAAACGTGTACCAAATATAGTTCTTCTAAGTTCAAGCATAACTGAGATATTGATTTTTTTCGAAATTATAAACCCCATTTTGAAGGCCTATAACTTCTCAGGGGTGCACAATATTCAATATTTTGGGTTCCCCTACATGATCCTGCTGGATGTCGGTCGTTATGCGAATCACCCTGTATATATATATATATATATATATATATATATATATATATATATATATATATATATATATATATATATATATATATATATACACTCGGCATGTATGACCACATAGCGGTCTTATATTAGACTACTTTAACTTGAAGGTTGGAGTCGCAATGGTACACAATGTTATTTATTACTACAATATATTACGGAATACAACTAAAAATGAAAGTAAGTTTCAGTGGTATTATACTAGGCCGACAAAACTCTGTCAATTATTTCAAGAAAACTTTAATGTTAGGGACACCTATATGTAATATTAAAAAGGTAAATAAAATTAGTTCTGATATTTCGACCAACTTTCAAGGCAGTTATGTATGGTTTTGCAAAGAAATCGGACAGTGTAAATATCAAAATTAAATAAGAAGGTAAAATCAAACATTCCTTACCAAAAACAATCGCAGATTTCTCTAGGTCTGACTTTGAGCAGTACACGGTACTGGTTCTTTTTTTATGGATTTATAGAACGACTGGGATATTACTTTTTGGGACTCAATTTTTAAGTGAACTCACCTGGCCGGCGGACCGGCTTATATATGGTATAAAATGGGTGTCTTTGTTTAGTTCTAGAAGCTTTGATCTCCTTCTTTAACTCATAACGTTGGTTAAAATTTTTAAGAACGAAAGTTCGGCAATTTGTACATTTTCATTGGCGTAATTTAGTGATAAAGTTCCAATGTTTGTTTTATTGCTTTCTTTATAATTAAAAATATATCTTATACGGCTTTTTCATTTTATGGAGGTGTCTTTAGAATATTAAAAATACCAATTACGAGAATTGTCAGAGTTGTGTTAGGGAAGCGAAATTAGATTTTATTAAAACGGAACGGGAATTTCGTTACACTCTTTTTGCGAATTTTTTCACGTAACCGTTGGTAGATGCCTCGATAGTACACACGGTTTACTGTCTCACCCTGAAGCTCAAAATTAAAATGCACAATTCTATAGGTCGAAAAAAAAAACAGTGAGCATCACTTTCACATTGGATCGAGACTAACCTGCTTTCTTGGTGCGTGGAGATCCTTTGCCAATACAATGTGATGATTGAACTGTGGCTAATTGTCGTAGGCATAAACCCAGATTTCGTCTCCCGTTATGAGAAGGAATGATGCATCGCCATTGGATTGTTCAAGGAGTTGCCGACCAACATCCCCGCGATGTGCTTTCTATTAATCGGTCACCAAACGAGGACAAAATTTTGCAGTAACTCGATGCATGTTCAATTTTTCAGTTAAATTCTCATGGCATGACCCAACTGAGATGCCAACGTATTCTGCAATTTTTCTGGCAGTCAATCGGCGATTTTACCGCACCAGATCGTTGATTTTCAGAATGTGGAACTCATCACTTGAAGTCGAACGCCTTCCTGGTTGAGGATCGTCTTCAATCGACTGACGACCACTTTTAAATTGTGAAAACCATTCGTAACCTTGGATACGACTCAGAGCATCATCTTTGTAAGCTTCTTTCAAAAGTGGAAATGTTTCTGTGAATGTTTTGCCCAGTTTAACGCAAAATTTTATGTTGGATCGTTGTTCCATATAAAACCATATTTTTAGAACTGTACGATACATCTATTATGCAAAATGATGTAATTGTTTATTAATATTTGACATTTTTCTTTGCAGAAGACACAGCTCGCAATTTCCAAAGAACAATCGACAGCGCTTGCGTATTCCACAATGCCAGTACCAGATTCGCTGACGGTTTCCGATTTGGTCTCGGAGCTGAGGTGGGTATTAGTACTGCAAGAATCCATGCTAGAGGTCCTGTAGGTGTTGAAGGCTTGCTCACCACCAAATGGATTCTCAGTGGAGACGGACACGCCGCAGCAGATTTTGCTGAAGGGGGTAACCGCACTTGGCTTCATGAAAGTCTTCCAGTTAATTAAATCAGAAATAATCCAATTTGTAAATAAATATCTCTATTATTAAGCCATCTTTATTGAAAAAAATATATTTTAGTAAATTTATTATGATAGATATAGAGTTAAAGCCATACTTGTTCCAGTTATGTGTTGTATATACGTATAATTTTGCAGAATTTGCATTTTTTTAAATCGATATAAGTGTGTAACTACTTTAGTTGTTGAAATATTTAAATGGGTTATGTATTAAGTCTTCTACTTTTATATCGCGTATAATTTTAAATGTGCATTCTTACAAGATAATGTTAGCTTTTAGGTAATATTTGTTTAAATAATATTTCTTTTACAAGGGTCATTTACTTGTTTTCTTTTGTTAAGTTATGTATAAGCTTTGGAATATTCTTAAAAAATAATATAGATGTATCTATTACCCTAAAAAAAAAAGAAACAAAAATGTTTTTAAAATTATTTGAATGTTTAATAAAAATATTTTGTTAAGAGTTATGCGTTTGTTTTTTTCCCTCGGTAAGAAGATATTATTTATTTCTCAAAATTTAGTAGTCTCAAGTGACCTGAATCAAATTATAAAGTTTGCGTACAAGAGCAGCTGTCCTGTTAAGCGAAAAGCAATCCAAAAGAGCGAGCCTTGGTGGAACAGGGAACTGGGCCTGGCCTAGTACGGAGGTCAGAAGGCTGTTTAATAGGGCAAAAAGGACTGAGAACTGGGCTGAATACTGACAAGCCCTAACATCATATAACAAAGAATTTAGACGATTTAGGAGAACCTGGAGGTAGTTTTGCGAAGGAATAGACACTGGCCACCACACAGCACCTACAGAAAATCTTATTGAAGCATCATTCAAACGGTACTGGTCTACTTAAAGGCCAAACAGTAAATATACAAACAACCTAGAGGAAAGCATCGGAGTTCTTCTACAGACTCACTTTCCAGGCTCACAAAACACAAAGTATTTTGAACCAGAGCAGCTCAGCTGATCAAGGATTGAGAAACCTAGTAGAAGTTGGGAAAAGACTGACAAATAAAATCTTCAACGTTCACAGAGTTAAATGGGCGATAGAGTTTCAAACCTAACCCAAGCAACATTTAAAGTCAAATAAAATCGCCCTAACAATAGGTCGGCAACCAAATCACTACAGGTCATTTTCAAGTAAAATTAAAGTGTATATTACCAATGTGGGGAACACACTCAAAGTAATAGGGAAGTCGATGATAGGTCCAGCAAGGCATTTCGACCAACGCGTTTTAGTTATATTTAGGACATTTTCATTCAACATTGGACCAATGGACGTAATTTATTGGTTAAATACGTGCAACGTTTTACTCGAATCCGACATCTGTGCGGGAGAGAACTGCGCCTATGACATTATTCTGTAGGATCTGTGGTTATGAATGGGTAAACAAACAGTAGATATTAGCAACTAGATATGTACATAGATATGTACATCTTTGTTAAAAAATGACAACATATTGAATGATACATGCAGTTAGATGTAAGACAGGAGTTTCCAGTCGCCATCTCGTTGCGGAACCAAGTAGTATATTGTCACCACAGCTCCAAATGACACAAATGTTATAAAATAGAGACTATGTACAACCAATTAACAATTTTGTAAATTGTCAGCCCTGGCTCATTTCTTTCCTAATATAGGGACACCTTACATGTTGAATGATCAAAGAAGATACTTAGATCAATGATAAAGGTAATTTGCACTATATACCTAAATGAAAAAACCACTGCGGTTATGTTTTTTTTTTCTGTTAACATGGTTATGATGCTTCGTATTCAAGCGCCTCTGTACAAAGTAACATTAGTTATGTAACACGGTAATAATCGTTAATGGTTTATTACTGGTGTTAAAATATAAAATAACAATTATAATTATTTAGGGTTCAGGCTTAACATGTCTAATTTTAAAGTTATTGTGGAGAGAAAGTTTTCTAGGATGAACACTCCATTATTCTAGTCAGTACTGCCAGCCTTCCCGTCGGAAATGTCACCAACACAACAGCTGCACGTTCTGCTCTGACCATGGGCGGCACGTGGATAACGTGAACGGGGATGGGGGTTTGTTACAGTCTCCCCCTCTGGTTCCGAAGACGGCCCGGCGAGAGAACCAAAATCCTCTTGGGTTAATCTAGGTCTGCCTCTCTTGCGTTCCACCATGTTTGCTGCGGGATGATACACTGGGGTGAAAGTCTGTTTTATATCCAATACATAACACACCTGCTGCATAATGTGGCTAACAAACTGTACACCATTGTCACTAATGATTTTCCGTGCAAGATCATACCGAACAAACACCTGGTCTATGAGGGTGCGGGCGCACTCTTCCGCAGTTGCGCGAACTAATGGGAAAGGCTCGACCCACTTGTCGCGATTCACCAACAATTTAAACATGGGAAGTCTTTCAAAAATAGTTTCCAAGTCCTTTAAATGTGCTTCAGAAAAATCGACAAAACAATTAAATCGTCCAAGTATGCGAGCACTCGAATATCCCCGATTCCAGCGTGAAAACAGTCCATGAGACGTTGAAATGTCATAGGTGCAGTTTTAAGCCCCATTGGCATGCGCAGATACCGGAAAGTACCGAACAGAGTCACGAAAGCAGTTTTGTCGCGATCTTGTTCGCGCACTTTCACTTGATAATACCCTGATTTCAAGTCATAAAAAAGGTTCTTGTGATCGCGTGAAGTAGATCGTCCATCCGCGGTAACGGATAACTTGAGTTCAGTGTCACTTTGTTCACAGCGCGGTAATTGATACAGATACGTGTGGTTCCGTCTTTCTTAGGCACGAGCACCACAGGTGCAGCCCACGCACTTTCACATTCTTCAATAATGTTGGCTTCCAACATGCGATCTAGCTCCTTTCGTAAGACAGCCTTCTTTGCTGGGGATATCCTATATGGAGGAACAGATATTGGTGGTTGATCTCCTGTGTCAATAACATGTTCAGCAAAAGGAGTTGCCTCTCCCCCTGGACAGAAGATATCCTGATTCTTATCAAGCAAGTCATCCACCTGTTGCTTCTGCTCTGTGGAAAGAGTTTGTCCTTCATCTGATCTCAAGGTTGAAATAAAACTGATATCAACAACACATGTATTCTCTGCAGCTTGCTCATATACCAATTCGTACGTTATACCTGGCTCATCGGCAAAACTCCAGGTTCTGTGATTAAAATCCAATAGCAATTGAGCCTTCTCAATGAAATCCATTCCAAAAAGAGTATTATTACCGGTAGCTTCTGGTAGAACAATAAATTCCGTTGAGATTCTTATTCCCTGCAAGAAAACATCAGCTGTTCCCAATAAAATTTTCTCTAGTCTCCAAGCTCCATCAGCAAACTTTAAGTAGACGGTCTGAGTTGCGAACCTAGTGCCACTATCAGAGAGTATCTGGAAAAGTTTGTAACCTGCAACACTCTGTTTAGAACCTGTGATGATAATTCCTGATCCATGTGCACCTGAGATGTCACCAAAAAGCAATGGTCGAGCACTAGGGTATATCCTAATATTGTGGTCTACATATAGATTACAAAAATCCATAGAGGCAAGAGGCTTCTTGCAATTTGGACAATTTGCTTTTATATATCCCGGTTTTCCACAACCATAACATGAAATAGGTGCTACCCCGGTAGATGCACTGTCTTTGACACTACTACTACTAACCATTCTTCCTTGCTGTGAAGAAGACAAATTATTCTTTGCTATAAGCTTGCGACAGTCTTCCTTGGTGTGGCCAAAATTTTTGCAATATGCACATCTCGGACGTACAACACCCCTATCTGACTCTGCCGGCACATCTCTCTCTGGAAGAAATGTCTCTCAGCTAAACGTGCCTTGGTGAGTAGTTCTGAAAAAGTAGAGACACTGTCCCTCGGAATCTTCTCTCGAATTCGTTTATGGAGTAGTCCGTAAATCATATCCAACTGGATAGTTTCTGATAGCCGATTAATTGGCAAGTCAGACAAAATAGCTCTGGCCTTCAACACAAAAATATCAGTAGGTGTGCGATTATCTTGCTCACATGCAAATAATTCTCGATACACTCGATAAGCTGGTTTGTGAGGCCCATATGTGCTCCTTAATAAATCTATGTCGTAGAAGCTTTAACTCCTTGCCACCAGGTACCTGCGAGGCCATCTAGCAACATAGGTAACCCGTGGAGGGCATTCGTATCAGATACATACAAACAATCTTTATAAATTTCCACAGTCAATAAAAGCATAAACGTCTGCTTCTTTGCTATCATCAAATTTTGCAGAACAATTGGCGAGGTTTCCTTCATTTGGCTGTGAAGCTGAGCTTGATAAAGCTGCGGTTATTGGTAGGGTGGCTATATCTTACTTTATCGGTTAGTTGGACCATTATATGTACTGTTTTGTGTCATTTCTGCCTTGTTTTTCACAGTATTTTAGTTTTGTTTTTGGATAATTTTTGTTCATATTGTTGCATATTGTTCTTTTTGTTTGGTGCCCTATTAATGGGATTATCCTGTTGGGTATGTATTCAATAAATAAATTACCAAATTTTTTTTCCGAATTTTGGGATTAATCCCGAGATTGCAATACAAAATCCCGAAACCCCGAAATTTGAAATGACTAGTATCAACTAAGCATTAATAGTTTTTAAAGTATACATATAATTCAAGACTGATGAATCCATTTGTTACTTTAATTTTATTTACATATTTTTTTTATATATCAAGAGAACAGTGGAAAGGTCAGTCAGGTCAATTAAAAAATAAAAAGAATCATTTATAGGAACAGCATTTAATTCTTATACATCAAGTGTGCGAGACACATAACGTTCATATTACCAGAACATACATTTGTGCTAAATTGACTAGTTTTTTTAAAAGCAAACTTACTTTAAAACAATACACTACTCCACACTAACACCTGCAGCCCCTTCTTCTTCCTCTTCACCTTTGGATTTCTTCTCTATAACACTAGACATATGCTCCCAGTATTTAGCTCTAATAGTATCATATTTCGTAGAGAGATCGTTGCAGAGGTCCTTGGCTCTTTCTAGGGTATATGAGGAATCACCTTTAGCATCTGGGCTGACTTGTTCATAGCACATATCTACAATTAAAGCTAATAGGAATGGAGAGCGGTTGCCGGCAGCATAGAGATCTTCACAGAATTTAGTGACCTTCTCATTTCTACTAAGGCCATTTTTGTCATGTAAAAGTAACCTGGAAAAAACAGTGTGTTTATAAATAGACAAAAATAAGCAAATCAATACATTTTCTACATTTGCTCAAAACCAATGGAGACATTTAGCAGACCCAACACAGGGTTCCCACTAAAAACAGCATGTCAATTTCCCTGACTTTTCCCTGATATGCCAAAATCTATTTACCTGACTTTAATCTTCTACAATTTACCCCCAACATGTGTAACACACCACTACAGAGTACCGTAAGTATTTGCGTCATGCGGAAAACACACTTCCCCATTTCAAATAAAAAGCGACCAACGAACGCAAAATTTAAAAAAAATTATTGTGGTTTTGTGAAAAAATAAATCACTAAATGAATGCTGCAGAATTGCAAAAGAAGCAAACAGATTGTCTCAGTTATTTATCATAAAACAAGAAACAAATAAATTTTCCCTGACAGGGACGAAAATTCCCTGACTCTTAGGCAATTTTCGCAACTTTTCCCAATTTTTCCCTGACAAAATTTTTTCATCTACCAATTCCCTGACTTTTCCTGGTTTTCCCGGTTTTCCAGACGAGTGGGATCCCTGCAACAGTTGACTGTGTTGAGTGGTCAAGTACACTTGACCTTAAAAGTTGATGTGGGGACTCCCAACTGTTGAAACTTTTAGATACCAAAGATTGTAACTCGAATAAACAGTAACTTTTTTTTTATGTCAGTTTAAATATTATAAAAAGTTTTTTGTTTGCGGCATGATAGTTATAAATGTGGCTTTTTAGAGACCAATAGAATAAAAACATTCTTCGACAATTCTGTTGCTTTTGCAATATGTTTTATCGTAGCAGCAGGACATTTTCACTTTAAACTGATGCGTGCTAAGTTTTTACTGATTTATATCATACATAATGTTGTTTGCTGCTTCCAAGATTATTTTGTAATAACATACAGTCCTCATAATGGTCTGCTTTTGAAAAAAAAACAACGAAATATTCAATATATTAAATCCATTTATTTTAAAAGCATCGTACATTTTTTGTACTGTCATTTCTTAAGACAAATGTCTTATATTGGGAGATTAATCCTCCTGGCTAACACAGATAGTATGATTCAATATGCTCATCAATCAATCGTCTTCTGTTTAGTTTTGGATGAATTCATCGACATTCTTTTCCCATACTACCACATGGAGCAGACTTCATAGCATCAACCAGGTCGGCAATTACTGACCCATTTGTATGTTCATGCATATTTAAGAAACTGAACCTACAACCTCGAATTTCTGTCTTATAATGGCAAGAAAACTACTTCCTTCAATTACTGACTTCCCATGTGTGAGCCCTGGACAGTCTGCCCATTACACCTTGTGTTAGTTTCTGACCCAGGACTTAATGGCTCCCCTGGCCATGCTCTTTGTCACGCCCAGAACCGGTTCTGGTCCCATAAACGATTCTGCTGACCCTCTCTTTGCGAGACTGGCAGCTTCTTCATTGCCTTTGACCCACTGAGTGACCCGGCACCCAGATAAGGGTGACCTCATTCTGTCCAGCCAGGTCGCTCGTCTCGTCTCCGCACTCACTTACTAGCCTGGAATTTACCCATTAGCTACTAGAGCCTTAAGGGCTGCCTGGCTGTCTGTGGCTATGAGGATCCGCTTATTGGTGTAGCTCCTCCTCTTGTTTTCCTGCACACATATTACCTTACAGATCAGTTTAATTATCTCTGGTATGCTGGACAATCTTCATACTACTACCCTGTTTAACCGGGGGTAAGTAAGGTTCGGTTTCAGGCAGACTTTTTTTCAACCTGTTCATCAATGATATCAGCACTGTGATCAGCATACCACACCTTTTATATGCAGATGACACAAAAATCTTCTTGTCAATTGAATCAAACCTCGATTGTGATTTGTTACAAAAACGCCTAGACAAGATCGCAGAATGGTGCCTCACCAATGGACAGGAGCTTAGTGCTAAGAAATGCAGGGTAATGACCTTTTCAAATAATAAGTTTTCTATTTCTCATGCTCACAATGTTTGTAATCGGTCTCTTGAAAAAGTGTCTAACATCAGTGACTTTGAGGTTACCTTTGATAGTAATCTGCGCTTCCACCATCACATTGCAAATGTCGTTTCTTCAGCAATGAGAAGCCTTGGGATTCTAGTGCAAAGCTCCAGATGCTTTAAGACATACCAATACAATATGTGTACTCTACAATGCATTTGTGCTACCTAGATTAGAATATGGCAGTATATACTGGTCCCATATCATATCATACCAGTATCATAAGACTGGACTATGTAATTATTTACAGGATTCACTTGTGATAGGTGTTACTCATAATAAAAATTACTCACTTTATTTTATTCCTACACAAAAATATTGGTGTTGCTGAATAGAGAATTTGATTAGCTTTAAAAACATGTATCACACTACCCACCACCCAATTGTAGAATTTCGCAGTGGTAGCTCTACCATTTTGAGGGGTGAGATTTTTATATCAAAAAGTTAGTTTTTAACAATAAAAATCAACCTGTTTTTGAATTTTTCTTAATAATGTTCACTTTAAATTTTATCGAATGTATGTGTTACTTTATAGACCAGTGTATATGCAGCAGTTGCACAATGTAGGTACTGTCAGTCCTCGCATAACATCGACTCATTTAACGTTGCTTCATTATAGCATCACAGTTTGTTTTAGGTAAATGTATCTTTAACGTTGAAACCGATTCGGTATAACGTTGTTATTCTGAAAAAAAGTCTAAAATAGTAGGTAAAAAAAGGAGTACATAATATAATGTAGAATGTAGGCATGTACATAATACATAAGTCGATGAATACTGTTTCTTTTCTTGATTTTTTTTTTAATATCCACAACACACCACGATGGCTTACAGCCTAAATAATATCGTACTGTGGGTGTCGACAAGGAGAAAAGAGCCAACTTGTTAATTCTGGACTTGAAGGTTTGGAGGTTCGGGGGAGAAGGAAAAACATGTGCCGGCAAAGAATTCCACAACAGTCCTCTGGACAAAAAAGCGGGCATAACAGGATGTTCTATGTCTGATGATCCGGACAGTAAAAGGGTGCATTCGCTCTGTTCCCCTGGTAGATCTGTTGGGGGAAGCAGGTGGAGGAACTATGGAAAAAAGCTCCGCTGAGCAGTGCCCGTGCAGATATCTATAAAAGAGAGAGAGGTCACCAACGGCACGTCGGTGGGCAAGGGATGGCAGTCTTTGGGTGAGGGTAGGGTCACCGATGAGATGTATAGCTCTCTTCTGAATGGAGTCCAGGATAGCGAGTGTAGAAGCGGCAGCAGTACCCCAGATGTGGGAGCAGTATTCGAGGTTTGGTCTTATTTGTGAAGGTGTAGAGATTAGCTGGTGAAAAGTATTTGCGAGCCCGGAAGAGGAAACCTAATTTCTTAGCAGCCGCTTCTGCAATTGATGTGACATGTTGGTACCAATTGAGATTTCGATCCACACAAATGCCAACAAGTGAAAAGGACTCATTACTTTGAATAACTTGGATGTTCATTGTGATTGGTCTAGGGCTGGTGTATCTCTTATGAGAAAGAAAGCAAGACTGTGATTTGGTAGGGTTGAATTGTACAAGATTTCTACTTCGCTAGTCTACTATTTTTTGGAGATCCACGAAGACAGAACCCTCCATGATCCTGTGATCCTCATCTAATTGGGCTAAAGAGACAGGCTTAGAATATTGTATATTTGAGTGGAGGGTGCTGTCGTCCGAGTAACTGTGAACTGTGTTGGATGTGCTAGAGAGGAGGTCATTGATGTGGAGAAGAAACAAAGTAGGGGCTAAAGCTGAACCTTGAGGAACTCCTGAATTAATTGGATACAGTTTAGATGAATGGCCATCCAAGACAACAGTAATACTCCGGTTGGAGAGGAAATTTGCTGTCCAGGTACAGAGTTTTGGTGGTAGGCCGTAGGCCTAAAGTTTATTAAGCAGCGCTGCGTGCCAGACCTGGTCGAATGCTTTGGATATGTCTAGAGCGACAATCTGAGATTCACCGTGTAGTTCCATAGACTTGTTCCAAGAATGGGTGAGAAAGGACAGGAGGTCGGCAGTTGATCTGCGCTGACGGAATCCATACTGCCTGTCATGGATTAGACTGTGTTTTTCAAGAAATTTTAGTGATTCGGTGTTTATATACTTTTTCATCACTTTAGAGACGACTGAAAGGAGAGAAATAGGCCTGTAGTTGCTAGGAAGCGCTTTGGGTCCTTTCTTGGGGTCGGGTTGTACTCGAGCAGTTTTCCAGTTACTAGGGAATATGCCTCTATTGTAAGATGTCTAAAACAGACGAGTCAGGACAGGAGCAAGTTCTGGTGCGCATTTCTTGAGAACAATTGCTGGGATCTTGTCAAGGCCAGAGGCTTTCCTGGTATTAAGAGAAGAGAGCATCTTTCGTACCTGATGATTTTGCAGTCAAAAATATGTACATATGTACATTATATTCATTCCCAATGATTAGTTTTAAGTCATTTCACCTAACATCGTCATTGTTAGGTCCCTAACTAGGACGTTAAGCGGGGACTTACTGTGTGGATAATAGTGATATTTTCTGTGATTCATATGCTATGTCCAAAACAGATGTTATGAGGTCCATTGTAAATAGGGAACTTATGGTATGAGTAATGCGAGACTGCTAGGATAGGTTACTGAATAGTAATAAGTTAGATGTTTTATATCTTCGCTGTAATTGAGCTTACAGCCTGTAGAGAAATTTATAAAATAAAAAAACATATACAGCATTGAATAGGTGCACAGCTGCTGTGAATTCTTACCCTCGTAAGTAGTTCCATGCACTTTCATTCTCTGTAACAATCTTTGTTTGATTTAACGTATAGGAGATTTCTCGATCTAATACTTCTTGGGTAAAACCAGTTGTGTTGTTGATGACGAAGTATCTTTGGTTCCAGGCTGAATTGTTACGGATATCTTCTGATATTAACTGATCAACATATTCAAGTTCTCCATCAAACAACCTGCAAACAGAAATGAAGATATGAATTATCTTTCTCTGTCATATATGTATTCAAACAAATGTCATATTCTCAATATATCAAATTAACATATCGAGGTTAGCTAGTGTGCAGTGTTGCCAGGTTTGTCTGTTACAAATTCATGGAAAATCACTGTAAATTTTGTAAAAAAAAAAAGTAGTTGACTGCTACAAGTGCAATATTTGTGATTCAGCTTTTCACAGAAGTTGCAAGCTATAACTTCATTAGCCAGGAAAGTCGGTCCCGGAAAATTTTGGGATTTGTTTCGGAAAATTGTTATATCTCTGAAAATAACAAAGTTATGGCAACAAAATTTCGTATGCCTGTTTATGTCATAAAATTTTCGGGACGCAGCAAGTGCATTATAGAGGAGACGCTAAAGGCTGCTCAACGTATGGTAGTTCACGTATTATCCGAGTGGTGTCTCTCTTGGTTCACCCCGCTAATTTTTAGCTTGAAACCAAACAAAAAAAAGTTAGAAAGCTAATGGCTCAGATCTCCGACCACTAATAAAACTAGTTTGTATATTGCATTGAGATTTACTTACAGTATAATGAAAAAATGAACGAAATATCAGACAAATGCAGTATAATCAATGATGGTACTATTTTGTGTCAAGTGCTCAACTATTTAAAGAAAGGAAGTAGTATAATTGATATAAGTCAGAAAGTTGTATACCCTTGACAGTTAACGTTTCACTCCATAAAGAAGAAACGCATCACAGCGAAAAGTTTACTATAACAAACCCAAGATAGTAAAGAAAATGAAGTTCTAGATAATTTATTGGATAAACGTCCTTTTATTAACAAGGGAGACGCAGATCATGATTATGTGTGAAATGAGTGTAGTTTCGAACCTGTGATCAGCACTGACAATTTTGGGAACGTAATTCATCACAATACAGTTTGTAGACATCACGATCGTTTCACTAACAAAGTTAGCGTCATCAGAGGGATGAATAAAGATTATTCATCCCTTCATTCAACGTCAGGTCTAAAAATTGATTTTTTTATTCATCCCTCTGATGACCCTAACTTTGTTAGCGAAACGATCGTCAGGTCTGAAAACTGTATTTGGAGTTATGTACATAGTATATGTGTTCATATTAAAATAAAAGTCAATCTCATTTAAGTGGTAACATCACCACCCTCAATCCCCTTTAAGTGGTATCATCTTTTTTAAGCATTCTGTATAAAGCTGCGTACCAAATTTGGTTATCATAACTTTATAATTTTCCCGGAAAAACTGGTCTTATTTTCCTATGGCTAAGGAACTTATCCAAGCCACTTTCAAAAGGAAGGTATAAAAATATAGAGGTGTTCTATTTGAAATTCCAAAGTTGAGGTCACTTCCGGTCTAACTGGATGTGATAAATATGCTGTTATATGTCTAATAGAGGGGGTGAACCATTTTTGAGTCCCACGTATATATATATATATATATATATATATATATATATATATATATATATATATATATATATATATATATATATATATATATATATATATATATATATATATATATATATATATATATACATATATATATATATATATATATATATATATATATATATATATATATATATATATATATATATTGATATATGTGTTCCATGGGGCCTAGTTCCCGCTAAGCTGAAGAAATGTTTTCAAATTTCAAAAGTGAAGACGTCTAATTATTTAATTTTTTCTACGAAAATTCACTAAAACATTATTGCGTCTTTAAGATCAACCATTATACTATCAGAAGAATGAGCTATACAACAAATCATGGCATAATGCCATCAAATATTTTAATTGAAAAATATTCTACTTGATGAAAACACTTGTTTGAAATATCGCGTGCATGCCGAGCCAACCGCCGAATTTTAATTTCGCACCACATATGGTAATGTGAACATTTGCATGCATTTTGCTACCAGTGTTGAAGTTTAGAGGACAGTAGGTAGGTCAAGGATATAGTAATTATAAGATCATTGAGGTAGGTGTATTTATTATTATTATTATTCTCGCAGAATAATTATGTTATGAACATACTGTAGAGCTTCACCATTTATAATATATTATACTGATGTATCTATGCATCTTGCACTACACACCCTACTCAATTTATGAATCGAATAATATAATTACGGCCTAATAAACATTTTAATACCATGTTAATAATATAACAGTAAGTAATGAATATAATAAACTAGAATCAGCAATCGAAGACGAAGCATGAGGCTAACGTTGCTTTTGTTTGTTTCCGAGTTTAAAATCAGCCCACTAAAATATTTCTGTAACGACTAGACTCCATTCAGGCATTATGTGAACTACCATACGTTGAGCAGCATTTAGCCCCTCATTATAGTAGTGAATTTTCATATGAATTGTACACTATTAGTAAGGTATATTATTAAAACTAATTCTTTAAATTCAAATGGACCTGGGAGACCGGTTTTAGAGGTCCCAGTTAGCGATTATTTAAATAAGTTTCTATTTTCTATGGAGATAGAAAATTATAGTTTGGTAGAGATATATGTAAGTACTGCAAGTCTCTTTAAAAAAATGCTGTTACAAATTTCATTAGTCACAAAAGTTTTCTAAAAATTTTTTTATTATTTACAAAGGGAATGTACCTGCCAAATTATAAATATGGCAGGTATTTTTCCTTTTAATTGCTTGGATGGTTTTGTTTTAGTCAACCCAATCGAACTAGTTTTTGCAAACAAAACAACAAAAAATGTTTTTTTTTAAACCAACTTATCCGCGAAGCTCATTATGTTATTTTTCTTTAATTTAGTACCCACACTGCGTTTACATAGGTGTTACCATGGTTCAAGCTTGAAAATTCTAGCTTAATGGGAAATTGAGTTATCAGATTTCAAATATTTTTACAAAAACTCTCTACCATAATGTGTTTGCTGCACCCAGACCTTTTTCAACACTTACGTACTGTTGCTGTATCCACACTTTTTGAAAATGATTAAATATTGTAGCTCTCTATGTAAGACTGACAAACAAGGCAACCTTAATTTCATTTTTGTAAAAATATTGTAATCAAATGAAATGGGGTAACATTTTAAACATAAATTAAAAATCTTGGTTCGCTGCTTTGTCGCATAGGTTCCCCTCCCCCTTCCGCATACATACAACCACCTTCAATGCATAAACAAGAACAATGTATTATATACTGCTATTATACAGCGTATGATTAAACATTCCCCAATTTTTTAGGTACAAGAGAGAACCAAATATATATTTGCCCTCATTCAGATAGGCTTAAATATGTTAAGTCTACAATATAAAACAAAGTTACATTGCAAAATCGATGTAACAAGCAGTAAATTGAATAAAAATGAACATAACCTTACCCGAGACTCATTTTTACATTCTATGGAAACTGTGTCCAAAGCAAAACACTAAACTCTTGCTTACTGTCACAATAGTTCGTTTAGAAATCATAGTAAGGACTTGACTTCCCAAATTGGGACGCAAAGACCTCCTACCCACATCACTGAGACCTCTCAGTATTACATCATTCCTGTTGAAGGGATTGGAAAAAATACTGGATGGACACATTAGGGGGAACATCCTGGCAAATAACCCCCTTAATACCCACCAGTATGCCTACCAAACTGGCAAATCTACTGAGTTAGCGCTCAATAACCTCGTCGAGAAAATCACCCACTCTCTGGAAAATGGAGAGGTTGCGGTGGCAGCATTTCTCGACATCGAAGGAGCATTTAATAATGCATTACCTATCTCCCTCTACGAGGCCACTAACGCTAGGGGGGTGGAACCTACCATCTGTGGCTGGATCGGAAACATGCTGCACAATCGAACCATTATTACCGCATTGCGGGGGGGGGGGGGGTCCCAGGGCTGCGATGGGGTGCCCTCAGGGGGGCGTACTATCCCCCCTGCTGTGGTCCCTCTTGCTGGCTATTCTCAAACTCTGGGAGGTTGAGGTCCAGGCGTATGCTGATGATCTCGTCATAATGGTTAGAGGCAAATCTGAGGAGGAACTGGCTAGTACTCTTCAGGAAGCACTAAATGTAATCAATGATTGGTGCCGGACAGATGTCTGTGAACCCTCGCAAAACGATCATTGTTCCATTTACCAGAACTAGAAGGTTGGACAAATTAAAACCACCTATTCTTATGGGAAAAACCATTCCATTTTCGGACCAAGCAAAATATCTGGGAGTTATCCTAGATAAGAAGCTCAACTGGGACATACAGTTAGAAAACGTTATCCGCAGGGCTAAACTGTCCCTGTGGACCTGCCGGAGAATCTGTGGTAACAACTGGGGAACAAACCCCCAACAGATGTACTGGCTATATGTAGTGGTTATCAGACCAATGATAACATATGGAGCCATAGTTTGGTGGCCTAAGGCACTTCGTGGTATCGCGAGGCCCAAACTGGCTCATCTACAAAGACAAGCATGTCTGATGATAACGGGAGCGATAAGCACCGCACCATTAGCCGCTCTGGAGGTCGTCCTTAATATTGCCCCTCTTCACATATGGTTGGAGAGGGTGGCGAGGTGGACTACATACAGACTAAAGCAAACGGCAGACAACATGCCGAAGGAAGTCAGTCTGGGAGGGTCCGGACTCCTTGATGACATTGATGGTCACGGGATTCTGGGAATGGTCTCAGACTGGATGCCTACAAGGAACAGCAGAGATCTGTCTTTCAAGATGGTCCTCCCGGAAAGGGAGAACTGGGACCGAAACCAAACGACCCTGTTGAGAGCGGACCTCTGCTGGTACTCTGACGGCTCCAAAACCAATTTGGGAGTAGGAGCTGGCGCATATGGGGGCAGCACCGATGCTAGACTATCAGCTAGCCTCGGTAAGTACGCAACCATACACCAGGCAGAAGTGTATGCCATCGAGATGTGTGCAAGGGAAAGTTTAAGAAACCTAGATACACACAAATCGATAAAGATATATGCAGATAGCCAAGCAGCAATAAAGGCTCTTGGTTCCTACCAGTGTAATTCAAAGACGGTATGGAGTTGTAAATCTGCCCTTAACGAATTGGGCAGCTGTAATGAGATGTCGCTAGTCTGGATACCGGGTCACTCGGACCATGACGACAACATTGCGGCTGACACGCTTGCCAAGAGTGGGGCCCAGAGTGACTTTGTTGAACCAGAACCGTTGCTGGGGATAACATCTTGCACAGCAAAACGCACCTTAAAGACCTGAACAGAAAGAATGACAATCCAATATTGGCAAAATCTTCCACTCTAAGGCCTTCATAAATGGCCTGTCTGAGTCAAGGGCTAAAAAACTTCTAGAGTTGAACAGACAACAACTGAGTACTCTAGTCGGCCTGTATACAGGACACTGCCGCTTGCGGCACCACATGCACCGTATTGGGGTCGGTCAGGAGACCGAGTGCCGGCTGTGTATGGAGAATGAAGAAACAGCAGAGCACGTGCTGTGTTACTGTCCGGCAGCGGACAGGACTAGATACCTGCTCTTTGGCAAGGTAAAGCTTGCTCCAGAAGATCTGGATCAACTTTCGCCCACAAAGATTATCGACCTCTGCAGGAGGCTGGATTTGTTGGGCGAAATATAGACTTTAGGCGTGAGCCACAATAGACCTTGAGGTCGCGGTGGAGGGACCGATATGGCCCACTCACATACAAACATAACCTAACCTAAGGACTTGAGACACTATTACTCACTGAACTGTGTTCATACAAGGCAGATAACACATGCACAGTGCCTCTCAAATGCAGTTAAAAACACACATAACCTAAGTATGATAAATCATATGGTAGATAGTATTGGGTTAATACGGCCATCAGGATAATTGGCGCACAGGTAAATCTTTATATCGTCTGTGTATATTAAGTAAGGCACTTCCAAGATGTTTGATATACCATCAATACAAATATGAAAAAGAACCGGACCAAGGATGGAGCTCTGTGGCACTCCGGAACATATTTCAAAGCTATCTGATTTAAAGCCCTTAATTTCAATAAACTGCTTTCGTCCGCTAAGATACAATTTAAATAACTCGATCAGATTCCCTGAGAAACCAAGACAGTGCAGCTTGTCAATAATAACAGCATGATTGAAGCGGTCAAAAGCCTTCGAAAGGTCTGTATATATAACATCGACTTGGCTATGATCCTCAAGAGCTGCATCAATAAACTGTGTCACTGTGACTAAATTTGTGACTGTAGAACGACCTGCCATGAAGCCATGTTGAAAAACAGATAATCTATTCTTTATGTTAAAGGATATATGTTCATATAAAGCAGCTTCCAAAATTTTACAGAAGACACAACAAATTGACACCATATGATAATTAGAATAAAGAGTCCTCTCACCTGCTTTAAATATCGGAAAACCACGTGATAATTTCCAAACTTCAGGGAAAGCAGATGATTCAAGTATAAGGTTAAAAATTGTTGTAAGCGGAACTAGAAAAATACCTAGACAGTCTTTAACAAGAAAAGCCGGTACCAAGTCAGGACCAGATGAAAAATTAGCGTTGACTTTATTAGCTGCCCTTAAGATATCCATATCATCCAAACTGTTGATAAAGAAATTATTGACATTATTATTCATGCTTGAGGCAAAACATTGGGAGCCACCAGGAAAAAAATTGTTCCTAAAATGCGGGGCGAAACCATCCACTAGTTCCTGCCCAGAAAGATTATTTGGAAAGCAAGATTTACTATTTAATTGTGAGAAGTAACTCCACAGTTTGTTGGGGTTAAGTTTAAGATCCTGCTCTATTTTCCTCACAAAATTCTGATAAGAAACCTGAATATCCCTCTTGATTTTAATTCGCAAATCTTTGAATTTCTCAAAATATTCAGTTACCATATTTTCTGAATTTATGCCAATGGCTGGTCATAGTCAACGCAAAAGTTATAGAAGACAATTTAGTAGACAGTTATGAAAAAAAAAAACGTTGGATAGGTATATATATATATATATATATATATATATATATATATATATATATATATATATATATATATATATATATATATATATATATATATATATATATACACATAAAAATTGAAACTGACTCTGGATATGGGTTCTAGGTCTTAGTTTGCGCTCGTTTGAATTTTTTTTGCAAAGTCTCACCATTGATACCTCTCCATTAGTGATTTTTTTTAATAATACAAACAAATCAATAGAAACAGTATAGAATAAGGGTTATCTTTCAAAGTACAGAAATATTCACGCTTCACAGTGGCAAATTGTCATTAATATGTATGTATCGTGTGCATATAATATTGGTTATGTAATAATTTATATATTTATGAACGATTATGCTTCAAAGTACAATAATATTTCACTTACTGAATAAAAAATAAATATTTATTGGATTGAATTTAATAAGTGATTCTGGAATAGGAAGTGACAATGCTGTGTGAAATTTCAAACAGCTGAACGGAGCTTCGAGACATGCCCAAATAGGCCTGATTACCACTGAAAAAATAATATCACTTCCTAAGATAGAACATATTTTAAATTTTCATTTTAATAATTATTTGGGTAAAGATGTGTAGACACCTCAGGAGTAAACAAATAATCGGGTAGAATCGGAACACAGAATTGAACACGCGACGATGTGCAATGTTGCCAGATGAATATTACCAAGTGTCATTTTAAATAAACAAGGAAATCAAGGGGTGAACAAATGTTTTTATAATGCAAATAAATGATAATATGACGTCATCTACATAACTCGATATTTGACATATTTTACGGAAAGTAGTAGAAAAACGGAAATGTAAATAGTAAATTTTGAGCCACTGTGGTCCAGTGGAAAACACGTGTGCCTCTGGGCCCAAGAGTACTGGGTTCGATTCCCAGGTTTCTCCTCTCCTCTCTTTTCAGTAAATCAGTAACATCAACAGAGGTTGTGCCATTGTGATTGAGCAAAGTAGTCTGCACGTTTTGCCCTTCCCAGGGGACGTAAAGTCGTCGGTCCCGTGCCCATGCGATGTTGGGCACGTTAAAGATCCAAATTTCCCGGACAGTGAGGTGAATGAATCAGTTTAATAGTCAATGATGTAATTTCCGTTGCGAATTGCCGATGATAAATACAAATGTATACGTTCGTAGCAGACAGTATCCAATATATTTTGGAAAGTTGAAATGTCCAACATCACATGGGCACGGGACCGACGGCTTTACCCCCCTGGGAAGAATGAAATTTGCAGATTACTTTGCTCAATCACAATGGCACAACCTCTGTTGATGTTACTGATTTATTGAAAAGGGAGGAGAGGGGAAACCCGGGTATCGAACCCAGTATATTTGGGTCCAGAGGCACATGTTTTTTCCACTGGACCACCCTGGCTCAAAATATACTATTTACATTTCCGTTTTCGTACTGCTTTCCCAAAATATGTCAAATACCGATGTATGTAGATGACGTCATATTATCATTTATTTACATTATAAAAACATTTTTTCACCCCTTGATTTCCTTCTTCATTTAAAAGGACCCTTGGTAATACTCATCTGGCAACAGCGCAGATCATCACATGTTCAATTCTGCGTTCCAGTTCTACCTGATTCTTTGTTTACATCTGAGGTGTCTACAACATATCTTTACCATTATTTGGTTTAATTTGGATTTCCAAATACGCTTACTTACTTAAAGGTTTTGATAGTCCACTGCCTGTGCTGCCATGCATGGTAATTTTTAGCATCTTTTGCTAATACCACTTCAGTCAAGTACTTCTCTTTGGATGGATCTTTCAACCATTCCACTAAAACCCTTCGATGATGCCAAACTTGATAGTTCTTGGAATTGCGTAGTATAGCTTGGTGGATGAAGTCCATTTCTTCCTGTAAATCTTTGTTGAGAGCTTTGAGTATCTCTCGCCTGTATATAAATAAATTTTTTAGACATTTCAAAGTATGTGCTTACTTAAACATAACTACCTATATTGCCAAACAGTATAGTTGGCAGGATTGGCTGTTGCGGCATCTTTTGTTAAGGCCAAAGCTCGTTCTGATTTCTCTCCACTCTTCAAAACGGCACGGAAATAATTATAAATATCTTTAACTGAAATGTAAGACAAATACTTAGGTCAGCTTTTTAAAAAACTCTGTTTGGCTTTATAAACGTTTTACTTTATGTGATGGTTGCCAATGAATGTAATGCAGTGAAGAAATAAACTTAAGCCAGTCCCATAAATGAAAATTATACTTACAATGTTCGTCATAATCGATTGCAACCACGGGGTGTTCACCATCTCCATCATCTTGAAGCACTGGCTCAACGTCTTTCCATTCTGGCCTATCTTTGTATGGAATGTAGGTTTTTTCACCTTCGTCGCTACTACTCTCACTCATTGTTCTCAATTTTTTGGACTTATTTACCCAGATTCTTGAAAAAGTATCCAATGATACTAAGAAGGGAATGTACTATAACATTTTCAACTCAACTTTTCATTTTTTTTTACTTATCCTATAGCCTATACTATAACCTCGCCTTTAAATTTTTCGTTTTCATTTTCCAATTATTTTCTGTTTCTTTTCTGGGCGAATGACAAATGACAAACGTCAATCTGTAGCGTCTTCGGAAACGACCAAGGTCTATAAAACTTATAGGTTACCTCGTAACTACAATCCCAAATTGCGTGACGTCACCTTATGCTAAATTCATATTTCAATGTACGTTGTAGTTGTTAGTTTAGGTACCTACAGAAAAATACGAATTATTATTTATTTAGTTACTTTATTAGACAAATATGTTGTTACTGCATACAAACTTGGTGACAACTTTTAAATATAATGTTTATAAAATATATTAATGTAATTATTTTAAATAAACTATATTTATTGTAGCCCATAATGATAAAAACTTTATTTTTAAAGGGACGATGTAATTTTCTGCCCAAATTGAATCATGCTGACCGACGTTTTAATCTCTGAGGACGCCTTTAATATTTTATATTTTGCAACCTAATGATAACCTTTTCTTGTTACCAGAGCTTAAAGAAAAATCTTTCTATGTAAAGATAGTTAACTGTTGGAGTTTTTTCAATTTTTTAGTGGTACCAGAAAAACAAGGAATCTGACAAAGCTAAACATTTATATGTAATTACTACTAGTAACTACCAGCACGCTAACAGATGTTGACTGAAAAATACCTCTATTTAGGGGCAGTTTACTCTTGACATATTTTAGTTTATTGCCACTACAACTGAAACTATTTAACTGACTAAGCTGAAAATACGAGCATAAAAATTTCCAGGAACGGTAAACTCACTACCAGAAGTTGGATGAAAAACACTCCTATTTAGGACCCTAAGGGGGTCAATACTGGTGAGTAGGTCGATGGTGACCACGGGGGTGCACACGTACACTACACACACACACACACACACACACACACACACACACACACACACACACACACACACACACACACACTCGCGCGCGTATGCGCGCATACGCTCACACAGCCACGCATACACACCTGAGTGGCTCATGCATGTTTTTCCTTTTTTCCATGCTAGGCCTCTGTCTATTCTATCCATATCTTTGATCTTTCCTATCAGACCACTCTATAGGTGTCATTCCACATTATCATCTATAAAAAAAAAAGAAAAATGTGCGAAACCTGGAGGATGTGTGACAAACAACAGAAAGCATTACTCCAAGTGAGTAAAGGTCTCACCGCTATTCGTTTTAATTATTCGTTAAATAGAAGTATTATATTATTTTTAATGTTTATTTCAAGATTAACAATATTTATATCAGGTTTAGGGGCAAATTTTGAGTTTGATTTGAAAAAAATTATTGCTTTATCAACTTTAAGTCAGTTAGGTTTAATATTAAGAATTTTAAGATTAGGAAGTTTTGAATTAGCTTTTTTTCATTTATTAATTCAGGCCTTTTTAAGGCTTTATTATTTATATGTGCTGGAAATATTATTCATAATTTTAGTAATTGTCAGGATATTCGTTATATAGGAAATTTAATTAATTTTATACCTGTAACTTGTACTTGTACGCTGATTCCGATCGGGTGGAAGCCCCGCTCCCCAAAATGCCGGCCGCTTGGATTTTGGGGAGGGCCACTCACACGTTACTACCGCGAAAGCAACAAATTAACAACCCATATACCTGGGAAAGGCTGGTAAAAAGACAGAACGCAGCCCAAAAACGCGGTCACCGCCTCTCACTGCGGAGATATAAAATAACCAGCCAGATTTTCAAAGGAGTCTAATAACACGGTCGCCGCCTCTCGATGCGGAGTTTAAGACACTAACAGTCCAAATCGGTAACCTAGAAATCTCCTCTAGCGTTAAAGTGAAATACCTTAGAATTTACTGGGGCAAAACATGAACATGGGCTGGAACATCAAGACTGCAGACGAAAGAGCTGAGAAGATGACTGCAGCACTGAGCAGTCTGTCCCAAGGAAGGGAATAGAAGATTACTTGGCAGCGTTGTAAACTGCAGCTTGTTATACAGTGCCCCTGCCCCCTGCCTGTCCAAAACCAAGCACAGAAAGGCTCTCTAAAGTACCCAGAGGAAAATCGCTATAAAAATCTCCAGATCATACAGAACACATTTCGTTTTATATTCTTCAGAGCCCAAGGATGAGACGCTTAGGTAAAATAATAATTTGGAACAGACTTCAGGATCCTTGATCGTTAAAAATAAGTTCTGACAAGAGAAATATTTTTTTAAGGTTGACAGTTGACGTACTACGTATTTACTACAATACTATTAAAGGGCAAGTTTCAGTTATGCCTACGCAGGATCGCAAACAGGCACCTATATAAAACATTATCCCAGTAAAATCATACAATTTAAATTCTCCTACTTAACGCTAGATGGTGCTTGTGTATCTACTACAGAAATGTTTTCAATATTTTCCAACTATTTATAAAATAAAGCGTAATCAATATGATCTAAAGTTACTACCCTTCACACCACATGATGACGTGTTTTAATGAGCACACGGAAGAGATAAGCAACTCGAAACTTGGAAACTTTAACAGGATAAGACCCTCTACCATTGACCAACTACAGTTACTTCCCATGGACATGACACGTTCCAAATACATAGCAGAAGTTTTACCTTTTAGCGAATTTTCGTAGAAAGTTAGCAAATATAATTTGAAAACATTTCTTTTAATAACCATAAATTAGGCCCCTAGAGCCTATAATAAACACCTTGGAAAATAACAAACTTATTTTAAGAAAATTTGGTACATATATTGCTATACCAAATTTTTTGTTACTAGCTTTAGGGTAAGCTGGGTAATGAAGATATTAAAAGATGTATGAGATTTCACGTATACGGACACAAATTAAATAAAAATAGGTTTTCTAAGCGCCAGTTTGAAATCTCTGTGGAAGGTTTTATTTTATTTCGATTTTGTCTAATTTTTGTCGCAAAATTATTTAATTAAATAAAAGAGAAAACATAGTTTTAGGGCATTTAGATTGAAACAAAATTCAGTTTTGTGAATTTTTTGTTTATATTTTTTAACCCTTTGAGGAAACAATTAATTTCTTTTTGAAAGAATCTGTTTTGCTCATAAAAACATATTTATTATACTTATTTAATGTAAAGTAAATGACACACTTATTTGTTTGAAACGTCTTTTGTTTCCGTTAGTAACCACTGGGCACCTGTTCACTTAGTGTGGTACGCGGTGAAACAATTCCGGTCCTTGTTAAGACAGACTCCCACATTACAAATAGAACATTTTCATATGGTTCTGTGGACATCTATTGAAGTGCTACAGTTAGCACATCTTAGTGAACTACAACGTTCTGGCAAATGTGCATATTTATCATATCGTACTTCTAATGGCACAATTTTTTTGAATTAAGACTCATAGTTTTTGCTGGTGTTCTCTGCTGGTACAAAATGAAGGCGTTTACTATACATGCGTCCAGAAAATACCAAAAAATTCTGTGCCACCATTTCTGCAATTTTTGGGCCATTTCATATAATGATTTGTACATGTCAAATTTATCGACATATCCCATATGCACAGAACACCCCTATAGAAGGGAAACGCCAATGCTGACGTTTTGAACAATATTGCAGCGCCTCTGACGGATGCGATGAATTTTAGTCACACGCGGGAAATTTGATTTCATTTTCATTAAGTAAATCCAAATAAATTTTATTTAATTTTATATCACTGCCAGTAAAGAGTTTAAATTAGTCAAATAATTTTTTTAATGATTTTTATAGTGAAAGCAAAACAAATTATGTTTTAATAACATACATACGCCTGTTTTAAGCTTTGCAATCATAGGAAAAATTAATTGGCGATTTGAACCTTCTAACACTTGCAGCTTTAGTTTTTACGATCGATATGATTAATGGAAAATCAAACAAGATAAAATACACTTGTGTTTTATTAGAACAGTATTACTATTACATTTATTTAAAAACCTAGAACAGTATTCCTATTACAATTATTTAAAACCAATTTTAATTCTGAAAGTAAGATGAAGTATATATTGCCATTCCTTATCGATAGGTAGGTATATTACAGCAGTCTGGAGCTTGTACAATATTATATTTATATGCTCACATGATCACAATGTATGGCAAGGTTTTTTTTTGTTCCCTCAGGGCTCGTCCGCGGCCTTGCCGCCCCGATAGCACCGCAACCCTTGGTTGATTGTGCATACCCTTAGTCTTACTCCACCCATTCCAAAATCACTGTGCCTTGAACTAGTTTTTCCTTCTTTTAGGGTATGTATAAATGACGTCATATTGTCATTTATTAGAAAAACATTTGTGCACCCTTTAATTTCATTCTTTATTTAAAATGACACTTGGTAATATTCATTTAACAACACTGTACACTATCAGCCTTTCTGGTCGCCTTCCGAATCCACCCGCTCCATTGTTTACTTCTGAGATGTTGTATAAATAGAAATAGAAATTTTTATTTACACTTTAAAATATATGAATACTTACTCAAAGGAAGATGTAATATGGGAACAGCAGTTCTTTTCAGGCCTCTCCTCATTTCAGGTACTTTATCCGTTATCCTCATCAACGAAATGACGATCACAAACATAAAATCTATCGTAAATGGCTTGTGGATATAAACCAAGAATCTTAGGGTTTTGTACAGGTTTCACCCAGTCATCAAAATGGTCTTCTGATGATTTCAATGAAAAACGATGTCTTTTGCTAAATAAAACTAGGCACCCCGGAACACAACAATAAATCGTTTTCTTGGTTGGTATCATATTTATATCCACAAAGCTTCTGTAAGAAAACGTTATTTACTTATAACCTATGAACTACTAAAACGTTCTAAACTTGCCTGAAAACTAAAACAGTTGTAATTATGTTTCACCAAAACACCTTGCTTTTTTGATAAGAAAACTGAAAATAGAATTGAAATTACATGATTGTTTAAACACAAAGCTTATGATAACGATCATATTTTGATTCACAAAAAAAAAAACGCACCTTTAAAACACAAAACCGACGAACAATGAAAACACTGTAAAGTATCCACTAAAAGCTAATATAGGTAAAACTTAATTAAAAGAAACGTTTAGCAACAAACTTGTATTATAATTATACAATGAAAGAACTAGAAGCGAACAAAAACTTTTTTGCATTCAAAACATTTGAATTTTGAATGTATGATAAAATGGCGCACTGAACAGCTTGTTCAGTAGAATTGTAGCACTACTAGCGACATCTACTATATGCGATGTCCGAACTAGAGCCCTAATAAAGTCCAGGTTAGCTCCATTTAGGTAAAACTTCTATAGGGAGTGTTCTATGCCCATATGTCGATTGTATTCTTTCACGAGCAGAGGGCAGTTTATTTTCTCTACCAAACCATTCTTCCTTTTTCTTGAGGCTGTTTCTACTATGGAAGGATTTTGTTAGTTGCTCAACAACAGAACACTGCGTTTATCCATCCACTTCAAAGCGGCTACACCGTCCCTGGAAACGTACCAATCTGACTCTCCTCGTTTCAGAATTTTGTCTGCTTTGAAATCAGGTAGATTTGTTCTACCAGGACGAACTGTCCGACAAGAGTAAATTCTATCTTGAAGCAGATCTTGCTGAAGCTGCACAGAGTTGAAAAAATTGGCGAAATAATCTCTATGGTATTTACCAATTGAGCTTCTTGTCAGGTCTTTTACAACACAACTTCCTAAGTTTTTTCAACAGCATCACTAACTTTACCCGTATATATTTGAAATTGGCACATATAACCAGTAGAATCGGCTCATACCCAAACTTTATATCCACGTTTGGTCGGTTTCATCGGCATGTACTGCCGGATGTTACTTCGTCCTTTGAATTTGATCATCGATTGATTGGTATTCACTTGGATGTAATGCTGCAGCGAAAGTCTCTGATAATTTCGTCAGTAGTGGCCTTACTTTGTACAACTTATCAAACCCCACTTCGTCTTTCTTGGGTTGCAAAGCATTATCATTCAGATGTAAGTTGGTAAGTAGCCATGAAATCATGTTCCTTGAAATTGCAGGACTTATATAGAAGTCTTTCATTTCTTCTCTGGATGACCAGTAATCTCGATAGCTAGGCATCTTCTTCAAAGTCATGATCATATTTACTCAGAGGAATCTCTTTGATTTCGTCGTTATTAGTAGGTACATATGGTTTTTGGCAATTTTGCTGGACAGCGTACAAGTTAGTTTGAAACACAATATGATTTATGAGCTCTTCTGGGAACAGATGAAGAAACATATCTTTTGGGCTCTCCACACTTTCTGGCACGTTAGGACCAGTTTGCTTCGAAAATGTTTGTACTATAATAGTGAACTGAGGATCGTTTGTCCAGGAAATTGAACCTCTACATAGTTTAGCACGTAGTGCGGACAATGGGATGTCATCATCAGGGTCATAGTCACTATTTTGTACATGTCTCATTCGTACCAGATTTCCATTGTTTCTATATCAAACAGTTTTTGGCTTGGGTCTGGCAGCTCTGCTTGATTTGAAAGTTCAGCTTCTTCGTCATCTACATCAGATGTGATAGATTCAATATCGCTGGGAATATCGTCTAAAATTGCCCAAATTTCTCTGAGACATTGCCTGTAAGTCTTCAAACGTCCACTTATCTTTACAACCTACAAAATAATAGCACATTAGCCCGGGAACCTCGGTGGTTCAGGGGTAAGAACGTGTGCCTCTGAACCGAAGGGTACTGGGTTCGATCCCAGGGTACTCCTTTCACTTTTTCAGTACAAACTGTAACATTAACATCAACCGAGGTTCTGGCATTGTATTTGAGCAAGTTGAATGTCTGCACGTTCCGCCCTTCGGAGGGGGCCTAAAGCCGTCGGTCCCGTGTCCATGCAATGTTGGGCACGTTAAAGATCCCTACCCTCCTTACAGAAAGGCAGGGGTTTGGCAAAATTTCCAGGATAGTGGGGTGAAACTGCTCCCTGGCGTCGGTGATTGGCCATAGTCGCGGAAATAGGCCGACGTTAAAGAAACAAAGACACACACACACACACACAATAGCCCGGTGGTTATCAGCCGTAACCACACATATTACATGTCATGCGAAGAAATTATAATCAGACACTGAAGCAATTACACTAATAATGTGTTTGTATGATAATATTTCATAACTTACCAGACATTTTTCAGAATATTTTCCAATAAAAATCACAAAAATTGGTATAATACTACCTTAACCTCCACACATGAAAAACGCGCGGGAGATAATGACTAATTCCAGACGAATTGAGATTGAACAATTGAATAAATGCCACTAACAGTTACTAGTGGACATATGCAACCCATTATACATCATGGTAGTCATTGGAAACCAGTTGGCATTGCTACAACCGATTTCATAGGAGATGGTTTCTGTCACTAAGCAGTTGTCCTCAAAGTGTTAAACCAATTTGTTTGGTTTAAATTTCTTGTTGTACGCCGTCGTAACAATGTCTCAAAAGTACGAGTATTTATGTACTTTTAAGCTCTACTTCCCTGCGAATCAAGTCTGGAATGTTAAGAAAACATTTCGGGATGTAACAAGTGCCTTATGGTAGCGAATTTTCATCAAATATTTCAAATTTGAATAACTCAATTTGCTATAAGCCTGGAAAGTTAAGTTTCGGTGTATAGCAAGGGTTTTACCAGGGCAACATAGTTACCAAATTTTATCAAAATTACTTTATTATTTTTTGATACTTATATAATTTTTTTTCAGAAAGAATTTTTTTTAAGAAAAACTTGTCGGTCCGGGCTGGCTAACGAACTCGTCTGTGGTCTTAAAAAAATGAAGATGTGTCAGGTCAGGTCATATTGAGATGTCCCAGCTTTTCGACATGCGGTACACTATAAGTTTTTTATTAAATCAATTAATTCTCCATCTACATGTGTCGATGCTAAAATTTTAAGTAAACAATGATAGCTGGTTAATTACAAATATATTTTATGTGAGATGCCCAAGTCTTGGACATGCTGTACACTATAACTTTTTTTATTAAATCAAATAATTCTCCGTCTACATCTGTCGATGCTAGAATTTTAAATAAACAATGGTAGCTGGTTAATTATAAATATATTCTTTCGGCAACCGTCCGGGAAGTACCCACTTCCCGAACGCTTTTTCTTTGATAAAGTAGCATTTCTCCGGCCTAATCCGGGAAGTACGTACTTCCCGGACTAGGCTGGGAAGAATCACATCGTTGTTGTCATTGTGAATATGAAAATCTTTGTAGGTATGATTTTGATACAGTTGAACATTACCATGGCAACGAAATAACGACTGACAGCTATCTGAAATGAAATGAGTTGACATTTTAATTTTCGAAAGTTTGCATTGTTTTTGGTCGCAATTGTCTCAATAAACTATTGAAAGCAACAGCGATAGTGAGTTTGAAAATGTACCTTACGAAATTTCCAATGCAGCAGCTGCTGCTACAGCACAATTATTGCCTGAAAAATCAAACTCCAGGTATGAAAACGTTTATGATTTGTTCACGAGATGGATGGATATGAAGAAATGCAAAACTATTACAGAGGATGTAATTTTAGCTTATTTGCGCAAAAATCTGAAACTGTCAAATCCTCTACCCTGTGGAGCATGTACTCTATGTTGAAAAGTACCATTTTAGTGAAGGAAAATGTAAACAGCCACTTTTCTAAAGGTAATCGCATTTCTTGAAAGGAAGAATGTTGGTTATAAAGCAAAGAAATCAGAAGTCTTTAGCAGCAAGCAAATCAACAAATTCATTAGAGAAACAGATAACGAAACATCTAAGGCTAAAGGTAATTTTAACAAAATATTACGATTGTAGGATATAAAAATATCAATTTAATTCGCTTCATTTTCAGGTAGCAACAATTATTGGGTTAGCCGGTGCGTGTAGATGGGAAGAACTAACAAAAATGTCTATTGATCTAATAAACGACAAAAAAGACATGTTGCTTGTGAAAATACCAGATTCTAAAACACATATTGAGAGAACTTTTGTTGTAATTGGGCAAGAAAACCTGCTGTTGTATAGGCAATATTTATCTTTACGGCCATCCCATACTCCACATAACAGATTATTCGAGAATTACAAAAGAGGGAAATGTTCGATTCAGCCCGTTGGTATCCACAATTTTGGGAATCTCGGATTAAGAATTGCAGAATTTTTAAATTTACCCAATCCTAAAAATTACACAGGCCATAGCATGCGTCGAACTTCAGCGACAATATTTGCTGATAATGGTGGAAACATCACAAATTTGAAGAGACACGGTGGCTGGAAGTCTACCAATGTCGCTGAAGGATATATAGACAATTCACTAACAATACCATTCAAAAATTATTAGATGAAAACAATCAATATGAAGCGGAAACTTTACCTTCTTGTTCTGACTACCAAAGGCATAGGTATACCAAGCATTTCAAACAAATTAAATCCTTTTAATATTAGCAATTGCTCGAATTTTAATATAAATATTAATATAAATAAGAATTAGAATGTTTCTGTTAGTACCTATATTCTGTTCGAATTTCAATATTTAATACAAATAAGAATTAAAATGTTCGAAATTTTGTTCTATAATGAAATATAATAAAGAAATGTGTCTCATTGATTTGTTATTCTACACGGTTGCCGAAAAAATAGTGTACGCAACACGTCCGAAAACAGTTTTTTTGGACTCGCAGACTTCCAGGACTCGCCTACGGCTCGTCCTAGAATTTTGTCGACTCGTCCAAAAAAACAGTATTTTCCGGACTTGAACGTAAATTACTATTATGTGTGATGTCCCAACTCTTGGATATGCTGCACACTATAATTTTTTATCAAATCAATAAATTCTCCGTCTACATCTGTCGATTCTGAAATTTTAGGTAAACAATGATAGCTGGTAAATTATAAATATATGTTGTTTAGCATTTCTACTGTCTTACTCACACAGGGCGGTATATTTAATAATAGACCAATGTTAGGGGTTGACTTCCCGGATTTGTTTGTAGTTAATGAAATAATTCAGTGTTTGTGTGTTTTCTGTTGACAGCGCTTAAAGTCAGATAAGCTAACTGGACTGGATTATATGTAATAAAATTATTGTACTGCTAATAATGTGTAACGAGATAAAAAAAACAGCATTTTAGTGAATTTTCTTTAAAAAAATTCACTAATGAGGAGATCTCGACTTTTGAATTTTGAAAAAATTTCTTCAAATGAGCGCTATCTAGGACCCCTGGAACCCAAATCCGAGGTCGGTTTCATACTTTATATGTTTATATACCTATATATGTATATATATGTTTATATATTTATGTGTCACACCTATAACTAAAAAAATAATGGACCGATTTTGATAAAATTAGGTGAGTACCTTCCTTTCGCGAGTGGCTTGGATAAGTTCGTTAGCCAGAAAAATCCGCCGAGGTTCTTCCGGAAAATTTTGTGTTTTATTTCGAAAAAAATCGAAAAAAAAATATATCTCCGGAATTAACAAAGTAAGGGCAACTAAATTTGGTACACGGGTTTATATCATTATAGGTAAGCTACCCACCAAAATTTAGCGCTGTAGGTTAAAGGACAAAAAGTTACAGGCATTTAAAGAAAAATAAATTTAGGTTTTCCTCAAAACGTCAAAGTCGCGATTTTAAACGTCAAAATTGTTAATATTTAGGCAATGAACCTGAAATTAATATGATCTATGGAAGGAAAATGTCTCAAGAATAATGTTTTACAAAGCCTGAGCTCTTAGTTTCAATCGTCATTGTCCTTCATTTTACTAAAATATTCCCAGAAAATTAATGGTATATCATTTTTGCGGAATTTTCGTAAAAAATCATTAAAGCGCAATATATCCGTTATTATGCAAGTTACGAAAAAAAGTTGTATACATTCATTGTAGGGTGTCTTAAGCTACATCTAAAAAAATATTTCCACAATTACAGAGTGGCCCATAAGTCGTTGGTGATTCAAATTTTCTTTTTTTAGTGAATTTTTTTAATCGAACACGCCCTATGTTATTGCATTTTTGTATTTTCCATCGAAATATAATACATCTTTGTAAGAAAAGAAATTTGGGACGCAGCAAGTGCGTTATGGGAGCGAATTTTCATTAAATGCTTCAAATTTTAAATCAATTTGCTATTAACCTATAAGGTTGACCAGAAAACCAGTTTTTTCAGGAACAATTTAAGTTTACTTTCGGAAATTTTTGTACATTTTCAAACAATAAAGTTATTTTGATGAAACATGGCACATTGTTTCTAATATATAGATTATACTGATAACCAAATTTGGTGCCTGCTTTCTTAAAAAAATATTTGCTATTAAAAACATTTTTAGGAGATGAGAGAGTGATCAGGCCTGTCTAGGTGAGCTTATGTTAGTATATTGTACTATGTGAAAACTGGAACCTGTGATGAGCACTAATAAGTACACTTGGAGAACACCCAAATCACCACAACACATATTTCAGAGACCTTACGATTGTTTCGTTGACCAAGTCAACATCTTCAGAGGAAGAAAAATTCTGGCAATTTGGAATTTTTCTTCCTCTGAAGATGTTGACTTGGTCAACGAAACGATCGTAAGGTCTCTGAAATATGTGTTGTGGTGATTTGGGTGTTCTCCAAGTGTACTTATTAGTATATTGTAGTTACGGGGTTAGTGGCCAGAAAGAGATCAAAAATATGGGCCGAGGGCTGCGGGGACAGTTATATCTAGAGTGGGAACCTCTACTAGCTGCCTTAACTGTCGGCTAGTAAAACAGTTCAGCCGCTCGTTTCCCCCCATTTGCAAAATTCGAGAACTTGAGCTAGTTAGGATTGAAGATATTAAGATCGCTAAGCTTGGATTTCTGGCAGTTTTGTACCAAACTTTACCAGATAGGTAAACAAAAAATTCTTGGTGTAGACACGCGACATCTTAAAAAATGACCTCTTGAAACGTTTCTTCGGTCAAAGACGCGAACACCAGCTTCGAGCCGGAGGATCTCACGAAATTCATGCCTGGGGGACATAATATGGGGCGACATTCTAGACGGAGAAATTTGGGTTCTAGTTAGGACTAGGAGATGGAATTGTTTTTTCTTTTTGGAACGGTGACAACATAATTAAAATTAGCGTTTAATCTTTGGATATTGATAAATTCAGTTGTAAAGTTGCTTTAAGGTTACCAAAAACCGCAGTAAAACATTTTCTTTTTCTTGTATTTGTCAAGTCTGCAGTTTTGTAGGTTTTCATGTTGGTTGAGTGAATTGTGGCCAGGCAATCAGCTTACGTCTTTTTCATCCAGGCAGTTGAGTCAGGAGACAGTAGCTTCGGAAATGGCCTCTAAAGGCACAATCCGGACCCCTTCCAGGAACGTGCTGGCAGAACCTGTGCCTTGCAATTTTTTGGTTGTAATAAAAATAGAGTTTGATGTCCAGATGTCTCATTGTGCGCCGACCAGTAAGATCTCTGTTCTCTTATTTTTGACTAAAGCTGGGTATCATTTTGTTGTTGTTGATATTGGACAGATTTGGAACAATGAAATGCAGCGAAATTAGAATATAATAGGGTCCAAGCTTATGTGGGGTTGGTTTCGAGAAATATGTGGTCTCCATTACAAGTATGAGCTAAAACAAATAGACAAAAATGAATTAAAGATTTGAGGTTTATCAAGTAAGGCTGCTTTCTGCCGTCCATGAAAGAATGATAACACAACAATTAGTACGCGTTAGCGAATCCAATTCACCGCAAAACATTTTTAGACCTGATAATAACTGTGCTAAAAACTTTATCAGAGGATGTAACGTTTGATGACGCTCACTTTGTTAGTGAAACGATGAGGTTTAAAAATATTATGGTTACTTTAATACTTTAATTTGTACCTTTCAGTGCTCATCACGGAATCCAACATTAACATATAAATAGTTACCACAATGAAGAATTTTAAATGAAAACACGGAATATAGATATATGAATTTTATTATTGTAGATATAAACAATACATCTTTTACAATGAATTGGATAAATCTATATTATTTTAATGTGTAACAATGTTTCTCAGACATAACATGAAAATTGTCAGTTAGTATAGAATAATCTAATCTCCTTTCTATAATCTATACAAGAGCTTTAGACAGCAAGTTTGAATTTCCGAATGAAATAAATATCTAGACACAACGATAAAGCATTACAGCGTTTCGGTAGCAAATGCGATACGTCTTCAGTTTGGCACAAAGGAAGAGTGCATTTTGTTACCCTATATAAATGTTTTACTTAACAGCATCTGAAAGTAAGTTTGAAGACGTTCTATTGTAACATCAATCATAGTTTACACATTTCTCCGGTACATAGCACCATATTTTGACGCTCAGAATTGTAACATTTACAATAAAAAAGCTATATTTAAAAAGAGATATAATGCATCATGTGAAAACATTTTTCAAGTTTATAACATGTGTTTCTGCTATAAATATGAAAGGTAAATTAACTCTTTTTGACTCTAAAGTCTAAAATAGCAGAAAATATGTAAGCATCTATTATATAACACATGGGTCCAAAGCAAACGCAGTGACTCTATGTGAATAAATTTGAGCGCAATAATTACAATTAATAATTAAATAAGTAGTATGATCTGAAGGCTTTGCTACAATATAAAGCTACACTATGGTGTAAGCCAAACATTAAAAGCATTTAATATATTAAAAAATTAATAAGGTGGCCTCTTCAAAAACAAAATTTACGATTATATACATATACATATATATATATATATATATATATATATATATATATATATATATATATATATATATATATATATATATATATATATATATATATATATATATATATATATAGTTACTGACACACTCAAGCAAGAGGTTGCAAAGCACTAATTTCTTGGAATTACCTTCGACTCCAAGCTTAGTTGGAAAGCTCACATAAATACCCTCAAACCTGATTGTATTATTAGATTAAATACCAGGAAAACTTTTGGACACTATAACTGGGGTACTCGCTAATCAGCCTTGATAAGTATTTCTAGAGCACTGGTAAGATTGAAATTAGACTACATTTCGGCTGTATACAGTTCAACAAGCAAGTCAAATTTACAATCGCCTTAAGTTGTTTTTAATTAAGCACCTGCAAAAAGATGATATTCTGAAAATTTGACTGTTCCAGTAAATATTGTACTAGTGGCAATATACTATATAGTCTTGAGGGATACTAAATAAACTTAGCAGATTAATGTATAGTCTGAGAGATAAAAGTAAGTTTCTTTGTGCCTGTCCTTGTGTTAACCTCTTTTGACCGCAGCCTCCCCAGTATGTTAAAAAGTCACCATGACAGGTTCCATTGGTGTGAAAAGTGTCCCAGTGTTTCTCCTGCAACAACTTGTAGCGAAGATGTGTGCATGCATATATATATATATATATATATATATATATATATATATATATATATATATATATATATATATATATATATATATATATATATATATATGTGTGTGTGTGTGTGTGTGTATGTGCACATGAAGAAACAATGTGCATTTTCTGTCCTGCACCTAGTGTTAAGTACTGGACGTATAAAGCCTATTGACGTGGGTGCGTATACATGAGTGTATATGAGCTCTCGTATGTGTATGGGTTGATATGTATGTAAGTTTTAATTTTAATATTTATTTTTAGTAAATAGCAAGTGTATAGGGAGATAAAAGAAGATAAAAGAAAAAAGTTAAAGAAATTGTTAGATTTACATTCTTAAGACAGGTTTTGCCATTGTGAAAAGAAAGGTCAGATGCATTCTTGTTCATTTTGAAGATTGAAAGTGACTTAATGAGCCAGTTCTCAAAGTCAAAACTCTAATAAAAATAAGTAAGCACCTACGATGGAAAATTTAGGATAAGTCCAGTGTATTTAGCGATAATGTAACTACGCTTCACTTTGAAGAAGTGAAGAAGAATTACTTTTAAAATATGCGGCTGAGGTATCAGAAAACCCAAGTAATCCAGTTTACAAAATTTTGTCACAGACTAACTTAAACAGATTCTATGATGCTTACCCCCCTGTATAGTTACAATTTTTTCTACCCGTCAAAAAGTTGAATCATATTTTCAATCCAGATTTGACAAATCATATACTCAATGTTGCTATTTCTCCATGGACTATTGACTTAGCGCCTACTGATACCACTTTTTTTATCGCACAACTCTAATGCAATACCAGCTAAATGTTTCAACAGATTATCTTTAGATATCTATAGGATTTAGTTCTTTACACTGATGGACCAAAAAGCGGAACAGGTGTTGGTTGTAGTATCACTTCTGCACATAATGAAGAAGCATATCACCTACTTTCAACAAGTAACTATACAGCAGAACCATGCGTCATAATGAGAGCAATTAATACACTCATTAACACCGATGGCGCCTTTATATGCACCGATTCTTTTTCCTAAATTATATTGCCTACAAACATTTACTCAAGGGACCCTCTTGTAATGAAAGTACAAGAAACTATCCATATTGCCTCGCAGTCCTGTAGATCCATTAAACTTATATTTATTCCCATCACACTGTGGTTTTACTGGGAATAACAACACAGACAAATGTACCACAAATGCTGCTTTAAGAAGCTTAGTAGTCCCATTTCAGCTTTATTAAGATGTTTCTGAGAGATAGTAAATATGTATAAACAGAAATAGCAAATCCACTGGTGTTTGATAAGCAATAAACTGAGTGAAATTATCTAGGTGTAGTGTTGAAGACGTTTCCTGATTTATCTCGCAGGGAAAAAGTGATTACTAGAAAACTCCAAATTTGCTATTATTTAGTAATACAAGGTAGGTAACGTCTTAAATCAACAATGCTCTTATTGTAAACTATGTGATTAGTTTTTCACATTATTTTAGTTCCTATATCCTCCATTTGGTTGCCCAAAGAAAGAAACTTAACGAACATTGTGAACTGAAATGTTACTAATGTAAATTGTTTACTTACATCTTTAAGACAGTCTAATTTAATTATTAGTAGGTGTTTAAATGTATGTTGTAGTTCTTAACTTTAGTGTCAGTAACCTCATACGTACCTTCCTTCCAACGGTCACAGCAATCATTTGTACAGTGTACCGGGCATCTGTCTCTCTCTTTGCTGTCGTTGGAGAGCAAACAGATCAAATGCTTTGCCGATCGTGCTTTGTCTTCTTGTTTGTTTGGGGATGGTTTAGTTATGACCTGTTTTTCATGTTGTAATTTCTAACTTTAGTGTCAGTCACCTCAGTGGCTAATAAGTAAAAGTTGGAGAACCCAATTCATCACAGTACAGATTTAGACGTGACGATCGTTTCGCTAACGAAATTAGCGTCATCAAAGGGATGGATACACTTAAAGTAGCTGTTAAGGCACTTAAATATTCTTTTTCGTTCCCACTACATGTTTGACAATCTAGGTACCTACTTTACAACGCTTACAGCAAATATTTCTCCGCTGTATCAGGTTCCTGGTTCTCGCTTTGCTATCGCTATTGGAAGGCAAATAAAACAAGATGCTCCTTCGTTTATCTTGTTTGTCTGTGGATGGTTTAGTTATGACCTGTTTTGCTTAGCCACTGTATTTTCTGTTCAAAGCGACTGATCAAAGGTGTTATTATCGCCTTTAGTTTTTTAGACAGTTGGCGTTTAAGGAGCATTATTTTTTATCGAATAGTTCTTGAAAGACAAAGGCTATATACCTCTAAGATATCAAGAACTTAAAATTGTGCTACATAAGAGGTGTTTACTCGCTTCTTGAATAGTTGAAGTTTATATACCTTCGGAAAGATGCATTCCAAAGTTTAGAGGTCCAAGGGAAGAACAAGGTTGCGGAAAATTGGCAATTTGACACTAAAGGCGTGCACGTTTTAACAAAAACGTGTTTGCCAACTATAGGTCACAAACAGAGTATTAGAGAAGCAATTTTTGCAAAGCTATGTCGATAGTGGTACCGGCGGAAACGGCAAAGATCTCCAACCTTTCTTCTGTGGCCTAGAGAAGTAGCATCGACTGTCATAGATAAACATGTTATGAGGCGAACATTTCGTGTTTGAATAGAGATAGTAGTGCTAAAAAAAATAGCCAAACTGCGGACGTATATGTGGTTTATACAGCGTCGGAAGCTGCTGTGGTGAAACAAACTTTTAACACGAAACAGAAACTCAAGCTTCCTTGTTGCTGTCTTTGTTATATTGGAAACATGCAAATGCTAGCGAAGGCCGTCGGCAACAGTTATACTCAATGTAGAAAATGTGATTTTTTTGGTAAAATTTTTACAGTCGTCTGTGCGTATGTGCCTTGTAGGTCACTTTTAGTAAAAAAAAGTGCAATTCTGTACTTTTCAAGCATTAAACATAATTAGATTTGCAGATCTTCAGCAAAAAAGTCTTAGACAGATCATTATTTAGGGAGATGGTTACGTAAACTCTCACTTAAAAAGAGCTAGAATCAGATATTGGAGGAGTTGATGAGAATGTACTATAAAGAGTGTAACGTTGTGGATTGGATTGGGTGTTGTTAACAGATGGTCATTCATGTGCAAAAGTAAAAGTTTGGGACCCCAAAGATACCCCTGTGGAACACAGGCATGACTTATAACTTATCTGATAAAACATTTAAACCCAAACAAACGACAATACAAGAACCGTTTAAAATATATGCAGAAAAGGGACAAAGAATAGACTGAATCACCTGTCCTGAAGAGGGTGACAACCGTAATGTGTACTATAAGTGCCTTGGGCATTTATGTACCGCTTTATTAATTTACGCGTGTAAAAGAATGAATGCACACCTAAAGTAAAATGGTCCACCTAGAGCATTTTACAGCTATTCAGACAATTAGGTGGATGACTGAATATGTGTTTGTACAATAGCTCCATCATTTTAAAAAATTCGTCGAGTTAACCAAAGAAGATGTCGCTCACTGTAAGCTAGAGGCCTACACCTACTATAAAGAAAATACAATTATCATTGTTACGATACTGTCACACGCAACACATAATCTAGTGCCTCTAGATGTTTCTATTTCTCCTAATTCAAAGCTACTTATAATACCAAATCTTCTAGTTAAATAACTACGTGACTATATAAATATATAGTCACGTAGTTAAAAGGATAACCACCAATAAAATAGCTGAAATATGTAATAAAGCATAGAATCGGATAGCCACACCTAAAACGGCAGTCAAAGGCTTCCAAGGATCAGGTATGTTCCCGCACAATCCTACCTTTTCTCGGCAGAAGAATTTGCAGTTGTGGAATCTTTTGATCCTACACAAGTAGCTGATCCAAATGAAATCATCCATGAGCTCAAAAGGCCTCGCCGAGAATATAATGCACCGCAACATGTAAATGAAGCAATAGTAGAATTGGATAAGACTAAAGAAGACGGCCAAAATAATATTCAAGCACAAGCTGGAATATTATTTTCTGATCTGATTTTACTACCTGGGTCGTCAGGAATGAAGAAGAAACAGCACACCAAAAGTAACTAGCATTCATAAATATCGACATCTAAACCGATGAAGGTAGTTTTGAACGAGAAAAAAGAAATACCAGTTGCATAAGAAACAGATAAAAGAAGATGCAAAAATTAAGGTACGAAACGCAAATTTTTGGGAGAAGTGTCTGGGGAAGGTAGTTTGCATGAACAAACATTAGTCAAGAAAACTGACGCTAGAGTAAAGACCAAAAGAAGCTGCAAAAGGGCCATAACGCCAGTAGTGATAGAAGACAGTATTTGAGATGGGGATTCAACTGACACAGAAGTAAATGAAGACATATGCAGCTATACCGAAACATTATGATAGTGCCTAACATCTCTTCCTTCCATACCATACTGTCCAGGTACACTGTGGGGATGTGTGAACAAAATACAACACTTCTCATATAACAAAACTGCAATGTGATCTGAATAAGCAGTAACTGATGTAAATTTTACTAAAATGTAGGAGACAGATGTTGCGAAAGTTGATTGAAATGTAACAATATTTAAAAATATGCATTTGAGAAGCGTCCGCACATATCTGTATTATATACTCTAAACTAAATCCAGAACTGTTTACCAACAACTAGTGTTGAAATATAATATAAAACTTGGCGAGACACTGTTGCGAGTTAACTTTCACGTTAACACTCAATACATTTTAAAACACATTTCTTATTAAATATTGTAAGAAACACTGAGACTTTTTGTTACAAAATAATATAAATATAAGAATAAATTATCAACATAAATGTGATAATACAAAATATAACACGAGACTCGTAGACTGACTGGTGTTGGGAAATAATGAACGCCTCTCCAGTGGATGAGTGCCTACTTATAGCTTTCCCAACTAGGAGTTGTCTATTGTCTATTGAAGAGGTAACTTTCAGGATGCACCTGTATTTATGTGGACGTAGTATCTA
This sequence comes from Tillus elongatus, assembly GCA_964006375.1. NCBI lineage: Eukaryota > Metazoa > Arthropoda > Insecta > Coleoptera > Cleridae > Tillus > Tillus elongatus. Next base: position 269,771,486 of record OZ023262.1, read on the forward strand.
TTGTGTATTGATAGCTATTGCGTTGGTTTTCCATTGGTAAAATCGACTTGCTTACTTGGCTGTCTGCTGTTTCCAATGGTTACAATGTTGCTTAGTGGTCCATTGTTATCGACTTTGTTATCCCGCTTAAACGAAACAACATTACAAATGTTATATCTGAAAGACAATTATTTATACATATTATATATATATATATATATATATATATATATATATATATATATATATATATATATATATATATATATATATATATATATATATATATATACATACTATTTCTGTTTACTAGCTTTTCTATAGCAAAGTATCATATTTGTTTGCTTAGTACTTAAAAAAAGTAGGTAGTGTGTGATTTTGATTAAGAGATACGCTAGATCTTGAGAATAAATGTTTTCACACGAGGCAAACCCTATTTATATGAACAATATTTGAATAAAATTTAAAAATTTTAACCAAAATATTGTCAATTGTAGACTTTCTAACATACAAATATACATTTAGAATCTAAAACATCCAACAGTCTTAACATTTATCAACAATGATCTCTAGTGTGTACATGACATTTAGATATGTCTAACGTATATGATTTGCTAAATTTTTACAGTAATGCTGGCAATATTTTAAGGTATGTTTTTCATCACCATGTCACCTTTTTTACCCCTTCACTCTCCTAGGATTCACAACAGTATTTAAAGCATTATGTTTTAGTAGATGCAACTTCTATTTCTAAGGGCAATCATTGTAGAATTAATGATAGAATTCACAAAATAATCTAGCTAAAGCAAAGCTACTTGATTTTTAAGGTTGAGCAGTTCAAGATACATTGAATTGATTTTTTAAGGGTCTAACTAACGGCTGTATTGTTTTGTTTCAATTTCAAGCTTCTTTGTATTTACGACAACAAAAATTACATAAGTTTATTTAATTGTGTTGTTTCAAATAGTTTGTATTTTTTATGAATTTATAGCAAATATTTACCACAACTAAAATATATTTAAACATACGGTACTTTTTGAGTCTTAAAAATGCACAAGTAAAAACGCATATAGCATTAATGCAATTAAAAAAAAAACATATAAAAGTAATTGGCATCTTTTTAAATACATATACAGGCTGTTCGGTCAGTCGCCTTTATTAGAAGTGTATGACCTTGTATTACGATTTCGAATTAAAAGGATTTGAGTTGGTCATTTTGTTATGTAAAATCAAGTGAAGATACTTTGAAGCACACGGTCCTTCCGGTTATACCGGACGTACCGTATACTATCGTTATTTTAAATACAACACGCCATATATTTTATTGAATTTTTAGACGGAGCATCGAATTCTAAAACAAATTTTATAAATACACTATTTGTCAAAATTTCACGTTTTCAAGTTATTTAGATTTTTTGGAAAAATTGTCATAATGTTACTACTGTCTTTGATAAGACATATCTCCGTTATTAAACAAGCTCTTAGATTATATCTTAGCGAAGCAACTAACAAAGCTTAGTTCGAAGGAAAGCGCGGTTAATATGATCAATGATTTATACACAGCGTTCTATAGATACTAAGCCTCCAACTTGAACATCTTTCATTCACAACTTGGTAATTTCAAATAGAATTTTCTATTTTTTTAACTTTGTTTTATTATTTTTAGGAACTGTTCACTTTCCTATACCTATCTCTTACCGTCTTCGATATATATATATATATATATATATATATATATATATATATATATATATATATATATATATATATATATATATATATATATATATATATATATATATATATATATATATATATATATAGATTTTTCTGTTACAATATGTTAAACTGCAACTCACGTATCTAAAGTATTGCTTTTTCTTATGCAACAAATTCTACAAAATTTGCTGTGGCCGTAAAATAGATAGGCTGGCACCAGTAAAAAAGAAACACACATTTTATTAAGAACAAATACTTTTAACAAACATAATAAATAGCAAATTAAAATAAATCACAGATTGAACTTTATGGAGAATTTTCAGTGTATCTCCTGTTTCTGACGAGACATTTAAAAACTCTGGAATTATCCTTATTCTGCGCGAGAGACAAAAATCACATGGTGTTAGATCTGGTTATCTTGGCACCCATCTACAAGGACCGTCGCTGTCTATCCATCGGTCTTCAAACATTCTATTTAGTTCCTGTTATACATTACTTGAGCAATGAGCGCATCAAACCTAGTAGAGCCATTTAAAAAAATTTCGAAAAATTCTATATAAGTTCAGAACGTCACATTTTTAACATACAGTATTTTCATTAAATTTGATTTTAAATTAGCTGAGGAATCTAAGAATCTAATAGTGTATGCGACGTTCTTTTTAAACAAATGCTAGTACTGTACTTCCTGTATAACCGGAAGTACCATATACTTCAGAGTATTTTCACCAGATTCCACAAAACCGCTTATGGACAAACCGATAATTGCTCCCTCAAATTTCGACTACAAGGTTATTCAATTCTAATAAGCAAGACTTGCCAAACACCCTCTACCCTGCATTTCAAATATGTGGGTAAATCGCCTTCGTTCTAAAATAAATCTATAGGCAGAGACTGTTACAGCAAGACAGTTACTTTGCAAAGTTATTAGTATCTTTTGAGCGCAAATAAAGATAGCAAAAAGAAAGAATGAAAACAGAGCAAAGTAGCAGTTTGTATAAGATCTTAGAATTTTTTTATCTCAATTTATCATCAGTCTAAAGCATCACAACTTGAAAACGATTATTTTCTAACAAAATATATAATATTATATTATATTTGTGTAATTGATGCTAGTCTGTAATTACACAAATACACATTTGATAATTTTAGTTCAAATAATATTCATTTAACCAATCCATACATGACTTATCTGCAGGGTAGTATTTAGGCGAAAGTAATAGGCGCCGAAGTCTCTGGGTCTCCACAGATTTCTTTTTGTGCAATATAAAGTTATAAAGTTACTTATATATATATATATATATATATATATATATATATATATATATATATATATATATATATATATATATATATATATATATATGAATTTCCTGCGAAAATAAAAAACTAAATCGTTTCTCCTAAAAACTTAGTATTGAAGTAAATGTTGAAAATAATTATGACCAATCATACTATGAAACCAACATACCAACGAATCAAACTTTAATCCAATAAAATTAGGCACAAGCAACTTCCATACAATTAGAAAAATTTTGTTTAAATTTTAGTGAATTTTCTTAAAACAATTCACTAATGAGGATATCCTGACTTTTGAATTTTGAAAAAATTTCTTCAAATGAGCGCTAATTAGGCCCCCCAGAACACATATCCGGGGTCAGTTTCAGTTTTTATATGTTTATATATATATATATATATATATATATATATATATATATATATATATATATATATATATATATATATATATATATATATATATATATATATATATATATATATATATGTATGTATCACACCGAGAACTCAAAAAATAATAGGCCAATTTTGGATAAATTTGGTGAATAAATTCCTTTTGCAAATGGCTTGAACAAGTTTATTAGCCAGGAAAATCTACCCAGATTTTCCCGGAAAATTTTGTGTTTTCTTTCGAAAAAAATTAATATCTCCGGAATTCACAAACTACGGGCAACCAAATTTGGTACACGGGTTTATATCCTAATAGCTAAGTTACCTACCTATGTATGTCAACAGACAAAAAAGTTATAGGCATTTAAAAAAAAAATTGCGGTTTTCCTCAAAACGTCAAAGTTGCGATTTAAAACGTCAAAATCGGCAACATTTAGGCAAATAACTTGAATCTAATACGGGCTATGGAAATCAAGTGTCTCAAGAAGGATGTTTTACAAACCCTGAAGTCTTAGTTTCAACCTTCATTGTCGTTCATTTTACTAAAATGTTTCCAGAAAATTCATTTCAAATAGATACTTTCTCTGATGCTTGGCAGTAATTTTAGCTATATAGAGTTTATCGTTTAATGGTATATAATTTTTGTCGAATTTTCGTAAAAAATCAATAAAGCTCAATATATCCGTTATTATACAAGATATGAAAAAAATGTATATATTAATTATAGGGTGTCTTGAGCTACCTCTTAAAAAATATTTCTACAATCACAGGGTGGCTCATAAGTCGTTGGTGATACAAATTTTTTTTTTTTTTTAATCAAACACGCCTTATGTTATTGCATTTTCCATCGACATATAATGCATGTTTGTAAGAAAAGAAATTCTGGATGCAGCAAGTGCGTTATGGTAGCGAATTTTGATCAAATGCTTCATATTTGAATAGCCCAATTTGCTATTAACCTATAAGGTTGACCAAGAAATGAGTTTTTCCGGGAACACTTTAAGTTTACTTACTACAAATTTTTGTACATTTTCACACAATAAAGTTATTTTTATGAAACATGGCACATTGTTTTAACTATATAGGTTATATTGGTAACCAAAATTGATGCCTGCTTTCTTAAAAAGAAAACACACATTTTTGAAATTAAAACATTTTAATGAAAATTCACTACCATAACATACTTGCTGCGTCCATAGTTTTTAATCTAAATAAGTTTTTATTGCCTCCGAAAATCTTTAGCAACATTTTTATCCTGCAATGGACGCTGGTGAGGCCCAACTCAGGCATTAACAATATTTGGGAAATGCATTAGTGATTAAAATCCGTATCTTTTAAACGAATAGACCAAATTTCAAAGATAAAAAGCAGTGTATGGGGACTCGCAAACGAGCGATAACATGACACCTATTCCCATTTGAAAAAGTTGGAGGGATGACACCCCCGCTTAGGAGGGTAAAGTTTGGGCTATATTTTTTTGCGTCAAAAGTTGTCCCCCACACAAGCAAACTTAACGTGTTTCATGTTTTGTCGACAAAATCTTTTCCTGTCATTTAGGGCTGCCAGCCGTTTTAATGGACCATCCTATATATAAATATATATATATATATATATATATATATATATATATATATATATATATATATATATATATATATATATATATATATATAATAGCATCTAGCGTAAGTAAGTCAATAGCCAAAACGACAAGGACATCAAAGGTTACTTGTTTAGTATTTTAGTTGGTAGTGTTTGTTTATACATGTTCAACACAAATTTTTGGGTAAGTTTGATTCATCTTTTGATGCAGCCAGCTTTGTTGATCATATAACAATCGGTTCTAAGAGTATGCTGTGGTGACTTGGGCCTACCAAAATATACCCACTTATACCTGCTGATACACAAAATAGTCATATATGGATAGTTATTATACAAACCAATAATTTTTGACATATTGTTATAAACTAACCATAACCGTGTAAACCATTTAAATAATACAGCATCTATTATATTTATTTTAAATTTGCTTTATATTAATTTCTATTATATCATCATTTATATAAAAACAGTATGAAACTTGTTGTATAAATACTATACAAACTTACGGTGTAAGACGAGAACCTATCTATTTCTTTACCTATGATAATGGGCGGCCGTTATTTTATACTACCTGTTGTTACCAAACTAAGTTTAAGATGTGCTAACCTTGCGGCTGTCCCAGAACAAAACACGCAAACTTTACGGGTATATCAAACACAAGATTCAGTTACGGTGTTACATATATAAGTCAGTCAGATATTAGGAATAACGGGAGTAACTTGTGGAGCAAAAAAAAGCGAATCAAAAAGTGTTTCGAATAAAAGTTCTTGGACCATCCTTCTAACATACTTGTGTAACAACAACTGGTGCTTGTTCCATTAAAAATAATTCTTTCTTATTCAATGAGTCGAGTTTGGAACCTGTGATGAGCACTGATAAGTACAATTTGGAGAACCCAATCCATGACAATACAGTTTTTAGACCTGAGGATCGTTTCGCTAACAAGGTTAGCGTCATCAGAGGGATGAATAAAGCAGTTTAATGATTCCTCTCATGACGCTAACTTTGTGAGAGAAACGATGGTCAGGTCTAAAAACCTTATTGTGGTGAATTGGGTTCTCCAAACTGTTGTTATTACTATATATTCCCAATGACATATCTATATTGATTTCCACTCAACTGATAGTAATAAAGAACAGAAGGTACTGTTACTTGAAGTTAGAATCTGCTAAATCTACCAACTGGTGTTTGTTGCATAGACAATAATTAGATTTAGAAAGTTGTTATTACTATATGTTCCAAATGACAGAGCCATAATGATTTACACTTAACTGAGAGTAACAAGAGCAGCAGGCACTATTACTTGAAGTTACAATCTGTGAGGACTGACAACTGATGTATGTTTCATAAATAATAATTAGATTAATAAAGTCGTTATTACTATTTATAGGCATAATGATTTACACTCAACGTAATAAAAAACAGTAGGTACTGTTACTTGAAGTTAGAATGTATCAAATCTGACTACTGGGGTTTGTTCCATACATAATAGTTAGATTTATTAAATCGTTATTACTATATTTTCCCAATGACATAGCCATAATGATTTCCACTCAACTGAAATTAACAAATAACAGTAGGTACTAGTATTCGAAGTTTGAACCTGTCAAATCTAACAACTGGTTTTTGTTCCATATATACCTAATAATCAGATGTAGCAAGCTGTTATTACTACAGGTTCCAAATTATTATTTATTTATTAATTTATTTATTCAACGGATCAACCATTTACAATAATAATAAGAACATCTAAAACTACATTAGTCTTAAATAACCTATCTCAATATGAGAACATAACAAAAAAAAGTAAAACATAACCAATATGACAATTCAATCAATAGCACCTCTCAAAATGCCTCTAATTGAACTAACATATCCAAGAGCTCCGAATACTCATTTGCAGCTCTCGCTACTCTCGACATTGGACTGAAAAAGCCATAATTGGTTCGATGGAAGGAAACCACGAAAACCTCCCTTGCTCTCGTGCGGTCCGGAATCCTTAGAGAAACTAACTCAAGCAATTCACCAATAATTTATGCAGAAAACAATCACTGACAATCCTTCTACCAGTGAGTGACTGCAAGTGCAGCCGATTCCGCAAATAAGAAAAGTTAAGATCATTTCTCTGCAAGCCCATTCTGTAAGCACAAATTCTCAAGAATATATTTTGTATAGCCTCAATCTGATTCAGACTCTGGACTACAGAAGAGCATTCCAACAAAGAGCGAACCAGACCACAATACAGTCTTCTCAAGCTAATCCAGAGTTGATCTACGAATAAATCCTAACATTTTATATGTTTTAGATACTATGTATTTTATGTGATCCTTAAAAGATAATTCCCTATCCAATACAATGCCCAAGTCTTTAATCATTTCCTTCCTCTGTAAAGCGTTAGAGCCTATAAAGTACACAAAGTCAATGGGAAACTGAGCTCTAGTGAATGTAATGCAGAAACACTTATCAACATTCAGAGTCAGAAGATTGCCACCACACCACCGAGCAAAACTATTTAAGTCTTCCTATAAAAGTAAAGCGTCCTGTCTGGAACGAACAATCTTGAAAATTTTGATATCATCAGCAAACATCAAAATCTGACTATGCTTAAGTGAATGTATGACATCATTAATAAAAAGATTAAAGAGAACTGGTCCACAATGTGAACCCCGAGGAACTCCTGAAGAAACAGTAATACTATCAGAAATGAAGTTTCTGATATTTACACTCTGGGACCTACCTGTAAGGAAGCTGCGCACCCAAGACAACAAATTGGCATTAAAACCCAACAATGCAAGTTTTGACAATAATAAGGCGTGATTAACCTTATCAAACGCTTTGGAGAAATCTGTATACAACGAGTCAACCTGTAACCTATCCTCCAAAGCTGAGACCAATACATTTTGGTAAAGAAGAAGGTTGGTTGTTGTAGATCTTCCTTTAAGAAAACCATGCTGCTGTTCGACGAAAACATGTCTGAGTTCCCAAGTTATATGTCTAGAGACAAAAATGCAAGTAGTTTAGGTATCTCTGACAGAATACAACAAGCTCTATAATTAGTAACCAAATGCTTTGGCCCCTGCTTATGAACGGGCATCAAATAAGAATGTTTCCAAACATGTGGAAACTCGCCAGACAACAAAGACCTGTTAAAGAGAATCGTCAGTGGAATTGCCAAGGTGAAGGCACAAGATTTTAACAGATGGGAGGGGATTCCATCTGGATCGTAAGTAAATTTATCGTTAAAACCACAGATACGATCAATGATATCAGCAGAAGTAACACTAGGCACGACTCACGCGAAGGAGGATCGGGACGGACACTTCCAGCTTGACCCTCATACACAGATGAGAAAAAACTAGCAAAAAGACCCACCGAATCATGCAAAGAATCACTCCTAACATCATCATAATACATAGCCTCAGGAAGATCATGAACCATCCTCAACTTGTTAATATAAGACCAGAAAATTACATAGCGTTATTGATTTCCACGCAACTGAAAGTAATAAACAACAGTAGGTACTGTTACTAGAAGTTAAAATCTGTCAAATCTGACAACTGGCGTTTGTTTAATGAGTAATAATTAGATTCATAAAGTCGTTATTACTATATGTTCCAAATTACATAGCTATATTGATTTCCACTCAACTGAGAGTAGTACAAAACAGTCAGTATTGTTACTCGAAGTTAGAACCTCTCAAACCTGAAGCAAACTGGTGTTTGCTTCATAAATAATAGTTAGATTTATTAAGTTGTTTATACTATATGTTTCACTTGACATAGCCATGTTGATTTTTACTCAAGTGAGTGTAATAAAGAAGAGTATATACTGTTACTCGAAATAATAAATAATAATTAATTAATAAATAATAATTAAAGTTTGCAAGTCAGTATTACTGTATGTTCCAAATGATATACTCATAAGGACTTATACTCAACTGAGAGTAATATAAAACAGATGGTACTGTTACTTGAAGTTTTTTTTTTTTAATTTTTTTTTTTTTTTTTTTTTTTATTGGCTGCGGCATCTTAGGCCATTAGCACATTCTTTCCCATCATTCAATATTGTTTTTAAATTTTCCAGACAGAGTCAACTTGGCACGCCCGGGAATCGAACCCGGGACCTCTCGCTTAGCAGGCTGGCATCTAGCCACCTGCGCCACGAGGGCGTCTTACTTGAAGTTAGAATCTGTCAAATCTGACAACTGATGTTTGTTCCACAAATAATAATTAGGTTAAGCAAGTTGTTATTACTGTATGTTCCAAATGACGCATATCCGGAATAAAAGTAGGTACCGTTACTCGAAGTTAAAATATGTAAAATCTAACAACTATTGTTTGTTTGTTCCATAAATAATAATTAGATTTAGCAAGTAGTTATTACTATATGTTTAAAATTACATATTAGCCATATTGATTTCCACTCAACTGAGAGTGACAAGAACAGTGGGTACTGTTACTTGAAGTTATAATCTATTAATAGTCCAGTCAAAACAATGTTTAACCTCCTGAAAAATCCGAAAGTTTTGAAACTTCGCATACTTATTTAAAGTTACGTAAGAATGAATATACAGAAAGTCCTCATGAATATGAGGCAAGCTCTAGTGGCAATTAGCGAAAATTGGGCACTGTCTTTGGTTTTTCGTTAATATCTCGAGAACCGTTGATCGGAGGCAAAAGTTTATTATATACATAATTAAGGCCTATCAAATTTTCTACAAAAATGATTATATCAATTTTTCTCGTATTCCCAATGGTTCCCGAGTTATATAGGCGCTAAAAGAGATCGTTTTGTGAAAAACCACGTTAGGGCGGTACAATATGGCATTTCTAATAATATGTGACAATAATAAGTGACTAAATTAAATATAGTACTTACAATGCCTACTCCGACGAGCTGGTGATTGGGATGGTCATTTGAGTTGTGTGAGGAATATGATTCCATATTTCCACACAAGTGGGCATTTCCATTATGCCAAAGCAAGTCGTATGTACGTGCAAGACATGATGAAGCCACCCTCTGTTATGACCCCACAAGAATTGCAACAAGTTGTAAATTTTGGTTTCTTTACAGTGAGAACTGATCAATTATGGATTGGGGTATGGTCGGATATGACCATAGAAATGACACTCATGCGTAGGTGGCTTGACACCAGGGCGTGGCATCACAAACAGTGTTTTAGCCAAGTGGGTATTGGGAATGACTGCTACCCATGGCATTTGTACATCACTTGAGGAGTTCACAGGAATTCGGTTCTCTGCAAGTGAATAGCATGAAGATTTTGGAGAGACCCGTAAAGCGAGAGATGCAGCCGATACTTTTACGTTGGTTTGGATGTTGTCCTCCTTTTCCTGTAACGAATGACATAGTTTCAAATATCAGTGGGCTCGTGGGAGATAACAAAGTAAAATGCTATAATGCTTTTGAAATCTGTATGGATGCAATGACCAAAATAGTCGGATAGCCTTTTTCGGAAGTTAAGCTGTCACTGAAAGACCGAGGCAAGCGTGTCAAATTCAATACGAGTTCATGGCGAAAGTGTGGTTACTAACCCTTTCACAATCTTTCAGAGGATTGCCATCAACAAGAGGAGTGATGATGATTTGAAGTCCTACTTACAGCATGAGCTTGCCCCGTACCCATTGTCTTTATTTGAGGAGGCAGGAATGCAGAAGACCAAGAAAACTACCTTGTACGATGCCTTTACTCCATTAAAAGAAAAAATAAACCTAGTCTATTTTGACATTGTTTTGGATGGAGGCTTGCTATTACACAAGGTGGTGTGGCCCAAAGATTCGCCAACAATCTCAATCATCTGCCAGTGTTATGTAGCCTATGATCTCTAGCATTATCGTGGGAACGGCTGCACGGTAGTATTTGATGGTTATTTAGCCGCCTCATACAGTACAAAAAGAGCTTAACAGAGCAGAAGGTACAAAACAAAGAGATTAGTTGACATAAACTTTGGAGAGAAAACAGTAGTAACAGTGAAACAGGACGATCTTCTTTCTAACAGAAATAATAAATCGAGACTAATTTCATTCCTCACAATTGCCCTTACAGACCATGAAGTTCAAACAGAACAAGCATCCAGTGATGCTGACACATTGATCGTCCGGACAGCACTCATGAAATCCTTCACTTGTGACAAAGTAGCAAGAGTAGGCGAAGATGTAGATCTTCTTATTCTCCTCATGGCCTTAACTTCGACTGAACAAAACATATTATTAGTGAAACCAAGCCATGGCAAAGTAGCAAGGAAAGCATGTTCAAGCCAGCAATTGCAAACTTTGGGAATGAAGGACAGCATACTTCTTGTGCATGCATTCAGCGGATGCGATACGACTTCAGCTGCATATGGAAAAGGAAAACTTTCCTGTTTCAAGTTGTTCAAGAAGCAAGCTATACTGTAAGGTATTGCTAACATATTTAACAGCCCAAGTTCATCCCATTAGGCTGTAGCTGCTGCTGGAGACAAAATATTCCTTGCATTGTACAATGAGCCTGGGAAGCAAACCTCTCTTAACATGCACCGTTACAATACTTTCACCAAATCTGTATCCAATGCTAAACGCGACCTTTCTGCTCTGCCGCCCACAGAAGGAGCAGCAAGACAGCATGCTTTTCGAGTGTACCACCAAATTTAATTTTGGCTTGGGAATGAACTTCCTCCTCTACAGTGGGGTTGGAAGATGGAAAGCGATCGGCTAATCCCTGTGACAACAGAGGATCCAGCAGCACCCGAATCTGTCCTTAACCTCATTTGTTGCAAATGTACAACTGGATGTGTGAACAGATGTGGCTGTCGAAAGGCAGGAATAATGTGTACAAGCATTTGTCACAACTGCCACGGCGAAGGCTTGAATGGTGTTACTTCCAACCTCGAAGAAGACTTTGATGACCCTGATGATCCCGATGTCATAAACCTTGAAGAAGCAGATCATTCAGTGCAAATAACAAACATTGAACATTTGGTAGATAAAGATAAATGCAATGTGTTTGCTGGAACCAGAAGTCAGGTGAGATTGCACATTTGTATTTTTTTATTATTCATTTACCTTGCAATAGTATACATAAATCGATTGTCATGTTCATACGTTGTTTTACTGGTCGCTTATTACTTTCTTATATTTACTTCTGTATTATTTATTTCTTATATACTTTCTTATACCTACATGTTTTTATTTGTATAATGGTTCTCTCACACTTTCATCTCATGCCCAAGATAATCAAATTGCAGGGCCTTCTACCAAGAAGCTGATTGATTTTTCTCTACAAAATTTTCCTTTGAATAACCTGAGCATTTTTTTGTTCATACATTTCATTGTTTAATATACCTACATCATGTGCCTCATCAATATACATCATAAGTAACATACATCATGTGCTTTTTATACAAAGTTGTTAAGTTTATCTCCTCAATTATCCTTAGTATACAAAAATGTAGGTAAACCATTGTCAAATATTATTAAAAATGCCATATTGTACCGCCCTAGCGTGGTTTTTCACAAAACGCTCTCTTTTAGCGCCTATAACTCGGCAATCATTGGGAATACGAGAAAAATTTAAATTATCATTTTTGTAGAAAATTTGATAATGCTTAATTATGTATATAATCAACTTTTGTCTCAAACCAAGGTTCTTGAGATATTAACGAAGAACTAGAGAAAGTGCCCTATTTTTGCTAATTGCCGCTAGAGCTCGCCTCATATTCATGAGGACTTTCGGTATATTAATTCTTAGGTACCTCTAAATAAGTGTGCGAAGTTTGAAAACTTACGGATTTTTCAGGAGGTTGGTTCATTTGTTAAGGTTTTTTGACTGGACTATAAACCTGACAACTAGTGTATGTTCCATAAATAATAATTAGATTGATAAAGGCGTTATTAGTTTATGTTCCAAATTACATAGTTAGAATCTGTAAAATATGACAACTGGTGTTTGTTCAATAGCAATCTTGCTGAAGGCAAAAACTTGACAGTTTTGGATACAAGATATTAAAAAAAGTTGATGTAATTGTAGATTATCCAAATTTTTGAATATTTTCTAGAATTAAATAGAAATAACTAAATGAAAATAATTTTTACCAAAATGTCTGCATTTTCTTACTCTAAATTTATTTTATAGTGCCAAATCTAAGAGAAAAACGGTAAAACCGACCCACGCTCATCCAATAAAAAACTTCGTTAGTACGTATGCGAAAATAATATAAAACAATCTGCAATATTTCAGACAAAAATTGAACACTTAGTTCAAATATGTGATAATATACAGCGTGTTTCATTTGAATTTAAATCGTGGTTGTTCAACATTCCTAAAAAGTAATAAAAGTTTTAGAACATCATGTGTAATTTTGTCAGAAACCGCCAACAGGTTGAGATTAAGCCATATCTCAACGTTAAAATACAGGATGGCGCATTGAAAACGAAACAGACCGATTTGTGCCCAAAGACTTTTTTTAAGAAACGCTGAAATACGTCAATTTTAATATTGAGGGGGACATGTTTTGACATAAAATTCAACTTTGTCACATCAACCCCTCAAGGGTGGTGATAACATCCCTTCTATTTTAAATAGGGAACATGAGTCAAGTGTTACACCATTTGAAAGCTCTTTCTTTTCTGAATTCAGCACACTACTGTTTTGGAAGTTTTATCAACTCGTTTAAAAATTATTCACAGTTGGAGTTGCAAGAACGTATTTCATTCATTGTGATAAGAAATGCACTAATTAGTTAATTTTTCGTTAAAAAAACTAAAAAACAAAACCAAACGTTCAAAAGTGTTTATTCAGTTTAGTAAGTGTTCAAATTGTTGACCACCAGCTTCCATACAAAAGTACAAATTTTGTTCAAAACGAGTTCTGATATTCTGGAGCATTTGTGGAGTTATTAGACGGCATTCTTCAACAATGCGTCGTCGTAATTCTTGCAGAGACTCCGGTCTGTTGCGTAAATTCTATTATTTAAATGGCTCTATAGAAAGATGTCTAAAGGAGTTAAATCTGGTGATCTAGGAGGCCACTCAATAGCACCTCTACGCACAATCCATTGCTCTGGAAACTCTTTGTTCAAAAACTCCCTAACAAGTTGTGAAAGATGCGGAGGAGCTCCATCTTGTTGAAACACTAATTGATTTTCTTGATAGCGATCATTATTTTTAACAATGTCAATTAATAGAGGGTAAACGATATCTTCTAGTAACTCCAAATACGTTTCGTCACTCAAATTGCCATCAAGAAAAATTGGTCCGATTAAACGGTATCAAAAAATGCCAGTCCATACATTCAATTTCGGTGGAGTTTGAGTGTGGACTTCGTGATAATTTCTTGGATCTGCTCAATAACGACAATTATGACGTTTGACTGTAGAGCTTAATAAAAACGTACACTCGTATGAAAAACAAATATTGAACAGAAAGTTCCCGTTATCAGCTATTGGTGAGTCATAACTTTACAAAACTGCAGTTGCCGATCAAAATCATCTTCATTCAGTTGTACAAGATGAATTTTATACGGGTGGAATTTATGATGCTTCAATATTCGCTGAATAGTTCTTCTTTTGATGTTTGAAACACCGGCCAATTTTCTCGTGCTCAAAGTTGGGTCTGCAGCAATTTGTCCTAAAACTTCAATCTCAGTAGTCTCATTTCTAACCGGAAATTCACGTTCAGGATCCCGTTTTTTTTGGCCACTGAACCACTTTGTATAAACTTTGCAACTCCAAAATATATTTTCTGTTAACATGTCTGTTCGGATGTCGTTCATTAAACAAATTTGCGGTACGGTTGGCACACTCGTCGTTTTTGAAAAAAAAGAGTAATTATTTCAACTCTTTCTTCTACAGAATACACCATTGTGAAATTAATTTTCGGTAGTACTATCAAGTATCAAACCGACCGATAAACTGAAAAAATGAACCGCATTCTATCATTCCGATAAGAAATGTTCTGATAGTCAATTTTTTTTTTACAAACCAACAAAACATTGACTATTAGCACATTTCTTATCGGAATGGGTAAAATGCGTTTTTGCATCTTTAACTGTAAATAGTTTTTAAACTAGAAGATATCGTTTACCCTCTACTAATTGACATTGTTGAATATGATGATTGCTATCAAGAAAATCAATTAGTGTTTCAACAAGATGGAGCTCCTCAGCATTTTTCACAACGTGTTAGGTAGTGTTCAAACAGAGAGTTTCCAGGACAATGGATTGGGCGTAGAGGTGCTATTGAGTGGCCCCCTAGATCACCTGATTTAACTCCTTTAGACTTTTTTCTATGGGGCCATTTAAAGAGTAGAATTTACGCAACAGAACCGGAGTCTCTGGAAGAATTACGACGAATTACCTAATAACTCCATAAATGCTCTAGAATGTCAGAGCTCGTTTTGAACAAAATTTGTACTTTAGTATGGAAGCTGGTGGTCAACAATTTGAACATTTACTTAACTGAATAAACATTTTTGAACGTTTGGTTTTGTTTTTTAGTTTTTTTAACGAAAAATTGGGTAGTTAGTGCATTTCTTATCACAATGAATGTAATACGTTCTTACAACTCCAACTGTGAATAATTTTGAGTTGATAAAACTTCCAAAAAAATTAGTGTGCTGAATTCAGAAAAGAAAGAGCTTTTAAATGATGTAATACTCGACCCATGTTCCCTATTTAAAATATAAGGGTTGTTATCACCACCCTTTAGGGGTTGATGTGACAAAGTTGAGTGTTATGTCAAAATATGTCCCCTTCAATATTAAAATTGACGTGTTTCAGAGTTTCTTAAAAAATAATTCTGGACGCAAATCGGGCTGTTTCGTTTTCAATGCGCCAGCCTATATAAGAACATCGTAGATGAAGAATAGAAACTAAGTTAACACAAAAAGTTTTATTACACCTCTTCTATTGTCAATTTTTGTCTTCTAGTCGCCATATTAGTGAATTTTCTTAAAAAAAAATTCACTAATGAGGAGATCTCGACTTTTGAATTTTGAAAAAATTTCTTCAAATGAGCGCTAATTAGGCCCCCCAGAAAACATATCCGGGGTCAGTTTCAATTTTTATATGTTTATATATATATATATATATATATATATATATATATATATATATATATATATATTTATATATATATATATTTATATATATATGTATCACACCGATAACTCAAAAAATAATGGGGCGATTTTGATTAAATTTGGTGAAAAAATTCCTTTTGCAAATGGCTTGGATAAGTTCGTTAGCCAGGAAAATCTGCCTAGGTTTTCCCGGAAAATTTTGTATTTTCTTTCGAAAAAAATTTATATCTCCGGAATTAACAAAGTAAGGACAACCAAATTTGGTACACAGGTTTATATCCTTATAAGTAAGTTACCTACCAAAATTTAGCTATGTAGCTCAAAATACAAAAAAGTTATAAGCATTTAAAGAAAAATAAATTGGGGTTTTCCTCAAAACGTCAAAGTGGCGATTTAAAATGTCAAAATTGGCAATATTTAGGCAAGTAACTTGAATCTAATACGGGCTATAGAAATAAAATGTCTCAAGAAGGATGTTTTACAAACCCTAAAGTCTTAGTTTCAACCGTCATTGTCCTTCATTTTACTAAAATATTTGCAGAAAATTCATTTCAAATACACCCTTTCGCTGATGCTTGGCAGTAGCCTTAGCTATAGAGTTTACCGTTTAATGGTATATAATTTTTGTCGAATTTTCGTAGAAAATCAATAAAGCTCAATATATCCGTTATTATATAAGATATGAAAAAAAATTGTATATATTAATTATAGGGTGTCTTGAGCTACATCTTAAAATAAAATTTGTACAATCACAGGGTGGCCCATAAGTCGTTGGTGATACAAATTTCCTTTTTTTTTTAATCAAACATGCCTTATGTTATTGCATTTTTGCATTTTCCATCGAAATATAATGCATGTTTGTAAGAAAAGAAATTCTGGACGCAGCAAGTGCGTTATGGTAGCGAATTTTTATCAAATGTTTCATATTTGAACAGCTCAATTTGCTATTAACCTATAAGGTTGACCAAGAAACGTGTTTTTTTAGGAACACTTTTAGTTTACTTTTGGAAATGTTTGTACATTTTCAAACAATAAAGTTATTTTGATGAAACATGCCACATTGTTTTTACTATATAGGTTACACTGGTAACCAAATTTGATGCCTGCTTTCTTAAAAAAACACATATTTGTTATTAAAAACATTTTAATGAAAATTTTTTTTAATCAAACACGCCTTATGTTATTGCATTTTTGTATTTTCCATCGAAATATAATGCATGTTTGTAAGAACAAAAATTCTGGACGCAGTAAGTGCGTTATGGTAGCCAATTTTGATCAAATGCTTAATATTTGAATTGCTCAATTTGCTATTAACCTATAAGGTTGACCAAAAAACGAGTTTTTTCGGGAACACTTTAAGTTTACTTTCGGAATTTTTTTTACATTTTCAAACAATAAAGTTATTTTGATGAAACATGGCACATTGTTTTTACTATATAGATTATACTGGTAACCAAATTTGATGCCTGCTTTCTTAAAAAAACACACATTATTGCTATTAAAAAATAGTTTTATGAAAATTCACTACCATAACGCACTTGCTGCGTCCCGAGATTTTTTTGGAAACCATCAGGAGTAAGTACAAAATATGGTACATAAGGTCATATTAGAATTTGACAAGGGATCAAAAAATGCAAGAATATATAGCATTATATTTGAAATGGGGAAGTTGCTACTCACTTCAGGTATACCCGGAAAGGGTATGTGGCTTTATTTTACAGATAATTATAAAAAACGTGCTCCTGATAATTTTGAGCTTTCAAGTCAGATTAGTTCCTGATATACGGCTTACGTTCAAAGTTGGTGGGACACTGTAGTACAATGCGCACTACTTCACTCATTAGGACACTCTATATTGAGAAGTAAGGGGTAAATACATAGATGCTTAAAGGATATATTTAAGGCTAATCACTACACTAGTGAAACATAAAAAAATATAATTTTACATACCTGAAATGGTCTCATAAATTTTAATTTTTTAATTGATCGTCTTACACCGCCTAGTCTGTCATTATATTTAGTTGTATGTTATACTTAATAAATTTATCACTGCATGTACAGCTCCTTTCTTAGATAATATTCTTAGTACAATTAATTTGGTCATAATGTAACTAGATGTGTTGAATAAACTCGTCTTTAACGTCGTCGACGATCGCTCATGTCCAGGATGGGGGAGGTCGAACGCCGACGGGTGAACGTCATATCGATGAATCGAAGACAGCCATGGACTGGGAGATATCTTGATCCTTCCTGCAGCATTCCAGGAATTCGTCTAGAGTTACAACGCCGTCTTTGTTTTTGTCCATTTTCTGTAGAACAAAGAAAATTGGATTACATGAATAATAAATTTTGAACGTATTACAGTCTGACGCTCTTGTTAGTATTAAACGTCAACAGCTTAACGATTTTATAAGGAATTTTGCTTTTTAAAATTTTCTCTTCACAAATTTTACTCTGAAAAATGCAAACAATTTATTTAAATTTAATAAAATGTTTTTGTTGGATGCCATTGTTATATGTGAAACAGAAAAATGTCATCTCGAAACCTGTACACTGATTATTTGCAGTAGCTCTGTATTAAATTGTGAAGTGGTTTTAGACACGGGAGTCAGCAGAGAGTGGAAAACAGAGGGGTGCCCCCTAGATTTTTCCGTATGTACCGTAAACTGGGGCTACTTTGACACTTTCTGCCATATTTTTAGTAATACCTTGTTTGTCTTTTGTAATTTTAATAATATAAAAAAAACGTATCCACCGACATAACTCGTCTCTACCTGTCTATGGCATGTTTTTATTATTTGAAATGTAGCAGAACTAAAAAAATCAACATAAATTGTGGCTGACAAAATTCTGCCTTGTTTGGAGCTGCTTTGTCACTTATTTAGAATTATTTATAATCAAACCTAAAAGCTAGGGAGGGACAAAGTAACCGCAGATTTGTAACTGGAATAAAAAAATCACAATTAACATATGATTTTTTTAAAAATTAAACATTAAAGCTGTTTTTTAAATAAATTTTTATTTTAAGTAGATAATACAAAATACCACATACAGACTTGGAGACTACTTCTCTGGCTTCTCTGTTGGTTTTCGTTGGTAAAGGACGTAGCCAGCGCGTAAGCTAACTGGAGCAAGTGGCCGTACGAATTCTGGAAGTTCTAGGATGTTCTTCAACGTTTCTGTGACTATAGTTTCGCTGCTTGACAGCATTTTCAGACAGATTAAAATTGAATTAGTACGAAATCATGACAACTACAAATAAATATCTGTTATAAATAAATGTTATGATATGATGTTTTGATCAAAAAATGTTATCAAATTGAAAATAAAAATGAAACACAGATGACAGATGAGGTTTTCAAAATGTGTATGTGATGTATGTCATTATTTAACATAAAAATAGAACTAGCCTATGATAACTATGATAACAGTTACAGCTCATTATCTTATTACAACCTTTTTGAAAGAATAATTAAATTTATTTTCTTTGACTTATTTAATTAGAAAGAAGAATATCCAAGAAAGGGGAATTCATTAAATCAGTTTGCTCGTTTAAAACAAGGTAGCTATTGTCGTGTGTGTGCTTTTTGACTTCCAAAGCTTCAAAAAAGTCTAGTTTACGCTTGTCATTATAAAAATGTTGTGGTTGTATGCGGTTATTTACTGTAGGTCTATGTTCGGTATCAATAATATGTTTTGCAAATGTAGATTTGTCAGAGTGGTTATTTCTAAATGCAGAAATATGTTCTTTGTATCGGGTGTTAAAATTTCTAGAAGTTTGACCTATGTAGATTGCGTTACAATGTGTACAAGCTAATTTATAAACTCCAGCTTTTGTCAGGTAACAAGATTTTTCTTTAGCGTTAAATAGTAAATCACGCGTCGTGTTGTAAGATTTAAAAGCTACCTTTGTATTTGTACAGGTATTTAAAATTTTTGAAATGTTTTCTGAAATGATTACAAAATAAGTTATCGAAACGTATCTGTTGTCTTCTTTGTCTCTAATATTTGGATAAATTAAATTAATCGCTAATTTGTATTCTTTTCTCTCGATCATTTTATCTATTATTTTAACAAAGTAGCCATTATTAAATGCTGTTTGCTTAATTATTGAAATTTCTTTTTCAAAATTGTTTTGTGACATAGGTATTGAAAATGCACGATGTATCATAGGATGGTAGGCTGACAGCTTTTGTGAAAAGGGGTGACATGAATCCTATTGTATGGTTATGTCAGTGTAAGTTGGTTTCCTATATATTGAAAAGTCAAATGAATTAATTTCTAACTTTCTAATTGTTAAGTCTAAAAAAATTATACAACTGTTAGTTTCTTCTTCTAAAGTAAACTTAATATTTGTGTAAAAGTTATTAATAAAATTTAAAAATTCATTTAATTCTGTATGACTACCTTGAAAACTAGCTAAAATATCATCTACGTATCTGTACCAAAAGACAATATTATGCGAAAGTTCTGATGTTAAAATTTGGTTTTCTAAGTTTTCCATAAATATGTTGGCTAATAAAGGTGACAACGGACTACCCATAGGTAGACCTTCATTTTGCATATAAATTTTATTATTAAATTTAAAATAGTTTTGTTTTATACATTCGTTAAAAAGATTCATTATTTCTTGTCTTTTTATTACACTTACGTTCTTTTCACCCGATACAAAGAACATATTTCTGCATTTAGAAATAACCACCCTGACAAATCTACATTTGCAAAACATATTATTGATACCGAACATAGAGCTACAGTAAATAACCGCATACAACCACAACATTTTTTTTTTATAATGACAAGCGTAAACTACACTTTTTTGAAGCTTTGGAAGTCAAAAAGCACACACACGACAATAGCTACCTTGTTTTAAACGAGCAAACTGATTTAATGAATTCCCCTTTCTTGGATATTCTTCTTTCTAATTAAATAAGTCAAAGAAAATAAATTTAATTATTCTTTCAAAAAGGTTGTAATAAGATAATGAGCTGATGTATGTCGATATTTTCGTTGTATAGAGACTACTTTTATACTGTTATTGTTTAGTTATTGTATTGTTGTAACTGTTATCATAGTTATCATAGGCTAGTTCTATTTTTATGTTAAATATTGACATACATCACATAGACATTTTGAAAATCACATCTGTCATCTGTGTTTCATTTTTATTTTCAATTTGATAAAAATTTTTTGATCAAAACATCATATCATAACATAGCAACAGATATTTATTTGCAGTTGTCATAATTTCGTACTAATTCAATTTTAGTGAATTTTCTTAAAAAAAATTCACTAATGAGGAGATCCCGACTTTTGAATTTTGAAAAAATTTCTTCAAATGAGCGTTAATTAGGCCCCCCAGAAAACATATCCGGGGTCAGTTTCAATTTTTATATGTTATATATATATATATATATATATATATATATATATATATATATATATATATATATATATATATATATGTATCACACCGATAACTCAAAAAATAATGGGCCGATTTTGATTAAATTTGGTGAAAAAATTTATTTCGCAAATGGCTTGGATGAGTTCGTTACGCAGGAAAATCTGCCTAGGTTTTCCCGGAAAATTTTGTGTTTTCTTTCGAAAAAAATTTATATCTCCGGAATTAACAAAGTAAGGGCAACCAAATGGTACGCTGGTTTATATACTTATAAGTAAGCTACCTACCAAAATCTAGCTACGTAAGTCAAAAGACAAAAAAGTTATAGGCATTTTAAGAAAAATAAATTGGGGTTTTCCTCAAAACGTCAAAGTGGCGATTTAAAATGTCAAAATTGGCAACATTTAGGCAAATAACTTGAATCTAATACGGGCTATAGAAATGAAATGTCTCGAGAAGGATGTTTTACAAACCCTAAAGTCTTAATTTCAACCGTCATTGTCCTTCATTTTACTAAAATATTTGCAGAAAATTCATTTCAAATAGACCCTTTCTCTGATGCTTGGCAGTAGTCTTAGCTATAGAGTTTATCGTTTAATGGTATATAATTTTTGTCGAATTTTCGTAAAACATCAATAAAGCTCAATATATCCGTTATTATATAAGATATGAAAAAAAATTGTATATATTAATTATAGGGTGTCTTGAGCTACATCTTAAAATAATATTTCTACAATCACAGGGTGGCCCATAAGTTGTTGGTAATGCAAATTTCCTTTTTTTTAAATCAAACATGCCTTATGTTATTGCATTTTTGCATTTTCCATCGAGATATAATGCATGTTTGTAAGAAAAGAAATTGTAGACGCAGCAAGTGCGTTATGGTAGCGAATTTTGATCAAATGTTTCATATTTGAACAGCTCAATTTGCTATTAACCTATAAGGTTGACCAAGAAACGTGTTTTTTCGGGAACACTTTAAGTTTACTTATGGAAATTTTTGTACATTTTCACACAATAAAGTTATTTTGATGAAACATGGCACATTGTTTTTACTATATAGGTTATACTGGTAACCAAATTTGATGCCTGCTTTCTTAAAAAAACACACATATTTGTTATTAAAAACATTTTTATGAAAATTCACTACCATAACGCACTTGCTGCGTCCAGAATTTTAATCTGTCTGAAAATGCTGTCAAGCAGCGCAACTATAGTCACAGAAACGTTGAAGAACATCCTAAAACTTCCAGAATTCGTACGGCCACTTGCTCCAGTTAGCTTACGCGCTGGCTACGTCCTTCACCTACGAAAACGAAAACCAACAGTGAAGCCAGAGAAGTAGTCTCCAAGTCTGTATGTAGTATGGACAAGTTTCACCAAGTAAGGGCAACAACAATCAATGAGATAATACAAAAATAAATATTAACGTACTTCTGTGAACAATTTAAATAGAAAAAATTGATAAACTCAACTTCTAGAAAAACATAACATAAATTTACTACTTATTTTTGGCACTAAAAATCACAACTAATCACAATTTTTCTGTCAAGGACCCAAAAAGGCGCATTATTTACTGTTAGGGCACATACTCGTCATCCTCACCTGTTTTCTAAGAATCTAGCAGGTCTGAATAATCTTCACATACAGCACAGGTGAAGTAGAGATCCTAGCTGTCTTCGCTACATATGCCACATACGAATCATTTCTTTCAGATGTTCATTTGGGTACGCTGGAAATAGGTTGATCATTATTTCTTGTTCTGTATACACTTCTGCCTTTCACGCACACTTTTCTTTTTTGTTTTATCTTTTGTTTTGGATGTGGGTGGCGCTGCAGCTTCAGGATGATCGTCAGCATCGCTAGGATGGACAGCTTTTTTAAAAGTCGCAGATGTTAACTCAACGATCTTCCCAGCGTATATTTTTTTCCGCATTTTCTTTAGGAATTTGGGTCATGCACACCCCTGTGCCTCTGCAACATTCCAATAAAATTTGTGTCAAGTATGCGACTATCTGTTTTTTTATGCACAGCCGCATTGTGAGTCTTCTCAAAACGTCCTGCATGGGATTGCATGAATAGACTTCGGTGGTTCTAAATCGGAAATTATGGTTTGATTTACATTCGGCTGAAATTTGATTTTGATATCAACCTCAACGCGCAACAACGCCAAGCGTGGTTGCAATCACACGCTCTTCTTCCTTCGTAATAAGGCGGTGTGGTCCCTTAGCCTGGTCGTGCGTTGGTAGTTTTCTTGATTGATCGACGCGTGACTTAGCTACTGGACTCCTAGAGGCTGGCTCTACGTGCCACCCCTGGCGTGATTGTCGGCAATGGGAATAACGCCCAGGGCTGATGGTCTACTAAAGTCTCGCTCCTTCTCTTTGCAGGTGGTAGTGGAATTTTCCTTTACGTCATAATAAAGGTATTTCACGCATCAAGGGGCCGGTGAAGTCCCAACGGACGTTTCCGATCCTGGTGTATGAGTCGGTTTCCCTTATAAGTAAAAATGATGATGGCTCATCCTTGTGCAAAACATTCCGGAGGTAAAATACCCCTCCATTCGGATATCCGGGAGAGGGGTGTACAGGGGCGCTAACATCAAGATTTAACATATCCTTCTCCAATATATGTGGCCTAAATTCTAATCTGAACTCCGTCCACCATTCCCTCCAGGCTGATAGGCCCCAACTCCTCTTCCTCACTGAAACCCAAATCAGTGCCAAAACAGCCACTAATCACCTTAATTTCCCGGGGTTACTTCCTTTAGATTGCATGGAGGCGTGTGCGCATACGTCCGTAGCAATCTACCCTGCACCATTTTTTTTTTGTTCCCTCAGGGCTCGTCCGCGGCCTTGCCGCCCCGATAGCACCGCAACCCTGCACCATACTCCAGATTACTTTTCCTAATTTCCATGGGCGTCTGTCTGCTCTTCTCATCCTGACCCCTCTGATA
The DNA here is from genome assembly GCA_964006375.1 of Tillus elongatus. Lineage (NCBI taxonomy): Eukaryota > Metazoa > Arthropoda > Insecta > Coleoptera > Cleridae > Tillus > Tillus elongatus. The sequence goes on from OZ023262.1 coordinate 269,795,904, forward strand.
TCTCACAAAACGTCACCGAAATTATCCAAGCCGGCATGGAATTATTTATTCCACGTATACAGAAAACCTCTTAAGCCACTCAAAAGCCCTGGTTCTCTAAATATTGTGACAAGGCCAGACTTGAAAAGGCCAAAGGTCACAAAGCGCTTCTACACAATCCCAGTCAAGAAAACCGTCAAGCATTTAACGACGCAAGAAACCGCTATGTCCGCATTCTTTCTGAGGCAAAAAACTCGTTTAATAACCAATTCAAAAACAAAGTCCTCTTAAGCTCCAAGGGCAGCAAACCCTTCTGGACTCTTGCTAAATCTATTGGGAATAATTTCTGCAAGAGCACGTTCCCACCTCTTGTCTCAGGGGATGAAATTGTTTCTACCGCCCTGGGCAAGGCTGAACTTTTTGCTTCGTTGTTCGCCGGCAATTCTACTCCCAACCCACCTCCAAATGTTCAACCACCGACAGTCCCCAATGTTGCGCATAAAATGACGGATGTCATTTTCAAAACTAAAAAGTACGATAGATGCTCTCTTCTCTTAATACGAGGAAAGCATCTGGCCCTGACGAGATCCCAGCAATTGTTTTCAAAAAATGCGCGTCAGAACTTGCTCTTGTCCTGACTCGCCTGTTTCAGACATCTTACAATAGAGGTATATTCCCTAGTAACTGGAAACTTCTTGAGTACAACCCGTCCCCAAGAATGGATCCAAAGCGCTTCCCAGCAACTATAGGCCTATCTCTCTCCTTTCAGTCATCTCTAAAGTGATGGAAAAGTATATAAACACCAAATTACTAAAATTTCTTGAAAAACAGTCTAATTCACGACAGGCAGTATGGATTCCGTCAGCGCAGATCAACTGCTGACCTCCTTTCCTTTGTCACCCATTCTTGGAACAAGTCTATTGAACTGCACGGTGAATCCAAGATTGTCGCTCTAGATATGTCCAAAGCATTCGACCAGGTCTGGCTCGCAGCACTGCTCAATAAACTTCCCGCTCTTTTGTCCCGAGGACATCCAAGTTGTGGAATTCCTTGCCGGTGCATGTTTTTCCTTCTCCTCTAAACCTCCAAACCTTCAAGTCCAGAATTAACAAGTTGCCCCTTTCCTCCTTGTCGACACCCACGGTACGATAGTTTTTAGGCTCTAAGTACTCGTGGTGTGTTGTTGATATAAAAAAAATCTTGTAGGGTGTAGGTACTACCGCACTGGTGCGTGCTTACCAAGGCACTTGTTTACAAACATATTGCGTGTAATGTGGTATTCGGTAGGTAATAGCAGCTTGTTGTTTGCTCATCCTGTTTCGAACGTCACGTACTGGCTTTTGTACATCGCCCTCCCGGTAATTAAGATATTGACGACTGCCTGATGTTTTTAGTGAATTTTCTTAAAAAAATCTAAAAATCAAGTATGTCTGGGACATTAACAAAAAAATAATTTTTTACACTAGAAAATACTTAATTGTAATTCTTCTCGTAGCTGTGAAATATAAAAAAGTTATGCTTACTATACCAGTCACGGATCCACCTAATTCAGTGTTATGAAATTGGTGAATTATCTATTCCGGAGGTTATCAGACCATTTCATATGAAGTTCCGAACACTGTTGTGGTCCAATCTACAGTATCCAGGCTGGTTAAAAAAATTGTCAATAACGGTACTGTATATAATATACCAAAAAAGAAGAAGAACTTTGATGAAGATGCTGTAGGTACTGTGGTAGCAATGGATTCATTACGCGAAAAGCCCAAGCTGTGACTAAGAAAGCGGTACGACGAGATTCGCATTAGCAAATCACATTTGCAACGCTATGATGAAACAGAGAAGGTAAAGCCTTAAAAAGTTAGATTTCGTCACACTTAGAAGAAGGGGGATCAATCCCGAAGGTTGTAATTTTGCCTAACTTTAGGTAAGAAACTTCTAGAGGATCGAATTTTCTATAAGAATATTATTTTCCCAGGTGAATCGATTTTTAGTTGTAAAAGTCGATTAATTATAACGGTATACCTTCAACACAGCATTGTCGATATTGGTCTGAAAATAATCCAAATTGTGTAATACATTCTTGGCGGCAGTATTTTAAAAACGTTAATGTTTGATCTGCCATTTCCTATCATTGTGATGTAATTGGGCCATATTTTATTGAGGGAAAACGTAATCAACGTTCTTATTTAAATGTTTTGAATCAGCTTGTGGACAAACTACCTTACGAAACTAATTTTTTTCACATTTTCAACACGGCGATTGCCCCGCCTATGAGAATTTTCAAGAAAAATGGATAGCCAATTCTGGTCCCATTTTGTGACCGCCCAGATCTCCGGACCTAACAATCATGGATTTTTATTTTTGGGAGCGGATAAAACAAATAGTATATTCAAGTAGGCCTCCAGATGACGTAGAAGTATTGAAAAATCGCATTAGGCATGCGATAAATTCTATTTCCCCTGAGCGGATTAGATCAGCCTTCACTGCATTTTGGAAAAAAAATAAAGAATGTGCATATAAACGGCGGCGGATTTATTGAACAAATTAATATTTCTGTTGATGTTGGTATTGTTAAGTTAGTATTGAAGTACATTTATTTTTTGATGTTTGTATTTTCTTATTTTAATGTTCTCATTTTTTTAATTATATAAATGTCTAATACAGGGACAAAAAGAAAGCGCTCGTATTCAATTCATTATTTTAAACAACCTTTGTTAAATATCTTTTTTAATACCTTCGAAAAAAGGGTGCGTGAAATGAAAATTATGCGAAATATCAAATTAGGCTTAGGATTTTAAAATGTTGTATTCCTGCTCATTTTTTATTCACGATTATCTTTTGTTAGTAACATTTCTTTGTATCCCCTAGAGAAAAGGCACTTTACTAGTGTAAAAAATTAGTTTTTTTATAAATTTCCAAGCCATACTTGATTTTTTGAAATTAAAATTATGACACAAATAAAAATGAAGTTTTAACTTAGAAAGTTACAGCCTTTTTCACCTATTCATGCGTCGATTCGGAGGGACCTGCATATATATATTTATATATATATATATATATATATATATATATATATATATATATATATATATATATATATATATATATATTTGTGTGTGTGTGTGTATCACATCACTAACTCAAACAATAATGGGCCGATTTTGATTAAAATTTGGGGAGTGCATTTCTTTTGCAAGTGGCTTGGATAACTGCACCACTTTTTCCTGTAAATTTTGTGTTTTCTTTGAAAAACAATTTGTATCTCCAGAAATAACAAACCTATGGCAACTAAGCTTGGTACGCAGAATTATATTATAAAAGATATACTACGTACCAAAACTATATATCTAAATTAACAGACAAAAAAGTTATAGGCATTAAAAAAAATAATTAAATCTGATCCAAGAAAGTTAAAACCTTAAAATTGATTGAGTACGAATGTGAGTAAAAAATATCACAAGGAATGATTAACAAGCTCCTAGATATGTGTCGCTATTTTCCTTGATTTCGTTAAAATATGAGCAAAAAATCCATTGTGTATCAATATGGTTTTGCGTAAATTGTAAAACGTCGAACAATTAACATGTATTATGGGATATACGTGCTAGTACATACATGTCGAGCGTAGCTGAGTGGGCTAAGTCCCTGTACATCGTATAATGGACTCCTATATGACGAGTTCTAATCCTAGTTAGCGACTTTACTTTATATCAATTTTTTTAGTCTCATTTCACTACCGTTATCTAATCAGATTTTTGTTATTCCGGTGAATTTTTAGCGAGCTTTTGCATACAAAATAATCTGATAAAGATGAGATGAAGGTTGTAAGACTTAAATCAATTTAAATAGCATATCTGGTTGTTTCTTCTTGCCCTAACTTAGTGAAACCGTTACATATTTAATAGTCATAAACTTTCCCCGTGGTTTCACAAGTGCTTGCTTTGGTGAATTTTCTTTAAAAAAAATCACTGACGAGGAGATCCCGACTTTTGAATTTAGAAAAAAAATTTTCCAATGGGCGCGAACTAGGCCCCCTAGAACTCATATCCAGGGTCAGTTTGTCAGTTTAAATTATATATATATATATATATATATATATATATATATATATATATATATATATATATATATATATATATATATATATATATATATATATATATATATATATATATATATATATATATATATATATATATATATATATATATATATATATATATATATATATATATATATATATATATATATATATATATATATATATATATATATATATATATATATATATATATATATATATATATATATATATATATACAGGCTGTTTCAAAAAACATGCACCATCGCTCGTGGGGCAATTCCTTACTAAGAAATAAGAAAAAAAGTTCTTGTGCACATGGGCCCGGAAACGCATAGTTTTCAATATACAGGGAGTTGAATTTTAATAATTTTTTTTATTTTTTATAAACAATTTCAAAACCACTGGATTGATTTTAATGAAACTTAGAACTTGAAAGTGTATTATGAAAGTGCATATTTTCAAGTGAGAATCTGCTTACAACTGCGTCAGTGGCGTGCGTACGGGGCAACTGTAAAAATTCATTTGAGGAAAAATATGTGCGCCACTGTCTTTTTCCAATTTTGATACATCAGTTATGAAGCTTATTACATAAGCCACAAAAGCTACCTCTTGGTATTTTTTCGTTCAGGGTATCCCCTAGGAGATATGATTAATTTTATAAAAAGGGGCAAAGTACCGATTAGTCGGCGTAATAATAATAATAATAATAATATATGTTTACTGCAACCATAAGAATATGAAAAACAAAACATACAGTAAACATTACAGCAATAAACGTGCAAATAACTAACCTACTTAAAACTTATTGGTGATAAACATTGAAATGAATATTACAAACATTGATAAAAAATGACAAATAAAAAATAAAAATAAAAAATGAAAAAGTAATCGTAAAGACACCATGATTTTTCCAAACTCTTGTTTTTTTGTACATTACTCAATTGACTTTAATAACAAAGCTAAAGAAAATGTTGAACGTGACCACCATTAGCGTCGTTACAATTATTTAACCTTCTGCGCAAAGATCTTCTTACTCTTCTGCAAATATTTTGATCTTCTCTAATGCTGTCAAATGCATATTCTATTCTTCCCAACAATTCCTCTCGTGTATTTACTGGTGTTTTATACACTATTTCTTTTAAATGACCCCACAAATAAAAATCGAGAGGATTCAGGTCCGGAGATCGAGGTGGCCATGACACCGGACCTCCACGACCAATCCATCGGTGCAAAATGTGCGGGCACACCATCATGCTGGAACCACATTGTACCATTTCTCATAAAAAGCGGTAGTAACAACGGCAAATCATTTTGTAAAAAGTTTAAATATGATTCATGGTCAAGACGATTAGGTAGAACAACAGGACCAATTATGTGATTTTCAATAATAGCAGCCCAAATATTGATGGAAAATTGATACCGAGAATTTGCAACTCTTAGAGAGTGTGGGTTTTCATCGGCCCATGTATGTAAATTGTGAAAATGTACGATACCTTTTCGCGTAAATGACGCCTCATCAGTAAATAGTACACGTTTAGAAAAATGTTGGTCGTGCCTAAGTTTGTTTAAGAACCACTGACAAAACATTACCCTTGGTTGAAAGTCTCTAGGTAGTTCCTGGACACGTGTAAAATGATAGGGATATAAACTTTGATCCTTCAGAGTTCTGTGAACTGATGATGCCGAAATATTACCCAGTTCGGTGGCAATAATTCTCGTACTTGTACTAGGATCACGTTCAACTCTATTTAATATTGCCTCTTCAACTCGTACAGTTCGGCGGTATCTTCTGCGTCCAGAGTCAGCTTTTAAAGGTTTTAAAGAACCAGTTTCTCTCAAATGTCTTACAATACGTGGGAAAATATTTTTGTCAGGATTCTTCTTTGCGGATAAGTTTCCTGATAAACTCGCACAGCTTGTCTAGCATTTTGATTTGTTTGTCCATAAATTAACAACATATCAGTCAAATCCGCTGAAGTGTACTTAATGAACACCATCTTGAGAGGAGGAAATAATATTAATGAGCAGCTCAGTATCAACAAATAACTAAAAACGAAAATACTGCACCCTATCAAAATTTAAAGAATAGCACGAAAACTCTTTTGACGCCTACAAAGCACTTCAAAATTGTAGAATTTAGAGAACTGTCAAAAATTATAGTTTCATGGCACTTTACGATTACTGTTTTCATTACTCCAACGAATCGGTACTTTGCCCCTTTTTATAAAATTAATCATATCTCCTAGGGGATACCCTGAACGAAAAAATACCAAGAGCCAGATTTTGTGGCTTATGTAATAACCTTCATAACTGATGTATCAAAATTGGAAAAAGACAGTAGCGCACGTATTTTTCTCCAAATGAATTTTTACAGTTGCCCCGTACGCACGCCACTGACGCAGTTGTAAGCAGATTCTCACTTGAAAATATGCACTTTCATAATACACTTTCAAGTTCCAAGTTTCATTAAAATCAATCCAGTGGTTTTGAAATTATTTATAAAAAGTTAAAAAAAATAATTAAAATTCAACTCCCTGTATATTGGACACTATGCGTTTCCGGGCCCATGTGCACATTGTCTTATTTTTTAGTAAGGAATTTCCCCACGAGCGATGGTGCATGTTTTTTGAAACAGCCTGTATATAAAGGGTAAACAATTTACAAAATTTAGGTTTGTAAGTTTAAAGACAAAAAAGTTAGACGCGTTTAAAGAAAAAAATTGGGGTATTCCTCAAAACGTACAAAGTCGCGATTTGAAACGTGAAAATTGGCAACATTTAGGCAAAGAACCTGAAATAAATACGGATTATGTAAATACTGTTCTGCAAACCCTCAGTTTCAGCTTCAACCATCATTGCCCTTCATTTTAATAAAATATTTCCAGAAAATTTATTTCAAATGGACACTTTCTCTGATGCTTTGAAAGTAGTTTGAGTTAAGTTTATGGTTTAACGGTCTATAATTTTTAGCTAATTTTCGTAGAAAAAAATCGTTAATGAGGAGACCGTGGCTTTTGAATTCTCTAAAGATTTCTTCAAATGAGCGCAAGCTAGGCCACCAAGAATCCATGGCCGGGTTTATTTTCTGTTTACATATATACAGGCTGTCACATTTCTACGGTAAAGCTCAAAATAGTTGTTATTATGCAAGACACGACAAAAAATTATATACCTTACCTATAGGGTGTCTTGAGCTGTATCTTATAAAATTATTTTGACAATCACAGGTGGCCCATAAGTCGTTGGTGATACCTACATTTCTTTTTGAACATTCCTCATTGCATTTTTCATCGAAACATGAAGCAGGTTTGTAAAAAAAGTCCAGACGCAGCAAGTGCGTCTTGGTAGCGAATTTTCATTAAACGCTTCAAAATTCAATAACGCAACTTGCTATTAACCTAAGAATGGTCACCTCGGTAACGAGTTTTCTCGAAAACGTTTTTGGTTTATTTCCGGAAAATTTGTGTACATTTTCAAACAAGTTATTTTGATAAAATATGGTACATTGTTTCTACTATATAGGTTTTACCGGTAACCAAATTGATGCCTGCTTGCATTAAAGAGATATATTTGCTGTTAAAAACATTTTTATGAAAATTCACTTCCATATAACGCATTTGCTGCGTCCAGACATTTTAATTTTTTAAAATACACCTTTTCCCACTGCAGCGTATGTATTTTTAAAATATTTGTCCTCAACAATCTAATACCCTCAAATATAAAATCACTAGATTAAGTCACTTACTTAGCATTTGCTGCGTCCAGACTTTTTAATTTTTTTAAATACACCTTTTCTCACATATGTATTTTTAAGATGTTTGTCCTCAACAATCCAATACCCGCAAATATAAAATCAATAGATTAAGTTACTTACTTAGTCGGGGATTATAATATAGTGATAACATATCTTGAACGCGGGCTCAATGTATATTCTTATAGTACATATCATATGGTATGTTTTTCTTCCTGAACAATAAGCAGCGAGTATAATGACTCCATCTAATATTGTATATAATTATACTTTTCCAACATATCTGACTTAAACAAAAAGGTCTAATATCATTAAATAATATACCAACCTGGAAAATCCTATCAACTTTTTCTTTCACAGTATCCTCTTCCACACTGGGCTCTGCAACCTTTCCCATTAGATCGTAGATAGCCGATACAATGTCAGTCATTTCTTCGCGGGTGATACAGCCATCCCCGTTGATATCGTATAATGTGAATGCCCACCGGAGCTTTTCATCTAGTGAGCCTCTGGACAGGATAGAGAGGTTCTGGACGAAATCCTGAAAGGACATGCGGTCGTTATTTTAATTAAATGGCATAATTATGGACGTGTGTGCCGGGCTTATTATCTAAAAGGTTTCTTCGTAATAGACATGCACGCATTCAGTTAACGAGGGTAGTGTGTTCAGGATTTGTCACCAAATAGTTAATACGAAATTTGTCACATATTTTATTGCAAGGTCGACTAGATATAAGGCAAAGAGGATTAAAGACAGAATGTCTTCGACAATGGAGGTTTGTTAACAAATAATGTCGATTGTTTTAAAAATTTTATAAATTACTATAAGATTACAATAAACGTAACACATAATTCCATAAAAAATAAAAAATTAACACATAAATAATGTTTCTTACTTCATGTGTAGGTTTTTAGACTGACAATTTTAAAATTGATTTTAGATTGTAATTATGGGTTTTAGTTAAGATTTGCTGACAGATAAAGTTAGAATTTTGGTAGTGATCAACATTAGTGAGCGTTCGCTTATTATACAGTGTGAAACACACTTATGGAATGAAATTCATTATTCAGCAAAAAATTGCTTTTGTGAAAAACGCTCAGTCACTTGAAGTTTAATTTGTCGAACATTATCTTATAACCATAGTTAAAAAAATTAAACTCCCACTATTTTACCCCCACTAGTTTATCCATTTTTTGTAAATAGCAACCCTACATTTTTTCATCACAATTCGATCGATCACATTTTTCTGAATGCGGAGATATCCCATATATATGGTCTAATATTACACTTTTCAATAAAGGGTGGACATTTAATACGGGAATATTAAAACTAAACAGTTAACCCTGAAATTAAAATTTCGAAAATAAACTTACTAAAAACGTCCTTTTCTTATAATAAATGTTCGAAATGTTCTCCATTCACATGCACTTAACGAAATAGTCTCCTCTGGAATTCTTCACTGATTCTTATCTTAAATTTCTTATCTTGTCTTTTATCTAAAACGTATTTGGTATCATTAATCGTTTCTTATTAACTACCAATTTTTGCAGTGGCAAAGGTGAAATTTAACAGTTATTTTATTTTGTGGTGTATTGTGTTGAATCCGCGGTCTCAAAATAAATTATTCGTAATTTTGTTTCGATAATTTAAATTAATTTTTGGTCGATTATGCGATACTTAACTAAAACCATGCGAACAGAAATATTAATGATGATTGGGTATGGTGACATGTGTGGAACGCAAGCACAAGCTGTTAACCACTTTAATGAAAAATATTCAGATTTGCCCCCACTAACACAGGGAACTGTGTCTAAGATACATTTACAGTTTCGTGATTATGGACACGTTAAACCACTGCCTAGGAGACCAAAGTTTGTTGAATTAAATGTAAAACTCAATATTTTATTGGCCTTTTAAGAAGAACCAAAAACTTGTACCCGTCAAGTTGCACGTGAAATTGATGTTAGTCAATCAACAGTTTTAGGGTGTCTCAAAAACGAAAAAATTCTGGACGCAGCAAGTGCGTTATGGTAGTGAATTTTCATAAAAATGTTTTTAATAACAAATATGTGTTTTTTAAGAAAGCAGGCATCAAATTTGGTTACCAGTATAACCTATATAGTAAAAACAATGTGCCATGCTTCATCAAAATAAATTTATTGTGTGAAAATGTACAAAAATTTCCAAAACTAAACTTAAAGTGTTCCCAGAAACACGTTTCTTGGTCAACCTTATAGGTTAATAGCAAATTGAGCTGTTCAAATATGAAACATTTGATCAAAATTCGCTACCATAACGCACTTGCTGCGTCTAGAATTTCTTTTCTTACAAACATGCATTATATTTCGATGGAAAATGCAAAAATGCAATAACATAAGGCGTGTTTGATTTCAAAAAAAAAGGAAATTTGTACCACCAACGGCTTATGGGCCACCCTGTGATTGTAGAAATATTATTTTAAGATGTAGCTCAAAACACCCTATAATTAATATATACAAATTTTTTTCATATCTTATATAATAACGGATATATTGAGCTTTATTGATTTATTACGAGAATTCGACAAAAATTATATACCACTAAACGATAAACTCTATAGCTAAGGCTACTGCCAAGCATCAGAGAAAGGGTCTATTTGAAATGAATTTTCTGCAAATATTTTAGTAAAATGAAGGACAATGACGATTGAAATTAAGACTTTAGGGTTTGTAAAACATCCTTCTCGAGACATTTTATTTCTATAGCCCGTATTAGATTCAAGTTATTTGCCTAAATGTTGCCAATTTGGACATTTTAAATCGCCACTTTGACGTTTTGAGGAAAACCCCAATTTATTTTTCTTTAACTTTTTTGTCTTTTGACTTACATAGCTAAATTTTGGTAAGTAACTTACATATAAGGATATAAACCTGCCTACCAAATTTGGTTGCCCTTACTTTGTTAATTCCGGAGATGTAAATTTTTTTCGAAAGGAAACACAAAATTTTCCGGGAAAACCTAGGTAGATTTTCCTGTTTAACGAACTCGTCCAAGACATTTGCAAAAGGAATTTTTTCACCAAATTTAATCAAAATCGGCCCATTATTTTTTGAGTTATCGGTGTGATACATACATACATATATATATATATATATCTATATATATATATATATATATATATATATATATATATATATATATATATATATATATATATATATATATAAATATATATATATATATATATATATATATATATATATATATATATATATATATATATATAAACATATAAAAATTGAAACTGACCCCGGATATGTTTTCTGGGGGGCCTAATTAGCGCTCATTTGAAGAAATTTTTTCAAAATTCAAAAGTCGGGATCTCCTCATTAGTGAATTTTTTTTAAGAAAATTCACTAAAATGCATCCCTATAAACTACAACACGTTCAAGTGTTGATTGACGGTGATTCTGATAGAAGACTGCAATGTTGTAAACAACTGCTGGACATGTTACATATAAATGTTATTTCTTCTGCTGACGTTCTATTTTCCAATAAAGCAACATTTATTTTGAATGGCGATGTAAACAGGTAAAACTGTAGATATTGTGCTGCCGAAAACCCCCACTGGCTGCGACAAACACACACTCAGCGTCCTCAGAAGTTGAACGTTTGGTCTGGTATCATTGGTGATCACGTGGTTGGACCTGTTTTTATTGAAAATATAAACAGTCCAAGATATTTAGAAATGCTAAGAGAACAGATTCCCACAATGTTAGCAGAATTGTATCCAAAAGTATTGGAACCCAATATTCCCCATGAAAGGTGCACCACCCCACTTAACTCTTCAAGTACGAGAGTATTTACAAGAAGTCTTTCCACAAAGATGGATTGGACGAAGAGGTTTCGGAGAATGGCCCGCTAGATCACTAGATATTGATTTATATTTATGGGGATATCTTAAAAACAGAGTGTATAAAACGCAACCTGCTGATTTAGATTATTTGAAAAAGAAAATTACAACAGAAATTAGGAACGTAACGCCTGACGTGTTGAGCAGGGTTAGGGAAGAATTCCAGAGCAGATTATTTCGTTGTGTGCAAGTGAATGGAGAACATTTTGAACATTTATTATGAGAAAGGTACGAATCCGGTCTACGGTTCTAATTGTGGTGAAAATGCATCTAGCCTTACATTTTTTGTCCTCATGTTAGGGTAGAAATGGGCCAGGGCTCAATAATTTACGGAATTGGTTGTATACAGTCTCTATTTTTTAACATTAGATGTTATTTGAAGCTGCTGTGACAACATACTACTTGGTTCCGCAACGAGGTGGCGGCACGTGCTTCGTGTCTTATATCTCGCTTAGTGTTGGAAAACTGGCCGTAATACTTTATAGGTGTATTTTCGCTGCAATTATTATGCAGTACTGACGAGCTCTAATTAGAGCGAAACCGGTCTAAGGTTCTAATTGTGGTGCGAATGCATCTAGCCTTATATATAGAAAGGGTCGTTCAGCACAGACAACTAATTTTACTAGGTTTGCAGGCCTACTTATAGCTGTGCATGTGAGGTTTCAGCTGGGAGGTTACAGATCGTCCATGCCAACTTGGAAAGAGTATTTGCCTTTATTGTTGGGTGTGACACGGTTATTCTTGGAACTGTCTACTTGCCGCCACAGTCGGAGGCGATATGTTATGAAGAGCATAGTGTAACCGTGGAAAATATAATGGAAGAGTTGCCGGATCGTGACTTGTTTTTGGTGGGTGACTATAGTCTTCCTAGAACAGTGTAGTTTGGTGATTATATGGGCGTCTAAATTCCACCGGATGCTGATCCCAGACGGATTGCCCTGTGTATTAGCTTTTCATTCGAGGGGCCTCTTCAAGTTAACATGGTGAGACATCCGAATGGAGTCCTGCTTGATTTATTGCTTTGTAGGAGAAAATATACCTTTTTCACATTAGCTGCTGATGTCTTGCGGCCTTTTAATGTATATCATGTACATTAGGAACACCCAGACTAGGCTTTTGCACTACGATATGTTTGTACCTGATATAAATAGAGTGGATTATGTAGCACTTAAAAAGTACCTTGATTTTGTAAATTGAAATTTGGCGTTCTCAGGCGGGGACTGTAGTGCGGATGGTGCGGTAGTTGTTTTAAGACATTCTATATGCAGCTCTTGATCTATTTGTTCCGACAAAAAGGAGTTCGGTTGTCAACGTTCTCTTGCTGCTGAACTCAAAAGCTTGATACTTACAAAGAAATGATATCACACGAAGTATAAGCCATCGGGTGTATATGATGACTACCTTGTATTTTCTGACCTGAGAATTCAATGTAAAGACCTCTCCAGTGTCTGCTACCAGGACTACATACGCAGTGTTGAGCGCGCTACTAAGGACAATGTGCGATCGTTCTGGGGACATATTAAGTCAAAATCTAGATTATCTGGGTGAGATACGATGGGGGAGTTAGCACTTATGGTGAACAAATAGTACATATGTTTGCTGGATGTTTCTCGTCTTTTTATTGGATACCAGCTTTGACTGGTCGATCCGAGCAGCTAGGGACAGATATATCATTCATGCTTGCTAATCTGAACATTGAGGTAGCTTAATTGGAGAGGCATATGGCCAAAGTTGATACAAAAAAGGGATCTGGCCCTGAAGGTTGGCCTCCAAAGATTCTGAAACTCTGTCGCAATTCCTTTGCTTATCTGCTGGCATTGATTTTCCGGTCATCACTTGCGTCTGGTCTTTTCATACTAGCTAGAATTCAAGCTTGGTCATCACAGTCCCTAAAGGGGAAGATGCTGCAGTGGCAAATTATCGCCACAGAAGCACACGGAGCGCCATTCCGAAGCCCTTTGAGGGCGTATTGTGTGTTGGGATTACGTAAACATACAGGCAGGTTATCACTCATGAGCAGCATGGGTTTTGTAGGGGACGATCTATCGCCACCAACCTGATGCTGTACAAAAAATTCATACACAATTGTTTGGAGAGGGGTACACAGGTGGACGCAGTGTACACGGTTTTTGATTCTTTCATTCACTCTATGCTCCAAGCTGTCCAGATTCGGTGTGCATGGGTTGTTGCCGGCTAGGCTTTTGGACTATCTGAGGGATCGAACACAGGTGGTAAAGTACAAACATTATTACTCAGCTGAAATAAAGGTCTTTTCAGGTTTACCACAAGGTAGCCACTTTAGTCCCCTTCTCTTTATGATCTTTACCAATGATGTTCCCGGAATATTTAAGAGAGCATTCAGTATCTCATTTTCGCCGATGTTGCAGGGATTTTCAGAAAGATAATGCGGATGCAGCGCTACTTCAACGGAATCTGGAGCACTTTAGCACATGGTATGAAACCAGTGATCTTGTACTTAATATATGCAAATGTAAAATCAAATCCTTTACCAGGAAAACTCGAAGGCTTACTTTTAGTGAATTTTTATTAAAAAAATTCACTAATAGAGAGGTATCAATGGTGAGACTTTGCAAAAATTCTTTCAAATGAGCGCGAATTAGGACCCCTAGAACCCATATCCGGGGTCAGTTTGAATTTTTATATGCTTATATATATATATATATATATATATATATATATATATATATATATATATATATATACAGTGTGGAACAGCCAAATGGAATAAATTCGATAACGGATAAATGAGGACGTGTTGGGAAAAACGCTTGGACACGTCGATTTGTATTTTTAACTGCGCATCTTTTTCAAGAAAAAAAATTTATTTAGGGTGCGTCATGTGACAGTGGCCAATACCAACTTTCTTATTTTAAATACAAGCCCCTGTATATTATTAATTTTTTGGATTCTTCAGAAAATTCTAGACATAATTCATGTACAATGTCCTATACCTATCTTCAACTGTTTCGGAAATATTAAGTATTTTCAGATTTATTACAAAAATTAACATTAAAAATAGAAAATTATTTTATTTCACAAATTCTAATAAGAAATACTGATTATTTCTTAATAATTTAAAAAAACAAAAAAAATTAATGTCAATGTAGTAAATGTTCAAAATGCTCGCCACGAACATCTTGGCAACATGCTAATCTGGTATAGAAATGTCTTCTAACATTACTCAACATCTCAGGCGTGACTGATCTAATCGCAAGCGTGATTCGTCTTTTTAAGTCATCTAAGTTGAGGGGCTTAGTTTTGTATACAATACTTTTGACATATCCCCACAAAAAGTAGTCTAATAGCGACAGATCAGGAGATCGTGCTGGCCATTCTATCGATCCGCGCCTCCCTATCCACCGATTTGGAAAAATTTGGTTCAGGTACTGCCGGACATTGATTTGGTAATGGGGCGGTGCTCCATCTTGCTGAAACCATATTTTATTGGCAGGAACTTGTGGGTTTGCTGGATCTGGATATAAGTTTGTCAAAGTTGGCACGACATTATTTTGGAGCAGTTCTAAATATTTATCCCCATTCAAGTTGCCATCAATGAAAAAGGGACCTACGATATGATTTCCAACAATTCCTGCCCAAACATTAACTTTTTCAGGATATTGCGTATGTTCCTCTCTCATCCAATGAGGATTCTCATTAGACCAATAGCGGCAATTTTGACGATTAACATGACCGTGAATTGTAAATGTGCTCTCATCAGAAAACAAAACATCTTCTAATTGGATCACATTGTTATCTAACATTGCCATCATTTGTTCACAAAAATACGTTCTCCTATCGAAATCGTCCTCCATGAGCTCCTGAGTTGGTATAATTTTATAGGGATGCATTTTACTTTCCTTTAATGTTCGAAAAATTGCTGTGTGGCTAACGTTGAATAGTTGGGCTGCTTGTCGACCAGAAGTATGTGGGTTTTCTTGAAACTCAAGCGTAATATCCAATTTCGTATCCTCACTTACTGCATTGGAAGCTACTTTTTTTATCTGTCTCACATGACCAAGCTCGCGAAACTGCTTTTCTATTTTGCTAATTGTTCCTTGGGATACAGGCGGCAAATTTGGAAATTTTTCGTGAAATAAGCGAGACACTTCCATCTGTGTCCGTGTGTTATCTCCATAACCAATCATTTGTAGAATGGTTATTTTGTGCATTTCTGTTAAATGAACCATTTTTCTGATATTATTACGTACAGTTTACGAAATTCAAACGACAATAGCACTGAGACTAATCACTACTGTCATGCAGGCAGACAACAAGTTGCTAAGGCTACGAGTTTTATACGAACAGAAAGAAAACTGTTTTTGTTTTTGTTTCATTTCATATCAGTAAAAAGAAACGCAGGAATGGTTTTTGTTTACTTTCTCATTATCAAGAGCTGAATGGGAAATAAGTATTGAATGCAATGTAGCGAATTTGTGAAATAAAATAATTTTCTATTTTTAATGTTAATTTTTGTAATAAATCTGAAAATACTTAATATTTCCGAAACAGTTGAAGATAGGTATAGAACATTGTACATGAATTATGTCTAGAATTTTCTGAAGAATCCAAAAAATTAATAATATATAGGGGCTTGTATTTAAAATAAGAAAGTTGGTATTGGCCACTGTCACATGACGCACCCTATATAATTTTTTTTTCTTGAAAAAGATGCGCAGTTAAAAATACAAATCGACGTGTCCAAGCGTTTTTCCCAACACGCCCTCATTTATCCGTTATCGAATTTATTCCATTTGGCTGTTCCACACTGTATATATATATATATATATATATATATATATGTATCCGTCTGATAACTCAAAAAATAATTAACCGATTTAGATGAAACTCGGCAAGTGCCTTTCTTTTATTAATGGCTTGGATGAGTTCGTTGGCCAGGAAAATCGAACGGGGTTTTCCGGGAAAATTTTGAGTTTTCTTTCAAAAAAAATTTTTTTTTCCAAAAATTTCGATAAAATTTGGTCTACATATTACTTTGGGAAATACCTAACTATGTGCCAAAATTCAGCTTTCTAGGGTTACAGAAAATTGAGCTATTCAAATTTGAAACATGTTTAAATCATAAGTATGTGGTTGCTGTTGGTTAGTCAATGCTTTTCTTATTGACTCATGAGATTCATTCATCAACCTTCCATTGACTTCTGCTTCTGCCGCTGTTACAGTCCTTTTATTTAGATCTAGAGTTGTACGGTTTTCTGTATCATTTGGGATATAATTTGTTTGCTTTTGTTACTGACCAACAAAAGATATGATAAAATTGGACAAAGAAAGGGAATATGATATATTAACAAGGCTATTTTTGGCTCAACAGCATTTATTAGTTTTCGTAATTGTTTTTTTATCGGGTTTTGTTACTTTGACTAGACATATTTTTATTATGATTGGTACTACTAAAAGTAATTAAAGTTTGTCTCATTCAATATTAAATTTATTTTAGTGTTGAAATGGAAGACGATGTGATATGGTCTAAAATCTGATTGATATTTTGTTGGTATGTACTGTAAAAAAGCAAATTGCAGTTCAAAAAATCTAGACGCAGCAAGTGCGTTATGGTAGCCAATTTTCGTAAAAACATCTGAAATCTCAAAAAATAACAAATAATAATAATAATTTTTATTGACAAAAGACTGAGACTGGACATTGTGGCTGGAAACTGAAACAAAAAGTAGAATAACCCCAAAAACTACAACAATAATAACAGAGTTATGCGCTATCTTTTTTGATACGTATTTCGACAACGAAGTTGTCTTCATCAGTAGCTGTAATTAACCGATTTCGATGAAACTTGGCTACTGCCTGTCTTTTATTAATGGCTTGGATGAGTTCGTTATCCAGAAAAATCAGACGGGGTTTTCCGGAAAAATTTTGAGTTTTCTTTCGAAAAATTTTTTTTTCTCCGAACGTAACAAAGCTGTTTCAATGAAATTTACTATATATGTTGCCTCAACCTTACTACGTACCAAAATTAAACTTTCTAAGTTTAGAGAAAATTGAGTTACTCAAATTTTAAATTTTCTTTCGAAAAAAATTTTTTTCTCCGAAAATTACAAAGTTATTTTAATGAAATTTTGTGGATATCTTGCCTTAGGAAAAACCTTACTACGTATTGAAATTAAACTCTCTAAGTTTATAGAAAATTGAGTTATTTAAATTTGAAGCATTTAATAAAAATTCACTACCATAACGCACTTGCTGCGTCCCGAGTTTTTTACTATAGACTCTCCAAAAATCTACTGGGGCGTGTCTATATTGTTAATGATTTAGGTGTGCTGTTTGACAGGTTACTTTTGTGCCACATTGCGCAGATTACATTGTAATCGATCTATGAAAATTCAGGGCTTCATAAATAGGGACTTTAGTGATGTCTTTTGTATCATGACTATTTTCAACTCACTCTCTCGGTCTGTGCTGTAGTATGCATCTCTTGTGTGGTCGACTTCATATAGTGTTCATTCTGACTAAATTGAAAGTGTTCAGAGTAGGTTACTGCAATATATAGCCCTTGAGCAAGGTGCGTTACAAATTAATCATTCAAGTAGTGAGATGTGCTCCGCATTGGGTGTTCATTCTCAACTCACCTTGATTTGTTATTCTTATAAAAGATTGTGAACTCAATTTGGGATTATCCAGCTCTCTTCTCTCTGGTCGAGTTTCATCTGCTAGGTCATGTAACAAAAGGCAAAGACCCGTTTGACGTAAAGTCACATCTAAACGACTATGGTAGAAGCTCTCCAGTTACAAAGTTGGAAGGCTAGCCTTGTTAGGAAATAGTGTTGGTATAGATTTTTGCTTTACCTGTCATGTCTTTCAGACACCAGCTTAGGTTAGGTTTGAGCCTAGCATAAAAGTATGAAAAGATGAAAAATTCAGAATATTTCATCTTTTGATGGCGCTAACTTGGCTAGTGAAACAATCGTCAGGTCTTTTAAATTGCGTTGTGGTGATTTGGGTTTTCCAAGTGTACTTGTCAGTGCTCATCACAGGTTCCAATCTTTACTTAATTAGCATAAAATGTTCTGTATGTTTGTGCAAATTATGTAGTATGTTTTCTCTTCACTGCGTGAAGATTTTGATCTGTGGTGAGAACTGATAAGTACACTTGGAGAACCCCAATCACCACAACACATTTAAAAAACCTGACGATCGTTTCACTAACCAAGTAAGGTTAGTGTTTTTAGAGGGTAAATAATTCTAAATATCTTACATCTACAACTCTGCTTATATTCTTGTGCAGCTCGTCGGTCTATAACAATTGAAGGTGGTCCAAGAACACAAAAATTAACATGTCTCCTTGGGCGGAAATACCAAAATGATTTTATTGTCTATCGGACGTACTTTTGCCGGTCTTTCTTGTGAAGTGATCCATCAACCGACAACATCGGCGGTGGTCAGAAGTTCATACCCTTTTTATTGTTACAATTTCCCACTTTCGCATGTGTACGCCGTTGTACGAAAATAAAATATTTATACTTTTTATATAGAATGTACTTTTCCGTGAAAAGTGCTATTAAAATAATCTGAAGGGAAAGCTCTATGACCCTATTATTGTCATCGCAGTCTGAAGGCGATGTCTATTTATTTTGTGCCAGCTCCCGCAATTCATTCAATAGGCTATGTTTTTAGAAGAAATATTGGCCTTCCTCAACCCTTCTTTAGCGATTTTTTATAGAGAAACATTCTCTAATATAGAGGTAACGACTTTCGAATTTTTATGTTTTTTTTTATTCATTCATTTATTTATTTATGTATTTATTTATTTATTTATTTTGATTTCATTTTTGATGTGATTGTTTCCTAGCGTTCCCACGAAGCAAACGTTTAGACGAGTTGTTGAATACGAATAACGTAAATTAAAAGGTCTGCAAAGAATATGTAACATTAAGAAATCTTTGTATCAAACAAAATATTTTTCAATTGAACAATGAGTTTTTTGAACAAACCCAAGACACGGCAATGGGCGACCCCCTATCGCCATTTAGTGTGGACCTTTTGATGAGCAGATTTGTAACTGATCTTAAAAGTGAAAGTGAGTATTTTCCTTGAGTAAAGTTTCGTTATGTGGATCATATTTTCGCAATGTTGAACACAACAATTTGCAAAACAAACGACTTTATTGCCAAATTGAACAATAAATTTGATTCTATAAAATTTACCCACAAATTAGAAACTAATAATAGATTACCCTTTCTAGATGTACTAGTTGTCAAAAATAAAGACACTTTAGAATTTGATGTCGATGGGAGGGAAACCGCCACTCTACGTTACATTCCGAATGAGTCACATCATACGCACGCACAAAATGGCCAGTCTGATTTTTTTCGTAAACAGGTTAATTAATTTTCCTTTAGCGAAAAACCATTTTACAGATAAGAAAAGTGTTTGAAGGAACATCAATGTGTCGGAAGACGAGTGACCCTGCTGTATATATCTATGCTGTGAAAAGAATATAGGCAGAGTTGTAGATGTAAGAATGGAATTTTTTATCCTCTGATGACGCTAACATGGTAAGTGAAACGATCGTCAGGTGGTGATTTGGGTTCTTCAAGTGTACTTGTGTTTTCTCTCTTCTTTTCTTTTTTTTTGTTCTTTGTTCTAACTGTTAGCTACATTTTGTTTTCCTTAATTTGTATACAAGTGGATTAGACGTACATAAATAAATAAATGGATAAATGGATAAATAAATAAATAAATAAATAAATAAATAAATAAATAAATAAATAAATAAATAAATAAATAAATAAAGAAATAAAGAAATAAATAAATAAATAAATAAATAAATAAATAAATAAATGAATAAATAAATAAATAAAACATAAAAATTCGAAAGTCGTTACCTTTATATTAGAGAATTTTTCTCTGTAAAAAATCGCTAAAGAAGGGTTGAGGAAGGCCAATATTTCTTCTAAAAACATAGCCTATTGAATGAATTGCGGAAGCTGGCACAAAATAAATAGAACTGCTGGCGACAGTCCTCTTTTAAATAATAAATCGACATCGCCTTCAGACTGCGATGACGATAATAGAGTCATAAAGTTTTCCCTTCAAATTATTTTAATAGTACTTTTCACGGAAAAGTACATTTTATATAAAAAGTATTAATATTTTATTTTCGTACAACGGCGAAAGTAGGACATAAATATTGAAATTTTATTCATAATGGGTCTAAGTATATCTGTTCAGAGAATCTAAACAGACGGGAGAGGTGTATTGATATTCTACAAGCAGTTGAAGATGAGGCTTTTTCGAATGCAACGATTTTATATCTCTAGCACGTAGAACAAAGTTCTCTGAAGTAGATAACCAACACACATCGTGATGTGGGATCGCGGACACGAAAGGTGAAGGGACACGATCAGAATTCCTTACAGCTGATTTTCATGTTCACTTTGAAACAATGCCTTCATCGGTTATTGCGATCATGTTTACATCCCTCTGAATCAAAGGCCTTCAAATTGGGGTACGAGTCTATGCACATCTATTTTCTAGTTGAGCTGTTTTGTCTATGAGATTACATGTATGAATTATTAAATTACAGTATAGAACAGCCAAATGGAATAATTCAGTATCTCGATTATTGAGCATGTTTATAAAAATCACAAAACACATCAACTTTAGATTAAACAGTGACATCCTGCAACGTAAAAACTTCACCTCGATATTCAATTTCTGTCGGGTGACAGTTTTAACTCCTAAAATTTGTTGTAAATAGTGCTGCAAATTGAATCATAACTTCCACGTTAGACGCCCTCGTGGCGCAGGTTGCTAGGTGCCAGCCTGCTAAGCGAGAGGTCCCGGGTTCGATTCCTGGGCGAGCCAAGTTGACTTTGTCTGGAAAATTTATAAAAATATTGAATGATGGGAAATGAATGTGCTAATGGCCTAAGATGCCGCAGCCAATAATATTAAATAAATAAAAAAACTTCCACGTAGCTGTGGACTATAATCTTCTACTCTCATCAGACACATTCTCACGAAATGAATTTAGCGTCCATGACTTGACAACAAGAAAAGTAATTCATATTTCTGTCCCCATAAGCTTCTGAAACGTTACGTTACTCGAGTTTTACGGAAACATGTAAATTTTCGCCAAATCACCCATCATTTACCGCCTACCCCCTGAAGCGATCTTACTCAGAAACAATTTGAAGCGCTCCTTTGTCGGGTGCCAACCGAATACCAAATTTGAAGATGATATCTCAATTAGTTCGAAGTTATTGCGCCTATTAATAGACAGACGAACCCGCCGACAGAGCTACCGACCGACAGACAGAAGTTTTGTATATATTCTGAGACTTTATGCCGTTTTGGTAAAAAAAAAAAACATACTTCTGTCACCGATATTCCACCCCTAATTTAATTTCGGCACAGAGTTAATACCAGATGTTTGATGAAAATGAATGTTTTCTAATAATCAATCCTTAAAACCTTATATTACTCGAGTTTTAGCCAAAAAATGTAAATTCTCACCAAATCATTCCCCATTTATCCTCAATCCCTGGAGCGATTTCACCCAAAAACAATCCGAACCGTTCGTTTGTCGAGTGCTAACACTGTATACAAAATTTGAAGACGATATCTCAATTCGTTCTAAAGTTATCGCGGCTACAAACAGACCGACAGACAAGAAAAAATTAAAAGGTCTGGACGCAGCAAGTGCGTTATGGTAGTGAATTTTCATACATACAAAAATTGAAACTGACCCTGGGTATGGGTTCTAGGGGTCCTAGTTCGCGCTCATTTGCAAAATTTTTTCAAAATTCAAAAGTCGGGATCTTCCCAATTGTGAATTTTTTCTACGAAAATTCACTAAAATTGGGCTCCCAAGGCATGCTTTCTATATGTTTTGATACATTTTACGAAAAAAATTTTTCGAAATATTTATCGCCGATGCAATACTTCCACACGCTGTGACGATTTGGAAGTAAAATTGTAAAATAATCATTTAAAATTTTGGAACGTGTTTATGACGCCGCCGCACTTCCGTTTATACCAGATGACAAATGCTCAACTAATTCCTAATCTCTTCACAAATCTAATTTGTCATTGGCATAAGCTAAGTTACCGGGAAGTTAGAGGGCCGCCAGCTTTTATACAGTGGAGATGGGCGTGGGTTAAAATAAGATGTTAATTAGGGGCGCCACTTGATTGTTTAACCTCCACTCCCGGATATTCTAATAAGATGTTCACTAATATGCTTCCTTGCCCAGATCCAACACAACCAAGAACTTGGATCACACTGGCAACTATAGCCAACCACAATCGAGCACAGGAAGCTACAAGGGAGTTATAATTATGATAACACAAACTAAAGTTCAGAACGGTATGGTCTCATAGACCCACAAGTAAAGATAACGGTAACGATCTAATTATCAACAGCCCTGAAAAGAAAACACAAACACAAAACCAAAACACACCTAAAATATGATAAAATAAGGGCTTTTATTAAGCTTCTTTGGCATACAAGAATTTATTAAAAGCTGTTCTAAAATTCTGATCTAAAATAAAAAGTCTCTATAATATATCTAAAATGACTTACTACCAAATAATCAAGATCTTTACTGAGTATGTATGAATGTACTACAAATATAATTGTTCTATGCAAAATTCCACTTTTCGTGCACGCAAAGCTCACAACTTATTTCCCCAAATATTAATCAATTACACGTTAATTACGGTAAGTGGCCTGATTAAAGATCAAGTCCCAAAGAATAATCAATAAGCTTGACTAATGCTAACAATATATGCTAACTGATGATACTATCGAAAGTGAAGCAATTATATTAACAATGGTCTTATCAAAATCTGTACCACATTTAGTGAAGTTTAAATAAAATAAACTCAGTTTGATTTTAGCAAATTTAACCAAGATGAATATTCAAAAAGGTAGCTTATCAAGATTGTCTCTTATCACTTTATTCTTTATCACAAAACGGAAAATTCTTACTTGAAATTCCTGGACTTCTAGGCCATCAAATTACCAACAATTTCCATACCGAACTAAGGCCTTTAGGGGTACGGGACTGCAACCACGGGAATAATGCAACAACGGAACGGCAATGCGACAACGGAAAGCGAAGACCTCCTCACTGAGATCCTAATTCATAAATTCCAGATTCCACAGCTGACGGGAATAATCATTGCTCTTGACTAGCACATAAAACTCCATTTAATTCCATAGCCATACTTCATTCGGTACATGAAAATTCGCTAATCCATGCGAGACTTTTTCACTCAAAATTACGATATGTGAATTTGCCAAAGGTATTGCCCAATACAAAACTGGCCGATACAATAATTTAAAGTATCCGGCACAAGGATTCTTCCAGCCGGTACAAGGATTGCCCTACACAAGAATTGCCCTATCCGGCACAAGGACTCTAAAAACAATAAGTAACGGAATGCTAAAGGTGTTATAGTTACGAGATATGATGATTTCTTACCTCCAAAGAGGGAAACGAACTCCAACACGTGACAAAGTCAATGTGGTCCTTAAATCCCCTCAAACGGGTATATCTACAGCCTTCAACATCAATTACGCAAATTACGATATCACCAACAAGACTGCAGATGTGTTCTGAGCGCAATTTAAATCCACCAAGGGGGATAATTAATATCCAACTTGCCTCTCAGAAGAACCACGTGTTAACTCCAACAATTGCCAACGAAATCTCCCTCTCGAAACTTCCGGAGCATTCACATTTCCTACTTGGAAAACAGGCACGCCACTCCCTCGCTCTCACTCGCATCACATACGTCCCCAGCCATCTATCCCTCTCAACATGCGGACCATTCTCGAACCACCGACAACTGCAACG
The DNA here is from genome assembly GCA_964006375.1 of Tillus elongatus. NCBI lineage: Eukaryota > Metazoa > Arthropoda > Insecta > Coleoptera > Cleridae > Tillus > Tillus elongatus. The sequence continues at coordinate 269,820,464 of OZ023262.1, forward strand.
CAAGCGTGGCAGCCGACACAATATACCAGGGTAGTGCAAATAAAAATGATTTAACGAAAGATCTTAATTTTATTCCTTATACGAGGGATGTCCAGAAGAAATACCACGGTTGTCGCCATTAATTCTTTGTTCAAAGCAGAGGAGGAACCACAAATACGTCCAAACTAGCTTAGTTGTTTAGCTATTCAATTTATACTGTTACACGTTATGGTAGCGAATTTTGATTACATCCTTCAAATTTTCATAACTCAATTTTCTATATATTTAGAAAGTTAAATTTTGATATGTATTAAGGTATTTACAGGAGCAACATACCAATCAAATTTAATCAAAATAACTGTTATTTTTTGAGATAAAAATTTTCTTTTCGAAAAAATTTGTTTCGGAAAAACTGGTCCGTTAGGGTTGGCTAACGAACTTATCCAAGCCATTAGAAAGATTCTTGCCCAGTTTCATCAAACTCGGTTAATAACTTTTTAAGTTATCGTGTGGATACATATATACATGTATATATATATATATATATATATATATATATATATATATATATATATATATATATATATATATATATATATTTGGAATTTTGCACTACACTGTCATCACTTTTAAATATACACTTTATTTGTTTGCTCTACTTTCTGTGATTCTTTATTTGTTTACGTGGACTGCAGTTTCGAACCTTCCCGGTTATTCATCAGCACGCTACTGACCCTGATCGTTCCTGTGTATTCTATGTCTAAAGCTGTACGTAACGCCTGCGTGTTCAGTTTCTATTGGTTGGTTTACAGTGGTTTGGTTGGCTGTGTTTTAGGTTTGTGTCGATTGTATCGGTTTCCTCTTTTCATTATTGTAGTATGATAATTTGTCTATTTGTATGGCTTTTATTAGGTTTTGTTTGAACGTTTGCACTTTGGAAATGTTCTGGGCTTTTTTGTTCTCCCTCAGGGCTCGTCCGCAGCTTTGCCGCCCCGATAGCACTGCAACCTTTGGGGACTTAATTGTTGCTTATTGTTTTTTTAAATGCAGTATTGGTCCCAGATTTTTTTTGGTATTTAGTATGTTTTATTAGTTGTTGTTGGTTGATATCTGGTTTTTGGTCTTTTACAAATAAAACATAGCTAGATATGTGGAGTTTATCTAATGCTGTTATATGATTCTTGAATCCTGTTTCTATATATTTTTTATTGCATGTGTTACGTTCTATTTGACATATTCCGCTTAATTTATGTGGGTGGTGTTCTTGTTTTTTATTTTGTTATTTGTTTTGTAGCTCATTTTTATGTCATATTGTTGGAGTGTTTGTGTTATTTTTTTGATGTGGTGGTCATAAGAGAATGCTGTGTATTTTGTGTTTGTTTCTGTTGTTACTAGTTTTTCTATTGCTTTCTTGTTGTGTCAATTTCTTTGTGCTTTTTGTATTATGATGTTGTATTCCTTTTCTCGTTCGTCATTATGGAGTGGCACATTTAGTATTCTGTTTATTAAGTATCTGTAGGCGGCCGTGTTTTGTTTGTGTGGGTGTATTGAGTGCTTAGGTCTAGTGATGTGTGTTTGTGAATTTTTTCTGTGTATTTTGTATTCAATATGGCTTTGTTTTCTAATTAGCGTTAAGTCTAGAAAGTCTATGGTGTTCTTTGATTCTTTTTTCTATTGTGAATATTACGTTGTTGTTGATTTGGTTTAATTTTTCCAGGATATCGCCAATGTTAGTTTTTCGTTTGTCATACATTAATAATATATCATTGACGTATCTTATCCAGTTGATGTTTGGGTCTGTCTCTGTTATGATGGTGTTGATTTTATGTTCTAACTTTTGTATGTATATTTCTGCCATGATGCTTGATAGTTGAGATCCCATTGGTGATTCGTCTTCTTAGATCTAGTATCCTCCGTTGAATTTAAAGTAATTTTGTTGCAATATGATGTTTAATACTTTGTTGGTTTGTTGTTATTTAGCATTTTATTTTTGATTACAGTGTAAAGTGATTACAGTGTAGTGCAACATTCCAAAAGACATAAAGGCCACACTAGGTAATAACGCACAAAATGCTCAACATCAATAACCAACAAACGAATAACACATGTCAGTGACATAAGTCTCATTATTGGTCTATGGAGAACCCCAGATTAACTAAGGTAACAAGTTATCAAAAACGATTCAGTGTGAATTCTTGGATTTGTGTGATTGGTAACAATCTGGTACATCCGCATTTCTTTCGAGACAACCTAAATGGTGAAGATTTTAAAAATTTATTATCACATGATCTTATGGAGTTACTGGATGACGCACCATTAGCACACAGATGTGACATGATTTTCCAGCAAGACGGGTGTCCGGCACACTAAACGTGAGGGCGCTATCAGATCGCTGGTTTCCAAAAAAGTGGATTTGGAGGGGAGGACCAATACGGTGGTCGACAAGGAGTCCAGATTTACCTCCAATGGACTTCTATGTATGGGGTCATATGAAACAAATCGTTTACGAAGTGGAGATTAACACACGAGAGCAACTGATTTACAGAATTCAGCAAGCAGCAGGACAAATCAAAGGCGTTTTTTTCTCGTAGGATTACCAAAACAGAAATTTGCAAACGAGCTTGTGCGTGTATAAGAAATGGAGGTAACCATTTTGAGAATAGTTTGTGAGACTTTTTTATTTAAGTTAAGTTAAGTTTTTTACAGTTTTTTGTAGAAATTTTTTGTTATCAAATTTTCAAAATAAACGTCTTTGAAATGTTAAATTGATTTGAATTTTTTCACGATACTGATAATTTTTGCCCTCAAATTTCTTTACTATTATCTTGCTCAACATTGTAATGATTGCACAGCGTGAGTTAATGTCTACACTATCTGAAAGAAAAACAACGAGGAAGTGCTTACCACTTCTTCCAAAATTTGAATATCAGTGGCAACACATGATGAAATTTCGAAAAATCATTAAAAGTGAAATAACTCGAAAACCAGAGGACTTTGTATAACGTGATATATGGTTTATTATGTTGCAAAAGAGATGTACTATCACTATCTCAAAAGGAATGAAACCACCTACCAGTCAGCCTATATATATATATATTAATATATATATATATATATATATATATATATATATATATATATATATATATATATATATATATATATATATATATATATATAATAATAAAGTTTATTTCAACAAAAATAATACAAAATAAACTACAAAACAAATTGTCAACAAAATAAAATACAAAACATGGTACCAAATAAATGAAATGAATGTATGAATTAAACACATGTAAAACCCACGAAAGTGTACACTTGTATGTGGGCACATGAAATATAAATAAATGAAAATAAAACATACATCAACTTTTTAAGCCTAACCTAATTCAATTAAATGTATAGGAACTATCCGCTCACTCAAAACACCAACAGCCAAAACACAAAAACAACACACACAACACCACACAACCAACCAAACCCAAAAAGACAACTTGACGTGCAGCAAACATCCACTCAACCAAAAAAAAAAAAAAAACAACGCACACAACACCACACAGTCAACCAAATATACGACCCGTTGAATGCCTATCTGTGTACTAAACCATGAATCAAGTGTCTAGATTTCGAAACCCATGTCTTCACCATCGTCACATAAGAACGTAAAGTTAGTGCAGTTCTGATACTGACTGGAAGAGTATTATACATTCTTGGTGCAATATAAGTATAACTACACTGGCCCACAGTCTTAATTGCTCTGTTCGTTTGAGCGGCCGCTGCTGCGTTTAGCCTAGTTACGTACGAATGCTCTATTCTAGAGACGCGATCATACCTTCTTACGTACGTCAACACAGCCAATGAAAAAGTTGCCTAATATCATTAGCTCCTGTTTCAGCGTACAACGCTTCAGACGGGTAAGTGTAGCACTTATTAAATATTAGTTTCAGGAACCAACGTTGAATTATATCCAATTTTTTCAGGTGACATCTCGACGCGGCACCCAAAACAACAATCCCGTATGTAAGAAGGGGTTCAACTAATGCCGAATAGACCATTCTAAGACACGCTGTTGTCAGAAAGGTTTTCAGGTATTTAAACTTTAACAAAATTGTCCTCAACTTTTTAACAACCATACCAACGTGCTCATCCAATCGCAGATGTTGATCTATGATGATTCTCAAATACCTAACCTTTTGTGCCGCCTCAATTTGGATATATTTGTTGTTACAAACTATCTGTAGTGTATTAAATGACGGCAAGTGTGGCTTGTAGGACGCAAATGCAAGATACTTTGTCTTCTTCGTGTTAATAGTTAGCCCATCGGCATCAAACTAAAATATATATATATATATATATATATATATATATATATATATATATATATATATATATATATATATATATATATATATATATATATATATATATATATATATATATATATATATATATATATATATATATATATATATATATATATATATATATAGGCTGTCCCACATAGACCGCACATTACAAATATATCAGCTATTGATGGTATCTGATTTCTGAAAATTAGTTCAGTGACATATTCATAGATGCTCTATCGATATAAGATGATGGCGTCATTCTGTATCTTCCAGTTATACCAGATGTCGGCATCAACTTTGTTATTTTTAATAGAACACCCTCTTTATTATTGCATTTTTGAATTCTACACAAAATTCTACATTGTTTTTGTATAACGTTAGATATGTCAAAAGGTCATTGTCTTTGAGTTACTGACGATTTAAAAAAAAATTATGACATGTTGAGGTCAAATTTTAAAACATCATACCTATCACCTAAAATTATATTGGACTTTGAGCTTTCGCAAACGATTTGGCAATATTACGGTGTATCAATACGTCTAAAATTTTGGGTTTCCTTTTGGAAAATGTTTGTATCTCCGAAAATAACAAAACTCTGACAACCAAATTTGGCATATACGTTTCCACTATGAAACTTACACTACGGACCAAAATTCAGATCCCTAAGTCAAAAGAAAAAAGAAGTTATAGGCATTTAAAAAAATGAGGGCCACCGATGATCAGAGTAAAGCACAAGAACAAAATATTTTGTGTGATTAACAAAACCAATTGAATATCACATACAACGGTTAGGTTTTCTTGACGCAAAAAAGTCAAGAAGTAGCAGAAAAAATATTTTGAGAATTTTATAATTTTTCTTCTTAAAACGTCAAAGTTGCCATTTGAAACGTCAAAATTTGCAATCTTCAGACAAAGAATTGTGTTTTACAAAGCCTTAAGTTTCAGCCTCAACGATCATTTTACTAAAATATTTTCGGAAAACCCATTTCAAATAGAGCCTCTTTGTGTTGCGTCGGCAGTAGTTTCAGCTATAGAGTTTATGGATAGTAGTCTATATTTTAGCAAATTTTCGTAAAAATAAATCGTTATTGAAAAGACCGCGACAAGAATTTAGAAAAGATTTCTTCAAATAAGCGCGAACTAGAACCCCTAAAACCCATATACGGGGTCAGTTTCAGTTTTTGTTTGTTTACACATGTACATGTACAGGGTGACGCATTTCTATGGTAAAGCTCAATATATCCGTTATTATACAAGACATGAAAAAAAGTATACACGTTATTTATAGGGTGCGTCGAGCTGCATTTTATAAACCTATTTTGACAATAACAGGATGGCCCATAAGGCGTAGGTGATACACTCTTAATTTTTTTAATAGAACACCACTTATACAATTGAATTTTTTGTTCTCCATCGAATTATAATGCATGTTTGTAAGAAAAAAAATGATATCGTTCATCGTTTTTGAGTTGTTTCAGTTGTTTTGCAACTTTTCAGGATTTTGGCACATATTTCAAACCTATATGACAACTTGATACGGCGTTTTTATCAATAGATAGCAGAGTTCCATAGAAATGACGCATTCAGAGAGCTTTTTGTTTGTATTACTCGTCGAAAAAATGGAGCTGTCTTATATAGGCACTCTCAAGTAGTGGCTGAATTTGAAAAGTTTTCGCAGAAATGTTTTTGTGTCTCCGTAGAAATAATTTCATGCAAGATTTTTGTGATATGTTGGTAATTAATAATAAATGTTTAATAAGTTATTGTAAAAAAAATGTTGAATTTTTGTGAAAAATATAATTTAGTGTAACATTACTGAAGGCTATTTCTATAAAAAAAATTGTGAATTTTTGAATAAGAAATTTTTATAATTATTTTTTCTCTCAATTTTGGTCTTGAAGCTGTTTGTGAATAATTATATTTTGGCAGGTGTGTAAATAGCTTAAAGATCAAACCAGTTCTTTCTGGAACTTTTAAAGTTTATTTTCGGAAAATATTTTTACTTTTTGAAACAACAAAGCTACTTTAATGAAATAGGGTACATCGTTAGTACTAAATAGGTTATATTGTCAACCAAATATCCTTCTTTCTTAAAACAAGACATATTTACGATTACAATTTTTTCACGAAAATTCGCTACTATAACGCATTTTCTGCGTCCAGACCTTTTTACATTTAAGTGACGCTTTCTCTAAAATTTTTGTCACGCATTGTACTTAGTTATTTTTCTCCTTTTCATCCTAATAAAAAAGCCAATTGAACAAAGTCTGCCTAAAGTATTAGGTCTGCTAATTATATTCCATGCACATCCGAAGTCTACACAAAACATAAAGCTCAACGCCAGCTAGTCTGTACTGAAGTGCTCCAGCTCAAGAGTCGTTCAGATGCATGCCAGTAACTGTCCTGGCCATAAGCACAACTTTAAAAGGCTTTCCCAGAGAAAACTGTAAATTTATGAAATCTAATTTCATTAAGGTGAGAGATACGCAATTCCAGAAGAGCTTATTTGCATGATTCGAGTGAAAGCAAATTCAGGCGCGAGATATCCTAAATTGGCTCGAAATAAAAATACGAAACCGTATTTCGCATTTAATGAGAAGTCGACTCTTGAAGTAGCAACTTTTATCCAGCCTCCAGTCCTAAAAGCTATAAGATGGAATATAAAGTCTTTAAGCCTTAAAATCATGGCGATAATATATTTAGCGTTTTTTTGGCGTTAATTTTTCTTTAAAGAATAAGCGTCATTCTTATTGTAAAAGTGTAAAATTCAGTTAATACCAACATTCACCAGCATATCCTACAAATTTCAAGTTAGGCTCGTCAAAATTGCATTATCTTATGAACTGTTTAAATTTGACACCAACAAAAGTACAATTAATATCTCATGAATGTCATAAATAGCAAATACGAAATACGGATGAAGAGGCTACATATAAAAAGTCTAGACGCAGTCAGCGCGTTATGAAAGGAATTTTCATTTAAATGTTTTTAATAGCAACTACATCTCATTAATACAAGCAGGTATCAATTTGGTTACGGGAATAACATATTCAGTAGAAAGAATGTAGGTGCCATAATTTATCAAAATAACTTATTGTTAGAACATGTACAAAAATTTTCCAAAAATAAACTTAAAATGTTTCCGAAAAAACCGGTTTCCTAGACAACACACCTTAGGTTAATAGCAAATTGAGTTATTGAAATTGGAAGCATTTAATGAAAATTCGCTACCAAAACGGACTGACTGCGTCTCGATTTTTTTCTTACAAACATGCATCATATTTCGATTACAAATGAAAAAAAATCAATAATATAAGGGATGTTCGAAAAAAATTGTAGGTATCACCAACGGCTTATTCGCCATCCTGGGATTGTCCAAATAATTTTATAAGATGCAGCTCAAGAGACCCTATAATTAACGTATACAATTCTTTTCTCACATGAAACCTAAGGGTGTGCAGAACACTCTTATTGCGACATTTTCCTTACATAACCCGTATTTGTTTCAGGTTATTTGCCTAAATGTTGCCAATTTTTACGTTTCAAATCGCGACTTTGACGTTTTCAGGAAAACCCCAAATTTTTGTTTGTTTAAATGCCTATAACTTTTTTGTCTTTAAACCTGCATGCCTAAATTCTAGTACATGGTTCGCTCTTTATAATGCAAACAGATGTACTAATTTTGGTCGCCCTTACTTTTGTTATTTCAGAGATATAAATTTCTACGAAAGAAAACACAACATTTTTCGGGAAAACCTGGGTCGATTGTTCTGGCCAACATCTCGTACAAAGATAATTCTGTTAGGCTGAGCTAACTGGCTATCCGGTAGGAACAGTTTGTCAACAAAATCTTAATTAATACATATTATGGAAGAAATACTGACGCCGCAAGTGCGTTACGGTAATAAACACTATTATGACTAGTGAATTTTCTTTAAAAAATCACTAACGAGGAGATCCCTCTAAGCCATATCCAGGATCAGTTTAATTTTTATATGTTTATATATATATACAGTGTGGAACAGCCAAATGGAATAAATTCGATAACGGATAAATGAGGGCGTGTTGGGAAAAACGCTTGGACACGTCGATTTGTATTTTTAACTGCGCATCTTTTTCAAGAAAAAAAAATTATATAGGGTGCGTCATGTGACAGTGGCCAATACCAACTTTCTTATTTTAAACACAAGCCCCTGTATATTATAAATTTTTTGGATTCTTCAGAAAATTCTAGACATAATTCATGTACAATGTTCTATACCTATCTTCAACTGTTTCGGAAATATTAAGTATTTTCAGATTTATTACAAAAATTAACATTAAAAATAGAAAATTATTTTATTTCACAAATTCGCTACATTGCATTCAATACTTATTTCCCATTCAGCTCTTGATAATGAGAAAGTAAACAAAAACCATTCCTGCGTTTCTTTTTACTGATATGAAATGAAACAAAAACAAAAACAGTTTTCTTTCTGTTCGTATAAAACTCGTAGCCTTAGCAACTTGTTGTCTGCCTGCATGACAGTAGTGATTAGTGTCAGTGCTATTGTCGTTTGAATTTCGTTAACTGTACGTAATAATATCAGAAAAATGGTTCATTTAACAGAAATGCACAAAATAACCATTCTACAAATGATTGGTTATGGAGATAACACACGGACACAGATGGAAGTGTCTCGCTTATTTCACGAAAAATTTCCAAATTTGCCGCCTGTATCCCAAGGAACAATTAGCAAAATAGAAAAGCAGTTTCGCGAGCTTGGTCATGTGAGACAGATAAAAAAAGTAGCTGCCAATGCAGTAAGTGATGATACGAAATTGGATATTACGCTTGAGTTTCAAGAAAACCCACATACTTCTGGTCGACAAGCAGCCGAACATTAAAGGAAAGTAAAATGCATCCCTATAAAATGATACCAACTCAGGAGCTCATGGAGGACGATTTCGATAGGAGAACGTATTTTTGTGAACAAATGATGGCAATGTTAGATAACAATGTGATCCATTTAGAAGATGTTTTGTTTTCTGATGAGAGCACATTTACACTTCACGGTCATGTTAATCGTCAAAATTGCCGCTATTGGTGTAATGAGAATCCTCATTGGATGAGAGAGGAACATACGCAATATCCTGAAAAAGTTAATGTTTGGGCAGGAATTGTTGGAAATCATATCGTAAGTCCCTTTTTCATTGATGGCAACTTGAATGGGGATAAATATTTAGAACTGCTCCAAAATAATGTCGTGCCAACTTTGACAAACTTATATCCAGATCCAGCAAACCCACAAGTTCCTGCCAATAAAATATGGTTTCAGCAAGATGGAGCACCGCCCCATTACCAAATCAATGTCCGGCAGTACCTGAACCAAATTTTTCCAAATCGGTGGATAGGGAGGCGCGGATCGATAGAATGGCCAGCACGATCTCCTGATCTGTCGCTATTAGACTACTTTTTGTGGGGATATGTCAAAAGTATTGTATACAAAACTAAGCCCCTCAACTTAGATGACTTAAAAAGACGAATCACGCTTGCGATTAGATCAGTCACGCCTGAGATGTTGAGTAATGTTAGAAGACATTTCTATACCAGATTAGCATGTTGCCAAGATGTTCGTGGCGAGCATTTTGAACATTTACTACATTGACATTAATTTTTTTTTGTTTTTTTAAATTATTAAGAAATAATCAGTATTTCTTATTAGAATTTGTGAAATAAAATAATTTTCTATTTTTAATGTTAATTTTTGTAATAAATCTGAAAATACTTAATATTTCCGAAACAGTTGAAGATAGGTATAGGACATTGTACATGAATTATGTCTAGAATTTTCTGAAGAATCCAAAAAATTAATAATATACAGGGGCTTGTATTTAAAATAAGAAAGTTGGTATTGGCCACTGTCACATGACGCACCCTAAATAATTTTTTTTTCTTGAAAAAGATGCGCAGTTAAAAATACAAATCGACGTGTCCAAGCGTTTTTCCCAACACGTCCTCATTTATCCGTTATCGAATTTATTCCATTTGGCTGTTCCACACTGTATATATATATATATATATATATATATATATATATATATATATATATATATATATATATATATATATATATATATATATATATATATATATATAATATATATATATATATATATATATATATATATATATATATATATATATATATATATATATATATATATATATATATATATAAACATATAACTTAAACAATAATGGTCCGATTTTGATCAAATTTGGAACATACCTTTCGTTTGCAAGTGGCTTGGATAATTTCGCTAGTCAGGAAAATCTGCCTAGGTTTTCCCGGAAAATTTTGTGTTTTCTTTCAAAAAAAATTTATATCTCCGGAAATAACATAGTAAGGGTAAGCAAATTTAATAATTCCGTCATAAGGTGTATCCTGTTTACCAAAACTCAGATCTCTATCGTAAAATACAAAAAAGTTAGAGATAAATTAATTTTTAATTAAGTAAATCTTATTCAAGAAAATTAAAACGTCAAAATTGATTGAGTACGAATGGGAGTGAAAAATGCTACAAGAAATGACTAACAAGCTCCCAGATATGTGTCGAAGTCTTTATTTTCCTTGACTTCGTTATAATATGAGTTAAAAATCTATTGTAAATCGAAATGGTTTTGTGTAAATTTCAAAACATTGAAACAATGTATTCCGGGATATAGCTGCTAGTAGACACATGTAGAATAGCTCAGTGGCTTAAGTCCGTATACATCGGATAATCAAATTTAGTTGCCTCCTGCATGACGAGTTAGAATCCTAGTTAGTGACTTTACTTTTTAATTTTTTTTTTAGTCTCATTTCACTTATTTCACCGTTATCTAATCAGATTTTGTTATTCGGGTGAATTTTTTAGCGAGTTTTTGTAAAAAAAAATAATTAGACAAAGAGGAGATGAAAGTTTTAAGACTTAATTCAATTTGAATAGCATTCCTTTTTGCTTATTCTTGACCTAACTTAGTAAAACCCTCATTTAATACAGTCCAAGACTTCTCCCGTGGCTTCACAAGTGCTTGTTTTAGTAAATTTTCTTTACAAAAAACATCACTAACGAGGAGATCACGACCTTTTAATTTAGAAAACAAAACAGTTTCAATTTATATATATATATATATATATATATATATATATATATATATATATATATATATATATATATATATATATATATATATATATATATATATATATATATATATATATATATATACATATATGAGACATGCTTGGTTCTCGGGTTAAACCGCGTCCAGAATTTATGGAAACTCGACGTTTAGGCTCCTGTTTTGGAGCCATTTTCAAATCTCGCCGGAGATCGTTTGGGGAGTAGGCAGATTGAGGCCCCGTAACGAGCTACAACAACCCAACCTACCTTTATCCACCGCTCTAAGGAGTAGGCAGATTGAGGCCTTAGAGTGTCCTTACATATTTCCTTTACCTACCTTTGTCCACCACTCTAAGGAGTAGGCAGATTGAGGCCTTAGAGTGTCCTTACATATTTCCTTTACCCACCTTTGTCCACCACTCTAAGGAGTAGGCAGATTGAGGCCTTAGAGTGTCCTTACATATTTCCTTTACCCACCTTTGTCCACAACTCTAGGGAGTAGGCAGATTGAGGCCTTAGAGTGTCTTTACATATTTCCTTTACCCACCTTTGTCCACCACTCTAAGGAGTAGGCAGATTGAGGCCTTAGAGTGTCCTTACATATTTCCTTTACCCACCTTTGTCCACCACTCTAAGGAGTAGGCAGATTGAGGCCTTAGAGTGTCCTTACATATTTCCTTTACCCACCTTTGTCCACCACTCTAGGGAGTAGGCAGATTGAGGCCTTAAGAGTGTCCTTACATATTTCCTTTACCCACCTTTGTCCATCACTCTAAGGAGTAGGCAGACAGAGGCCTTAGAGTGTCCTTACATATTTCCTTTACCTCTTGAAAATGGCTCCAAAACAGGAGTCGAAACGTCGAGTTTCTATAAATTCTGGACGCGGTTCTCACATTAAAGACCGCGGAAATCTTTCTGAACATATATATATATATATATATATATATATATATATATATATATATATATATATATATATATATATATATATATATATATAAGGGTAAACAATTTACCAAAATTTAGGTTTGTAAGTTTAAGATTTGGAACGTCAAAATTGGTAACATTTAGGCAAAGAACCTTAAAGAAATACGGATTACATAAAGCGTGTTCTGCAAACCCTTAAGTTTCGGCTTAAACCATCATAGACACTTTCTCTGATGCTTTGGAAGTAGTTTCAGTTAAATTTATGGTTTGACGGTCTATAATCTTTAGCAAATTTTCATAGAAAAACTTCGTTAATGAGGAGACCGCGGCTTTTGAATGCTAAAAAATTTCTTCAAATGAGCGCAAACTAGGCCCCCTAGAATCCATATCCGGGATTACTTTCTGTTTACATATATACAGTGTGACGCATTTTTTAAAGCTCAATATAATTGTTATTATGCAAAATACGAGAACAAAATTGAATACGTTACCTATAGGGTGTTTTGAGCTGCATTTTATAAAATTATTTTGACAACCACAGGATGGCCCATAAGTCGCTGGTTATACCTACAATTTTTGTTGTACATTCCTTATTGCATTTTTGCATTTTTCATCGAAATATGGTGCATGTTGAAAAAAAAATCGAGACGCAGTAAGTGCGTTTTAGTAGCGAATTTTCATTAAACGTTTCAGAATTCAATAACGCATTTTGCTATTAACCTAAAGTTCGTCAGCTAGGAAACGAGTTTTCTCGGAAATGTTTTAAGTTTATTTTCGGAAAATTTTTGTACATTTTCAAACAAGTTATGTTGGTAAAATATGGTACATTGTTCCTACTATATAGGTTATATCCGTGACCAAATTGATTTCTGCTTGCATTAATGATACATATTTTCTATTAAAAACATTTTAAGAAAATTCATTTCCATAACGCACTTGCTGCGTTCAGACTTTTTGATGTTTAGATTTTTTTTTAATCAAGCGTACATAAATTATTACTGTAGATTTTGTTTGGGTGTCGATCGCATATTATGGTAGTTTCAGAATTTAGAACAAAATCAACATTTCACTAATCTCTGATCTGTTAAATCGATCATGAAATTTTAAAGCGATTTCATTAAAGCGTTTACGATAGATCAAAGCATTATATTACATTTCACTCGGGCGCTCGCATATTGTCATGAAACTATTCATGGTTCATAAAGCACAATACTTGCTCATATTTTCCACTTTTTTGCACACAAAAATGTAATAAAAGATAAAAAGTTAATACGTTACTGTAGCTTTGCGCGCCATCTAACACTAGTTGCAAAGGTTTTGCATACTTCCCGAGTCTGAATGCAGAATTACTGTAGCAAACTGTCATTGTTAGTTAGTTATGTAAGTTTAGACTGGCTGCGGTAGCTTTGACTATTTGCACACTGTTCCAGCATTTTAAATCCAATGCTCTACTATTCTATTTTGTTTTCATACCTATTGTAATGTCTATTTGTTTAGAAGATATGGATTTTTGAAATATCACAATGCATTTCCCAAAAAATTCTTAATGCTTGAGTTAGGCCTCACCAGCGTCCTTTTTTTAAAATTTTAACAACACACCACGAGGGCTTACAGCCTAAATACTATCGTACCGTGAGTGTTGACAAGGAGAAAAGAGGCAACTTGTTAATTCTGGACTTGAAGGTTTGGAGGTTCGGAGCAGAAGGAAAAACATGTGCCGGCAAGGAATTCCACAACTTGGAAGTCCTCGGGACAAAAGAGCGGGCATAACAAGATGTTCTATGTCTGGTGACCTGGACAGTAAAAGGGTGCATTCGCTCTGTTCCCCTGGTAGATTTGTTGGGGGCAGCACGTGGGGGAACTATGGAGGAAAGCTCCTCCGAGCAGTGCCCGTGCAGATATCTATAAAAGAGAGAGAGGTCACCAACGGCACGTCGGTGGGCAAGGGATGGCAGCCTTTGGGTGAGGGTAGGGTCACCGATGAGACGTAAAGCTCTCTTTCGAATGGAGTTCAGGATAGCTAGTGTAGAAGCGGCAGCGGCACCCCAGATGTGGGAGCAGTATTCAAGGTTTGGCCTTATTTGTGAAGTATATAAGGTATAGAGATTAGCTGGTGAAAAGTATTTGCGAGCCCGGAAGAGGAAACCTAATTTCTTAGCAGCCGCTTCTGCAATTGATGTGACATGTTGGTGCCAGTTAAGATTTCGATCCACAGAAATGCCAACAAGAGAAAACGACTCATTACTTTGAATAACTTGGTTGTTCATTGTGATGGGTCTAGGGCTGGTGTATCTCTTATGAGAAAGAAAGCAAGACTGAGATTTGGTGGGGTTGAATTGTACAAGATTTCTACTTCTCCAGTCTAATATTTTTTGGAGATCCACGGAGACAGAACCCTCCATGAGTCTGCGATCCTCATCTAATTGGGCTAAAGAGACAGGCTTAGAATATTGTATATTTGAGTGGAGGGTGCTGTCGTCCGCGTAACTGTGAACTGGGTTGGATGTGCTAGAGAGGAGGTTATTGATGTGGAGAAGAAACAAAGTAGGGGCTAAAGCTGAACCTTGAGGAACTCCTGCATTAATTGGATACAGTTTAGAGGAATGGCCATCCACAACAACAGAAATGTTCCTGTTGGAGAGAAAATTTGCTGTCCAGGTACAAAGTTTTGGTGGTAGGCCACATGCCGGAAGTTTATTAAGCAGCGCTGCGTGCCAGACCTGGTCGAATGCTTTGGATATGTCTAGAGCAAGAATCTGAGATTCACCGTGTAGTTCCATAGACTTGTTCCAAGAAAGGGTGACAAAGGAAAGGAGGTCGGCAGTCGATCTGCGCTGACGAAATCCATACTGCCTGTCGTGGATTAGACTGTGTTTTTCAAGAAATTTTAGTAATTCTGTGTTTATATACTTTTCCATCACTTTAGAGACGACTGAAAGGAGAGAAATAGGCCTGTAGTTGCTAGGAAGCGCTTTGGATCCTTTTTTGGGGATGGGTTGTACTCGAGCAGTTTTCCAGTTACTAGGGAATATGCCTTTATTGTAAGATATCTGAAACAGACGAGTCAGGACAGGAGCAAGTTCTGGCGCGCAATTTTTGAGAACAATTGCTGGGATCTCGTCAAGGCCAGAGGCTTTCCTGGTATTAAGAGAAGAGAGCATCTTTCGTACCTTTTTAGTTTTGAAAATGATATCCGTCATTTTATGTGCGACATTGGGCACTGTTCGTGGTTCAACAGTTGGAGGTGGGTTGAGAGTAGAATTGCTGGCGAACAACGAAGCAAAAAGTTCAGCCTTGCCCAGGGCGGTAGAAACAATTTCATCCCCTGAGACAAGAGGTGGGAACGTGATTTTGCAGAAATTATTCCCAATAGATTTATCAAGAGTCCAGCAGGGTTTGGTGCCGTTGGAGCTTGAGAGGACTTTTTTTTTGATGTGGTTATTAAACGAGTTTTTTGCCTCAGAAAGAATGCGGACATAGCGGTCTCTTGCGTCATTTAATGCTTTACGATTTTCTTGACTGGGATTGTGTAGAAGCGTTTTGTGAGCTTTAATCTTTTCAAGTCTGGCCTTGTCACAGGATTTAGAGAACCATGGCTTTTGAGTGGCTGAAGAGGTTTTCTGTGTACGTGGAATAAATAATTCCATGCCAGCTTGGATAATTTCGGTGACATTTTATTATCAGAGGGGTCTGGATGAGAGAAGCAGACAGACGCCCATGGAAATGAGGAAAAGTAATCCCACATTTCGTCGCAATTTGCGGAGTTGTAGTGCCAAACGATACGTGGGTGTGATGACTGTGTGACGTCGGGTTGCATTGCGCAGGAAGCAGTGACCATGCCGTGGTCTGAGCGACCAAGGGGGGCGGTGACTGATATGCTATATCATTCAGGTTTTGTAGTAAGAAGGAGGTCCAAGGGATTTGAGCTGTGTGTTGGGTTACGAGGAAAGTAAGTAGGTCGCTGAACCATATTGGCTAAAGAATTGCTGATTGCAAAGGCCTCCGCTGCTCTCCCTTGTGGATCGGTTTTTGAAGATCCTAGCCATTTCTTATTATGGACATTGAAGTCACCAAGAATAGTGACCTCGGAGGAAGGATATTCAGAAATCAGATAGTCGGTTTTTTCAGAAAGGTAGTCAAAGAGCTGGACAAAGTTGTTGTCAGAAGGTGACCGGTAAATGCAACAGATGAATTTAGTTGCAGCCCTGAGAGAGAGTTTTATCCATAGTAAGCTCGATAGGTTTGGACGGTTAACAAACGTAGTTATGTCTAATTTTAAGCGGGAGACTGTACCTGTTTGAAACACACAATATGAGAAATACAGAAAGACGCTTTAAAGTGCTATTTACTACATAAAATATTGACCAATTAAGCTGCGAAATCAGCGATAATAAAAATGATGGCTCTAGTAACTTATCTGTCAGTACCGTTCCTATTTTGTGAGCAGGTTTTGACACTTGCAAAAAATATTGTCGCATGCTAAAATTTAGCGCTTTTGAAAGCAAACATTGTCCGGGTATTAGGAAAGAAATGGGCTAGGGCTGACAATTTACTAACTTGTTAGTTGATTGTACAAAGTCTCCATCTATAACATTTTGTGTTAACTAGAGCTGTCGTGACGACATACTACCTAGTTCCGCACCGAGATGACGCCCCTGTCGTACATTTCACAATGTTCTACATTCTGACATCTTGCAATTATACTTGTACATTATTTAGATTTATATCTAACATGCATTTAAATAGCATAGCAGAACAGGTAACGTCATCTATCTTTGTTCAACATTGTAGATAGTGCATTACGGAATCTGAAGTGATGTCGAGGTTTTAATTTTAATTTCGAATTACTTTCTTTTTCTTTAATCAAAAGACTTGAAAATTGGTACACAACCACGTCTGTCTATGTTCTTTTAAAATCTATCGATCGTATCAGTCACTGATGTGAAATGTGCTGATAGTCAATGTTTTGTTGGTTTGTAAACAAAAAATTAACTATCAGAACATTTCTTATCGGAATGCGGTTTATTGTTTCAGTTTATCGGTCGGTTTGATACTTGATAGTACTACCGAAAATTAATTTCACAATTGTGTATTCTGTAGGAGAAAGAGTTGAAATAATTACTCTTTTTTTCAAAAACGAATACTGTGCCAACCGTACCGCTAATTTGTTTAATGAACGACATCCGCACAGACATGTTAACAGAAAATACATTTTGGAGTTAGTTGCAAAGTTTCGACAAACTGGTTCAGTAGCCAACAAAAAACGGGACCATGAACGTGAATTTCCGGTTAGAAATGAGATTACTGAGATTGAAGTTTAGGACAAATTGCTGCAGACCCAACTTTGAGGACGAGAAAATTGACCACTGTTTCAAACATCAAAAAAAGAACTATTCAGCGAATATTGAAGCATCATAAAATTCACCCGTATAAAATTTATCTTGTACAACAACTGAATGAAGATGATTTTGATCGGCGGCTGGTGTTTTGTGAAGTTATGACTGCACGAATGGCTGATAACGGAAACTTTCTGTTCAATATCTGTTTTTCAGACGAGTGTACGTTTTTATTAAACTCGACAGTCAATCGTCATAATTGTCGTTATTGGGCAGATAATAATCCAAGGAATTTTCACGAAGTCCACACTCAAACTCCACAGAAATTAAATGTCTGGACTTGCATTTTTGGAGACCGTTTAATCGGACCCATTTTTCTTGATGGCAATTAGAGTGGCGAATCGTATTTGGAATTACTAGAAGATATCGTTTACCCTCTACTAATTGACATTGTTGAATATGATGATCGCTATGAAGAAAATCAATTAGTGTTTCAACAAGATGGAGCTCCTCAGCATTTTTCACAACGTGTTAGGGAGTTTTCAAACAGAGAATTTCCAGGACAATGGATTGGGCGTAGAGGTGCTATTGAGTGGCCCCCTAGATCACCTGATTTAACTCCTTTAGACTTTTTTCTATGGGGGCCATTTAAAGAGTAGAATTTACGCAACAGAACCGGAGTCTCTGGAAGAATTACGACGATTTACCTAATAACTCCATAAATGCTCCAGAACGTCAGAGCTCGTTTTGAACAAAATTTGTACTTTAGTATGGAAGCTGGTGGTCAACAATTTGAACATTTACTTAACTAAATAAACATTTTTGAACGTTTGGTTTTGTTTTTTAGTTTTTTTAACGAAAAATTGGGTAGTTAGTGAATTTCTTATCACAATGAATGAAATACGTTCTTACAATTCCAACTGTGAATAATTTTTAAAAGAGTTGATAAAACTTCCAAAAAAAGTGTGTGCTGATTTCAGAAAAGAGAGAGCTTAAAATTATATAACACTCGACCCATGTACCCTATTTAAAATATAAAGGTTGTTATCACCACCCTTAAGGGGTTGACGTGACAAAGTTGAGTTTTATGTCAAAACATGTCCCCCTCAATATTAAAATTGATATGTTTCAGCGTTTCTTAAAAAAAATGTCTCTGAACGCAAATCGGTCTGTTTCGTTTTCAATGCGCCACCCTATATATATATATATATATATATATATATATATATATATATATATATATATATATATATATATATATATATATATATATATATATATATATATATATATATATATATATATATATATATATATATATAGTTTTTAACTGACCATCTAAATGGGTTCTAGGGGCCCTAATTCGCGCTCATTTGAAGAAATTTTCCGAAAAATGAGCTAAAATGTAATTTAGATTAAGGTGCTCCAAAAAAACATCAACTATATATGTCTTGTGATCGAATTTCGAAAATAAAAAAGAAAAGTATAAGGAATCAAAAGCTTTTTTCAACGAGCCATAATGTGACGCCTATTCCCATTTGAAAAAATTTGAGAGATGACACATCCAGGTAGGAAGTTGAAGTTTGGGATATACTTTTTGCTTGTTCCCCTCACTAGCAAACTTGACATGTTTTAGGTTTTTTTCCAAAAATCTTTTCGTGACGGGTATGGCTGCCAGCTCGTTTTCAATACGCTACCCTATATATAATTTATTTGCTACCAAAATTCTTTAAAAGAAACTCCTGAACAGCTGGCTCCTATGATTTCACGTTGATGACGGTTTGCTGTATACCTATTGTGGATATCCAGTGCATAGAAAAGGTATGACCGTGTGAAGTGTCAAAGGATTCTTAAGTATATTAGAGTAAATTTCACACTGTACATAAAAAAAATTCCAGGTATTTCCCATAAAATATGAATTTGTGACTGACAAATGTTTGGTTAAATAGTAATATTTCGATGCCAAAAATTTACTGCGGCTCTGTTTACCATTACTTTTAAGCCACCTGTACGGAAGTTCATCTTACGCAAATACCTTTTAGCCATTTAAAGATTCAGAGGATTTTTGCGAAGCGACTTTTTAATGCGCCAGTCTCATTTAATATCCAAACGTTTTCTATACAAACGGATAAGTGAAGTGTAAAACAAGCTTTTTATATGAAAACCTGACAAATATAATATTATGTGTATATAAAGCTGAACAGACGGTACGTCATTTAGAACCATTCACGTATGGATATTGAATTCTCTGTCGAAGCGTTAAATCCTAAGCTAAATTTATTTCATAGGGAGGATGCAGACGTCAATACACGGACTGCCCATTTTGAGTCGGGTCTGGAAAGTGTCATGTGGGACTAAAAGTCATTATTCAGTGGTGTTAATGTATGCGTATTTAGACTGGAACGCGGTTTTATTAGAGCGTTGCTGAGCCCAAGTATGTATTTAACGTTTAAACCATTATCCATTAATAACATAATAAATGCAGTTAAAGCAAAATTTTATATACAGGCTGGCTCATCGAAAATTATATAGGCGGATTTTCTAGTTTTAAGGTAATCTTTTTGATGTTGATTTTGGGCTTAGGTTGGATACTCTGAAACCAAGAGCAGAATCAGCCAAATCAAGTCAAAGTTGCTACTTTATCGCCCTAAAAAGGTAGCTGCCCCATTTAAATTTACGAATGGCAGATGGGTTCGAATGACACATTACTTAAATAGCTACTTAGTCCGCTATTTAATCGTGAATTTGCTTTTGAAAATCCTTAGAATCAAGGTTTTATTAGAGAGTGTGATACAAAAACATGGGTTTGCCTAGCAGTAAAAATATTACTGGACAAACTTTTGAAAATCACCTCCACCAACCTCCATGGAAAAATTAATTTGTGTTTATATGGATTTATTGCGTTCTAACATTTTTGGGGTGTTACTAGAGGTAAAACCTACAAGCTAGTGAGCTCAGTTGTATACATTTTTTTGTACCTGTTCTCATAAGAAATTCAATGGTGCTAAGTTCGGTGACCTCGAGGGCCATTAAATTTGGTCACGTCTTCCTATCCATTTATTTAGAAGTTTTTCATCGAAATACTGTCGCACTGCATTGGCTTAATGTGGAGGACCACCCCCCTTTTTTCCCTCAGGGCTCGTTCGCGGCTTAGACGCCTCGATAGCACTGCAGCCTTTGGATAATTGTGCATGCCTTTAGTCTTTTACTCCACCCATTCCAAAATCACTGTGCCTTGAACTAATCTGCACAGCGATTGGTAGGGGAAGTTTTATAATGCTCTGTCTCCGGTCTAGACTGACCGTAGATCAGTTGTTTTTTGCGATCCAGAGCTTTACACTCACACAAGATGTTGCTGTGCTGATTCCTCCCCCTCGCCGCAGAGTCTGCATGCGAGGTCCCCATCGAACCGCCCAATTTTATGCAGGTGTTTTTTGACGGCCATTTGTCCCGTCAAGAGACCTGTTATGTTTCTGAGCTGTCCTCTGCTACAGCTCCACAGATCTCTTTGAACTGGGTTCGTCAATTATTGACTTCCCATGTCTGAGCCCTGGACAGTCTGCCAGGTACACCTTGTGTTGGTTTCTGACCCCGGACTTAATAGCTCCCCTGGCAGTGCTCTTTGTCACGTACAGAACTGGTTCTGGTCCCATAAATGGTTCTGATGACCCTCTCTTTTCGAGACTGTCAGCTTCTTCATTGCCTTTGACCCCCGAGTGACCCGGCACCCAGATGGGGGTGACCTCATTCTGCGCAGCCAGGTCGCTCGTCTCGGCACTTACTCACCAGCCAGGAATTTACCCGTGGGCTACTTAAGGCCTTAAGGGCTGCCTGGCTTTCTCTGGCTATGAGGATCCGCTTGCTGGTGTAGCCCCTCCTCTTGTTCTCCCGCACACAGTGCTGGATCGCATACATTTCGGCCTGAAAGACCTTTGCATGGTCCCTGACGGAAATCCTATGACATACTCTCGGTCCTTCCGAATAGACACCTGCCCCCGTCCCACGCTCCCCGCCCGTCAACCAGACGAGCGCGTCCCGGACCACCCCCTTGTTGGGATGCTAAGGAATTTCTCCCATTGCTTTTGTAATTTTTTTCGACATCTGTTAGCATGGGATCAATGTTGTCTTGCACTATTTCTAAATATATTTCGTCAAGTCTCCTTGCAGAAGGAAAGGACCAACGAAACGTTTACCGAAAATCGCTGCCCAAACATTCAGTTTCTGTGGGTGCGGAGTGGGTACTTCGCAGAATGCACATGGAATGGAATTTGAAAAGTAGCGGCAAATATGGCGATTTACAGTACACTTAAGAAAAAATGAGCATTCATCAGAGACCAGGTAAAGATTGGAACCTGTGATGAGCACTGATAAGCACTAACCAGGTTAGCGTCATCATGGGTTGAATAATTCTAAATATCTTATATCCACATATCTATTAGTGAATTTTCTTTAAATTCACTAATAAAGAGGTCTCGACTTTTAAATTTTGAAAAAAATGTTTTCAAATGAGCGCGAACTAGGCCCCTTAGAACACATATTCGGGGTCAGTTCCAATTTTTATATGTTTATGTATATATATATATATATATATATATATATATATATATATATATATATATATATATATATATATATATATATATATATATATGTATATATATATATATATATGTATATATATATATATATATATATATATATATATATATATATATATATATATATATATCACACCGATAACTCAAAAAATAAAAGGCTGATTTTGATAATATTTGGTGTGTAAATTCCTTTTGTAAGTGACTTGGATAATTTAGTTAGCCAGGTAAATTGGACAGTTTTTCCGGAAAAATTTTAGGTTTTCTTCTGGAAAAAATTCATATCTCCGGAAATAACAAATCTCTGGAAACCACATTTGGTAAGGCGGTTAAAGTTGTAAAAGCCAAACGCTGCACCAAAATTTAGGTCTTCACGTTGAAAGAAAAAAAAGTTATAGGCACTTAATAAAGCAAAATTTTACTGCCACTAAAAGTCAGAGAAGACGCAATACCAAAATATTGTATGTGTTAAACAAAATCTATTAACTATTACAGACAACGTTTATCTTTTCATGGCGTAAGAGGTTTAGGAAGTACCAGAAAAATTACTTTGAAAATTTTATAATTTTTCTCCTGTAAATGTCAAACTAGAGATTTGAAAGGTGACAATCGGTATAAACATTGTCGTTTGTAAATGGTAAATATTGCATAAAATGTATATGTCCCAGAAGACACCTCAGATTGGTAAGTGTGGAGAGGTATGCCATTTGCCAGGAAGGTGGCGAAACTGAAGAAACGTCTTACCACTACCTGTGCGAGTGTAAGGCTTCTGGAAGTCTTCGAACAGCACTGTTTGGTTCTAGAATTATACAGAAAAGTCAAGTAATTTTCGTCCGATGGAAGACCGTCATGACCTTTATTTTGAGGTAGAGGGGGTTTGATGACGAAACCGAGGAAGAGTACGGCAGTTGCTGCATGCCAATGTTGGAAAAAAAGGGCCCGATGTAACCTACTCTCCTGGCGCTAGCCTAGCCACCATTACTACTAATACATTTACAAAGCCAGAGAAAAAGTTTCTGCGTCTGTATTTAGAAACTAGAACAACAACCATCAATTAACTTACAACAAGCGTAAAGTGTTTTTAGGAAATCAAATTAAGTACACCTTGGAAAACCCAATCACCACAAGACTTTTGACCTGAACTGACCTGACCTAACGTGACCTGATGATCGTTTCACTGGCCAGGTTAACGTCATCACGGGATAATTAATCTGATTAGTGATCCTCTGATAAATCTGGCCTTGTAAGTGAAGCGATCGTCAACTCTTTAACTGTGTTGTTGGCCCTCTACAATGTACTTATCAGTGCTCACCACAGGTTCCAGTCTCTTTAGTTAGAGTACAAATTGATTCAATGGAAAGTGAAAAACTATGAGTATTATTATAACAGTTATCAATCTTATAAACTGAGGTGGCCATGCATTTAAATTTGCCATGAAATCGTTAAATTTCATGAAATGCGTTTATTATGCCGGTGTCAACCTACTGCGGGGCCCGGTCTGTAATATGTCATGTAACTGGGGTGTCGTTATTTATACCGCTGTCATTATCACCAGGACACGAACAGTGGAGACGCTGCAAAATGGTGCGTCATAAAACAGATGGTGTTAGTAGTTCTTATACGACCGGAATAATCAGTAATTTTATTTGCTCAAGTAAAAAAGTTATTGCTTGCATTATAACGTCATTATAACGTCATTGGATTTAAGATTTCTTACTACTATGAAGTTAAATAAATTTAAATAATTGAAACTTAGGGATAATTGTTTCGTAAGTGGTTGATTTATTTCTGGCTAATTTCATTATGCCAGCTTCATGCAGGGTACCAACGAAGTCGTACGCGGTAAACTTAACAACTGAACACAACACGCATTCCTTTATAAGAATAACTACAGAAAACCAAAGGATTTTTAGTTTTAACATTGGTCATGAGATATAAAGCCTGTGTGCCTGACATGTACACTCTGATGACATTAAGACCGATATATTGGCGAATACCATGGGAGATCATAATACAAAAGTCTGGACGCAGCAAGTGCGTTATGGTAGTGAATTTTCATAGAAATGATCTGGCACCAAATATTTTATTATAACTTTTTTTTCTTGTAACATAGAAATCTGAATTTTTGCGTATAGTTTACCTTTTATATCGGAAACCTACCCACCAAATTTGGTTATCATAGCTTTTTTACTTTTTGAGAAAAATTTTTTTTTGAATGAAAACTCAAAATTTTTCCGGAAAACCTCGCCCGATTTTCCTGACTAACGAACTTATTCAAGCCACATACAAAAGGAAGGTACTTGCCAAATTTTGTCAAAATCGGCCTATTATGTTTTGAGTTATCGGTGTGATACACACATACATACATATATATATATATATATATATATATATATATATATATATATATATATATATATATATATATATATATATATATATATATATATATTCTTCAACGTTTCTGTGTTTATAGTTTCGCTGCTTGACAGCATTCTCAGACAGATTAAAATTGAATTACTACGAAATCATGACAACTACAAATAAAGATATGTTGCTATGTTATGATATGATGTTTTGATCAAAAAAATTTATCAAATTGAAAATAAAAATGAAACACAGATGACAGATGAGGCTTTCAAAATGTCTACGTGATGTATGTCAATATTTAACATAAAAATAGAACTAGCCTATAATAACTATGATAACAGTTACAACAATAAAATAACTAAACAATAACAGTATAAAAGCAGTCTCTATATAACAAAAATACCGACATACATTAACTCATTATTTTACTACAACTTTTTTGAAAGAATAGTTAAATTTATTTTCTTTGACTTATTTAATTAGAAAGAAGAATAGCCAAAAAAATTCTGGACGCAGCAAGTGCGTTATGGTAGTGAATTTTCATAAAAATGTTTTTAATAACAAATATGTGTGTTTATTTAAGAAAGCAGGCATCAAATTTGGTTACCAGTATAACCTATATAGTAAAAACAATGTGCCACGTTTCATCAAAATAACTTTATTGTGTGAAAATGTACAAAAATTTCCAAAAGTAAACTTAAAGTGTTCCCGAAAAAACACGTTTCTTGGTCAACCTTATAGGTTAATAGCAAATTGAGCTGTTCAAATATGAAACATTTGATCAAAATTCGCTACCATAACGCACTTTCTGCGTCCAGAATTTCTTTTCTTACAAACATGCATTACATTTCGATGGAAAATACATAAATACAATAACATAGGGCGTGTTTGATTAAAAAAAAAAGGAAATTTGTATCACCAACGTCTTATGGGCCACCCTGTGATTGTAGAAATATTATTTTAAGATGTGGCTCAAGACACCCTGTAATTAATATATACAAATTTTTTTCATATCTTATATAATAACGGATATATTGAGCTTTATTGATTGTTTACGAAAATTCGACAAAAATTATATACCATTAAACGATAAACTCTATAGCTAAGGCTACTGCCGAGCATCAGAGAAAGGGTCTATTTGAAATGAATTTTCTGCAAATATTTTAGTAAAATGAAGGACAATGACGGTTGAAACTAAGACTTTAGGGTTTGTAAAACATCCTTCTTGAGACATTTTATTTCTATAGCCCATACTGGATTCAAGTTATTTGCCTAAATGTTGCCAATTTTGACAATTTAAATCTCCACTTTGACGTTTTGAGGAAAACCCCAATTTAATTTTCTTTAAATGCCTATAACTTTTTTGTCGTTTGATCTACATAGCTAAATTTTGGTAGCTATCTTACAGATAAGGATATAAACCACCATACCAAATTCGGTTGCCCTTACTTTGTTAATTCCGGAGATATAATTGTTTTTCGAAAGAAAACACAAAATTTTCCGGGAAAACCTGGGCAGATTTTCCTGGCTAACGAACTCATCCAAGCCATTTGCAAAAGGAATTTTTTCACCAAATTTAATCAAAATCGGTCCATTATTTTTTGAGTTATCGGTGTGATACATACATATATATATATATATATATATATATATATATATATATATATATATATATATATATATATATATATATATATATATATATATATATATATATATATATATATATAAACATATAAAAATTGAAACTGACCCCGGATATGTTTTCTAAGGGGCCTAATTAGCGCTCATTTGAAGAAATTTTTTCAAAATTCAAAAGTTGGGATCTCCTCATTAGTGAATTTTTTTAAAGAAAATTCACTAAAAGGGGATATTCTTCTTTCTAATTAAATCGGCCAAAAAAAACAAATGCCAAAAAGAATGATAACAACGAAAATTCTATTAGATATAACCAACCGAAACAATAAATATTATGACTTGCTGAAGTCGAATAAAATTATAAAATAAATACCTACAATTGCATTTACTTATCTATTGTAACTTTTCAGGGTATATTTTGGTTTGTCCAATTTTTGTGCTTGCTTTGTATTTATATTCAAATCTAAAATAGTTTATTTGGTTTTTAGAGTATTATTGTTGCAACTCTATATGCAGCTACAGCCACTTTAAACTAAATTGATGTTGACATGAAACTGCAGCACATTATGTAAATAAACAAGATAATATATTCACTTGCAATAGATATTTAATTGAATATAATACTCAAACATTGATCTATTATAATCAGCTCTACCAGAATAAACAACCAAATTAAATAAATGTTATTTATTGCGGTTTTGTGGCCTCAAACAATGTGAGCATGGATGCGTTTATCATTGTTAGCTAAAATTTATTATGCTTAAATAATTATATAAATAATATAATACAAACAATTATTAGAGTTTCTGTTAATTTTAAACCAAGAAATAAAAGTGCTTCCCAAAGGTCTGCGTATTTTTACGGTTTGTAATCTGATACCTGCGGATATAAGTATTAACGAATGATAAATTTAAAAAGTCTGGACGCAGCAAGTGCGTTATGGAAGTGCGTTTTCATAAAAATGTTTCTAATAGTAAATATGTCTCTCTAATGCAAGTAGGCATCAATCTGGTTACTCGTATAACCTATATAGTAGAAAAAATGTACCATATTTTATCAAAATAACTTATTGTTTAAAAATGAACAAAAAATTTTCGAACATAAACTCTAAATGTTTCCAAGATAACTGGTTTCCTAGCCAACAAACCTTAGGTTAATAGCAGATTGAGTCATTGAAATTTGAAGCATTCAATGAAAATTCGGTATCAAAACGCACTTACTGTGTCTCGATTAATTTTCTTACAAACACGCGTCATATTTCGATAAAAAATGCAAGAACGCAATAATATAAGTTCGTATAAAAGTGTATATGTGCTAAAACAAAAATTTTGTGTATCACCAACGACTTATGGGACTAATTAGTAAGATGCAACTCAAGACACCTTATGATTAACGTATTCATCTTTTTCTCGTATCTTGTATAATAACAGTTATATTGAGCTTTACCGCACAAATGAATCACCCAGTATATATGTAATAAAACTTAAATTAAACCCGGATATGGATTCTAGGGAGCCTAGTTTGCGCTCATTTGAAGAAATCTTTTTAAAATTCAAAAGTCGCTGTCTCCTCATTAAATAATTTTGCCAGTAAAATTTACTAAAAATTATAGGCCTTTAAACCATAAACCTAACTAAGACTACCGCCAAAGCATTAGAGAAAGGGTCTATGTAAAATGAAATTTCTGGAAATATTTTGCTAAAATGAAGGAGAATGGCGGTTGAAGCTGAAACAAGACACTATTCTTGTAACATTTTGTTTTCAGAATCCGTATTTATTTCAAGTTCTGTGCCTTAATGTTGCGAATTTCGACGTTTCAAATATCGACTCTGACGTTTTGAAGAAAACTCCAATTTTTTTCTTTAACTGCCTATAACTTTTCTGTCTACAAACTTACAGACCTATATTTTGGTACATGGTTCACTATTTATAATACAAACAAGCCTACTTTGTTATTTCTTTAGATATAAATTTTTTCAGAAAGAAAACACAAAATTTGAGCCGATCTTCCTAGATAACGAACGTGTCCAAGCCACTTGAAAAAGGAAAGTACTCACCAAATTTGATCAAAATCGGCCCATTGTTTTTTGAGTTATCGGTGTAGTACATACATACATACATATATATATATATATATATATATATATATATATATATATATATATATATATATATATATATATATATATATATATATATATATATATATATATACAGGGTGTTCAAATAAGGGCACGGACCGGCTATATCTTGAAAACCGTCACAGCTGCAGCTTTCGGAAAAAAATTAGCATGAGTAAAGTAGCCATGAGAAAATGTTGGAAATTATTTTCAGCTTCCTAAATCTGCCGCTAGGTGGCGAAAATGCCATGGCATACCTAAAATCATTAATTTCTCGAAAATCTTGACGCATAACATAAACTGGTTTTAGGTAATTTGTAATGAACGTTCACTTACCTACAACTTCTGTTAAAAAAATTTTTCCTTATAGACCAGTGGCGGAGGTAAGGGGCGAGGATTTTTTTTTATAAACAAATGCCTATAACTTGATAACCAGTAGAGATAATTTCAAAATTTTTGGCTTGTGGGAAAGAGATCTCATAAGAAATTCCACGTATTAGTATTTTAAATTCACAGTCACACATGCACAAAATATAGAGGGCGTTAGAGTAGACGAGTCTAGTTTTATTAAATTTTATGAAAAATTTCAAATGGTAGCATAGTATTATAATATAACTATCGAAAAGTAGATGAAGTTAGAAAGAACTCAGTGAAAACCCAAAACGAATATGTTTTTCCGTTTCAGAGAAAACTCGAATTTTATGTATTTTGGTGCTTATTATGCCATTTCTCAAAATTAAATATGAATATAGCAAAATCTCTATAGAATATTTGTTTTCAGGCATCGTTATACAAATTAACATAGTTACCAATAACAATTAATCACTTTAATATGAAATATATTTATTACCTTATCATAAAACTAAGATACAAGAGGCAATAATCGAATTTAAGGTTATATTCGTAAATTAAGTGATTGTATTATGAAGACGAAACTATATGAATGTAAAACACCTAAAATTTAACTAACATCTGTACACCCTACGCACTAAAGCAAAATACGATAAATATTATTTGATTATATCCCTGAAGGTATCTACGTTAAATTAGAATACCATGTCTGCCAAGTGGACACGGACAGGGAATGAACTCAAACTTCATTACAATCATTATACAAATTAACGTACTTACCAATAGCATTTATATCACTTTAAAATGAAATAAAT
Organism: Tillus elongatus; assembly: GCA_964006375.1. Taxonomy (NCBI): domain Eukaryota; kingdom Metazoa; phylum Arthropoda; class Insecta; order Coleoptera; family Cleridae; genus Tillus; species Tillus elongatus. Next base: position 269,850,096 of record OZ023262.1, read on the forward strand.
TTATTACTTTATTAAAATTACAATACAGAAGTAATGGAGAAGTCATGAAAAAATTAATTAATATTATGAAAACGAAACACTTTTCATTAGGCGTTTAGAGAAACTGCTAAGTATTTATTTTGAAAATTCATTCCATACATGTCTCTATCATAATATAGTAATAAATACAAGCATTGTCTACAATCATTTAAACACTTGTTAATACACATGTAAAATTCATATGCAGTTTTGTACTTCAATCAATGTGGTGCATGTGTTGTCAGCGAAGGTAAGACAATTGAAAGAATTTGTTTTATAGACGTTAAAATCTTATGTTCAATTTATTACTGATCTTATTAATTATTTGTAGTATTTCTGTGTGTTTTTTATCGATAGTTAGTATTTTACGTTTTCAGGATGTCTTATTCCAACGAAGAAGCATCTGATATGTTTGAAATTTATTTACAATGTTTTCGGAATTCTCTTATCGCATCACGAGAATATGTATTAAGGTACCCCCATAGAGACATTCCTCAAGAGAGGTGTCGCATTGCAAGATATATGCGGGAAACTGGATCTGTAAGGCACACCGGGAGACAAGTCAGAGCTCGTAGGATTAGAAATGAAGAAAACATTACTAATGTAATTGCTCTTGTTACCACAAATCCACATATTAGTGTACGACAAATTTCTAGAAACTTAGGTGTGACCGTAGGATCTGTATACAATATTTTAAAAGACCATAATATGCACCCATATCACATAGTATTGCATCAGGCGCTAAATGAAGCTGATTGTGACCACAGACTGAATTATTGCCATTGGATGCTGAGCATCCTAGAAGAAACACCACGATTTCTATCCCAAATACTATGGACAGATGAAGCAACATTTTCAAATTGTGGATAAGTAAATCTCCATAATATGCACTATTGGTCGGACAATAATTCCCATTGGATGAGTGAATTAGATCGGTAAAATCGATGGACTCTAAACGTATGGTGTGGTATAGCTGAAGGGAAATTTGTTGGACCATATTTTTTTACGGAGATCTGTATTTAAATTTTTTAACTCGAAGCTTAAAAATGTTATTGGAAGATATTTGCCTAGAAACAAGATTAACAATGTGGTTGCAACATGACGGGTGTCCAGCACACTTCGCGCAAATTGTACGCGAATATCTTAATGTTCAATTTCCAAATCGGTGGATAGAAAGAGGAAGCTTATTTCCATGGCCACCCAGATCACCTGATTTGACTTGCATAGATTTTTATTTATGGGGGAGAGTGAAAGATTTGGTATATCAAACTCTAAAAACGACTAGAGAAAATATGATGGATACAAGTTGCTGTTAATAGCATAACTACGGCTGAAGTTCAAACGGCGGTAGCCTCTACTCGTCAGAGATTAGTTAAATGTATACATAAAAACGGACAGCAGTTTGAACATTTGTAAATAATTATATGTTAGTTAAATTTTAGGTGTTTTACATTCATATAGTTTCGTCTTCATAATACAATCACTTAATTTACGAATATAACCTTAAATTCGATTATTGCCTCTTGTATCTTAGTTTTATGATAAGGTAATAAATATATTTCATATTAAAGTGATTAGTTGTTATTGGTAACTATGTTAATTTGTATAACGATGCCTGAAAACAAATACTCTATAGAGATTTTTCTATATTCATATTTAATTTTGAGAAATGGCATAATAAGCACCAAAATACATAAAATTCGAGTTTTCTCTGAAACGGAAAAACATATTCGTTTTGGGTTTTCACTGAGTTCTTTCTAACTTCATCTACTTTTCGATAGTTATATTATAATACTATGCTGCCATTTGAAATTTTTCATAAAATTTAATAAAACCAGACTCGTCTACTCTAACGCCCTCTATATTTTGTGCATGTGTTACTGTGAATTTGAAATACTAATACGTGGAATTTCTTATGAGATCTCTTTCCAACAAGCCAAAAATCGTGAAATTATCTTTACTGGTTATCAAGTTATAGGCATTTGTTTATAAAAAAAATCCTCGCCCCTTACCTCCGCCACTGGTCTATAAGGAAAATTTTTTTTAACAGAATTTGTAGATAAGTGAACGTTCATTACAAATTACCTAAAACCAGTTTATGTTATGCGTCAAGATTTTCGAGAAATTAATGATTTTAGGTATGCCATGGCATTTTCGCCACCTAGCGGCAGATTTAGGAAGCTGAAAATAATTTCCAACATTTTCTTATGGCCACTTTACTTATGCTAATTTTTTTCCGAAAGCTGCAGCTGTGACGGTTTTCGAAATATAGCCGGTCCGTGCCCTTATTTGAACACCCTGTATATATATATATATATATATATATATATATATATATATATATATATATATATATATATATATATATATATATATATATATATATATATATATATATATAATTGAAACTGAGCCTGGATATGGCTCTACGGGGCCTAGTTCGCGCTCATTTGGATTTTGTTTTCCAAATTCAAAAGACGCAATATCCTCATTACTGAATTTTTTTAAAGAAAATTCACTAAAAATTGGAAGATGCATTATAATGAGTATACGGTTCAAATAACTAGCTCAAAACTTCTTTGCAATCATTATTACCTCTTGCACGTCCGTTAGGTATTACTATTTTAATATGTTTTGAACCTCCTCGAAAATACACCAAAAAAAAATAGTGAGCAGGAAGAAACCCGAACCATTGCAAATCCAAGATGACATCAAAAATATTAAAATTACTAGAGAGCGAGTTTTGGTAGCATCACCCGTTATAACAAATAAGCCAGGGCACCGGCCAGCAATTGTGCGTACCTTGAATTTATGCACCTGTGTGCATTTCTTGTCCACTATTTATCTGGGACATTTCCAAATCAAAGATTATTGATTAATATAGCATATCGACGATTTCCTGGAAAAACTACACAAGCGCCAATGATGTAATTTTACAGGAGACGCAAAAAACTTTCTCCAATTCATGTGATGAGAAATATCTCCACAGCGTCTGTGTTATCTTGTTCTCTAAATTTTTAGTAAAATTTTTTCCACAACCGTCTATTAATTCAGCTGAATAAATGTAGAAAACCTATGAAATGGCGCTTATTCCAAATCATCAGTAGCAAGTGGCATTTATGCCGTATTTTCGTCTGGCGTTTATGCCAACCAAGAATAGTTGGATGAAAATAAATGGCGTTTATCTTACCTTGTGCCATTTGAGAGTTTGTACATGGAAATCATCAAGCGTCGCTTATGCCATAAAATTCAGTGAATCTGGACAATAGTCTGCAAGTTTTAAAGTTTATTTGGAAAAAGACTACAAAATAATGAGTCTTCTTGATCGATGTCTAAACGTAGGAAGTTTAGTCAATAAGAGACAAAAGTTTTATGTGCTCTTTAATCACAATAGGTAACTCGAACATAACAGTTATCGACATTAACATACACCAAGGAACACCTCAGAAAATAAATGCTTAATTCAGTTTTCATCGAAACTTATTATCCTAGCCAGGTGCAGCGTATGCAAGACTAGATGTATTCCCACAACAATTAGAACTGTAGACCGGTTTCGTTCTAATTAGGGCTCGTCAGTACGGCATACTAATTGCTGCGAAAACACACCTATAAAGTAATACGGCTATGGTAGCCAGACTTCCAACACTAAGTGAGTGGTGAACGTGCCGCCACCTAGTTGCGGAACCAAGTAGTATGTTGTCACGCCAGCTCCAAATAACATAAAGTGTTAAAAAATAGAGACTGTATACAACTAACTAACAATTTTAGTACATTGTCAGCCCTGGCCCATTTCTACCCTAATAGAGGGACAAAGTATGTAAGGCTAGATGCATTCTCACAACAATTAGAACCGTAGACCAGTTTCGCTCTAATTAGTGCTCGTCAGTACGGCATACTAATTGCTGCGAAAATACACCCATAAATTAATACGGCTATGGTAGCCAACCCACCAACACTAAGTGAGTGGTGAACGTGCCGCCAACTAGTTGCGGAACCAAGTAGTATGTTGTCTCGCCAGCTTCAAATAACACAAAGTGTTAAAAAATAGAGACTGTATACAATTAACAATGTTAGTAAATTGTCAGCCCTGGCCCATTTCTACCCTAATATAGTGACAAAGTATATAAGGCTGGATGCATTCTCACAACAATTAGAACCGTAGAGCGGTTTCGCTCTAATTAGATGTCGTCAGTACGGCATACTAATTGCTGCGAAAATACACCTATAAAGTAATACGGCTGTGGTAGCCAGCCTTCCAACACTAAGTGAGTGGTGAAGTGTCGCCACCTAGTTGCGGAACCTTGTAGTTTGTTGTCTCGCCAGCTTTGAATAACACAAAGTGTTAAAAAATAGAGACTGTATACAACTAACTAACAATTTTAGTAAATTGGCAGTGGCCCATTTCGACCCTAATATAGTCACAAAGTATGTAAGGCTGGATGCATTCTCACAACAATTAGAACCGTAGACCGGTTTCGCTCTAATTAGAGCTCGTCAGTACGGCATACTAATTGCTGCGAAAATACACCTATAATATAATACGGCTATGGTAGCCGATGATATAACGACTTAGAAGAGATATGATATTGCGCATATGCCCGCCCCCTCCAATGACGTCACGTGGTGAAGAACGTTATAGAAGTCCAACTACACACTAAAAACAAAGTCATTCGCAATCAAAAAGTTTCTATACGCCAGTTTAATGCGGTTGAAGTTACATTCCACTTCGTCGCCTATATTGTCTTTTTCAGAGAATATAGGTTACAGCACTAAATTTAATTTTTTTAATTTTCATATTACATATATATATATATATATATATATATATATATATATATATATATATATATATATATATAATATATATATACGCACAAAAGTAAAATACGTAATTTGTTAAGAGGTCGTCAAACCCCACTGCACGATGGCATATTATTGTTGCATTGGACTCACCACTTGATCACCATGCGCGTGACTGTTCTAAAAATAAATAGTCTCATTATCGTATCTCTCGTTATTTGTATCATGATGGTAGCCAACCTTCCAACTCTAAGTGAGTGGTGAACGTGCCGTCACCTAGTTGCGGAACTAGGCAGTATGTTGTCACGCCAGCTCCAAATAACTCATAGTGTTAAAAAATAGAGACTGTATACAACTAACTAACAATGTTAGTAAATTGTCAGCCCTGGCCTATTTCTACCCTAATATAGGGACAAAGTATGTAAGGCTAGATGCATTCTCACAACAATTAGAACCGTAGACCAGTTTCGCTCTAATTAGAGCTCGTTAGTACGGCATACTAATTGCTGCGAAAATACACCTATAAAGTAATACGGCTATGGTAGCCAGCCTTCGAACACTAAGTGGGTGGTGAGCGTCCCGCCACCTAGTTGCGGAACCAAGTAGTATGTTGTCACGCCAGCTCCAAATAACACAAAGTGTTAAAAAATAGAGACTGTATACAATTAACAATGTTAGTAAATTGTCAGCCCTGGCCCATTTCTACCCTAATACAGGGACAATGTATGTAAGGCTAGATGCATTCTCAAAATAATTAGAACCGTAGACTGGTTTCGCTCTAATTGGAGCTGGCGTGACAACATTAAACTTGGTTCCGCAACCAGGTGGCGGCTACGATACAGGTATTACTTTATAGGTGTATTTTCGCAGCAATTAGTATGCCGTACTGACGAGCCCTAATTAGAACGAAACCGGGCTACGGAAGCGTGTTTCTAAAAAAATATTCTAAAAACCCCCCGCGCAGTAAACTATTTATTTTCCGGAACTACATTCTACTTCGTCGCATATAATGTCTTTTTTAGATACCATCGAATACAGCACTAAAAGAAATAAATTCGCTTGCTGTTTCAATTCTTTTTTATTTTTATATTACATATATATATATATATATATATATATATATATATATATATATATATATATATATATATATATATATATATATATATATATATATATATGTGCACAAGATAAGTAAGTATAATAAAAGGTGGCTTTTAAGTAAGATGGGGGCTACACAAACTTAAAAGTAGAGAAGACATTTAGATCGTGTCTAACTGTGCACACAAAAATTAGTGAAATACATTTATAAAATCAATTAAAAAACAACCGATTTACGGTATTATTTTAAATAAACCAATAGGAGTACGTATCGTAAAGATTTCGCAATTCGCGACTGTAAGATATCTAGCTTTTGTCCAAGACTACAATCCGGACATTAAAAACCGAGTATTACCACTGCTCTTAGAATATGATTTACTGACATACAGATTCTTTATTTTACGCAAAATTGTATTGTTTTAAGTCATTAACTCACAATTTTCATTTATAACCATCGTCCAATACTTATTTTCAATATCTATATCCATGTTTTAAATATGTTAGGTTAGTTAAAAGTCGGTTGTACAATATCAACAAGCCTACATAACAAGCGCAAGCGACGATGCGTGGAAATAATGCGCTTTCAAGCAACTTACTGCTGTTAAAGATAAGTGGTGTCGTCCTAACGTCAATCACTATCAAGCCGCTTGCAGTCGCGGTTTATATATATATATATATATATATATATATATATATATATATATATATATATATATATATATATATATATATATATATATATATTAACTAAAACAGAATTGATAACACGGCATTTATGTACTATACAGGGAGAAAGGTTTAAGGGCAAAGCCGCAAGGAGACAACCGCAAACACGTGTTTCAGGCTAATTAGCCATCATCAGTTGCTGCAATTGTGCACTGGTTGCCTGTTGGGACTCCGTATATTGTTTCATCTTCATACAGAGTGTTACCATCTTCACCTGGCTATACCGTACTGATGATGGCTAATTAGCCTGAAACACGTGTTTGCGGTTGTCTCCTTGCGGCTTTGCCCTTAAACCTTTCTCCCTGTATAGTATATATATATATATATATATATATATATATATATATATATATATATATATATATATATATATATATATATATATATATATATATATATATATATATGTGTGTGTGTGTGTGTGTGTAGATAAATCAACATTGAAACTGGCCCCAAGGGAGCAAATGCTGCGTCATGACATTTTTATAAATGAAGCCCATGCCAAATGCTTTTTTGTCTTGGGTTACATTTCAAGTCACGCTACTGTGTTGGCCTGATGTGTGATAGGTATGTAGTACTCATTGAATTAAAATAGAGCAAAGTAAAGAGACTTAACTATGTGCTAGAGATCAGAGATCTCACAACCCTTACAGAACCTTGAACCTAATGAGTTCAGGGTATGCTCCCAAGTACACATGAACATAATCTGTTCAAGCAAGTAAACTACTTTTTCATCACACATTCACCATTTAGTCGTAAAGCCAAAGTGCACTACTATATGTACTTAATTCCAGCTGCTGGGAAAATCAATTTTCACTGTATGAGCATAAAAAGCTTCAACGTCTTTTTAAAGTGACAATTGCAAATGAGAGTCATTAGTTTTCAGAAATACCCCGACACTGAACACCGCTGACTGAGTTTCAATTCTTTTCAGACATGTGCTCTAGCTGCCATTTGCAGAACGGTTCTCAACAATGCTAAAATAGAGGGTGGAAATCTGTTGAGGGTATACTAATATCCTGCATCGACATATTTGCTGTAGAGCTATTTTGCATAGGGTTTTCCGATACGAATGCAATTTTCCGGAAATAGCTGATGTAAGTTTGTAACTCTTTTATTAAATTAGTTCCGACTTCATGGAATCAAAATGTTCTGGACGGAGCAAGTGCAATATATTAGTGAATTTTCATAAGAATTGTACACTATTAGTAAGGTATATTATTAATACTTATTATTTAAATTTAAATGGACCTGGGAGATCGATTTTAGAGGTCCCAGTTAGCGATTATTTAAAGAAGTTTCTATTTTCTATGGAGATAGAAAATTATAATTTGGTAGAGATATATGTAAGTACTGCAAGTCTTTAAAAAAAACTTTGTTACAAATTTCATTAAAGTCACAAAGGTTTTCTAGAAAAAAATAAATTATTTACAAAGGGAGTGTACCTGCCACCTCATAAGTATGACAGGTATTTTCCTTTTAGTGAATTTTCGTAGAAAAAATTCACTAATTGGGAGATCCCGACTTTTGAATTTTGAAAAATTTTTTGCAAATGAGCGCGAACTAGGACCCCTAGAACCCATATCCGGGGTCAGTTTCAATTTTTATATGTTTATATATATATATATTTATATATATATATATATATATATATATATATATATATATATATATATATATATATATATATATATTTATATATACATATATATATATATATATATATATGTATCACACCGATAACTCCAAAAGTAATGGGCCGATTTTGATAAAATTTAGCATGTACCTTTCTTTTGTAAATGGCTTGGATAAGTTCGTTAGTCAAGAAAATCGGACGAGGTTTTCCGGGATAATTTTGAGTTTTCATTCGAAAAAAATTCTTATCTCAAAAAGTAATAAGCCGATTTTAATGAAATTTGGCATGTACCTTCCTTTTATAAATGGCTTTGACGAGTTTGTTAGTCAGGAAAATCGGACGAGGTTTTCCGGAAAAATTTTGAGTTTTAATTCGAAAAAATTTTTTATCTCAAAGAATAATAAGCCGATTTTAATAAAATTTGGCATGTACTTTCCTTTTGTAAATGGCTTTGATAAGTTCGTTAATCAGAAAAATCGGACGAGGTTTTCTGAAAAAATTTTGAGTTTTCATTTGAAAAAATTTTTTATCTTAAAAAATAAAAAATCTATGATAACCAAATTTGGTAGGTAGGTTTACGATATAAAAAGTAAACTTTACACAAAAATTTAGATTTCTATGTTACAAGAAAAAAAAGTTATAAAATATTTAGCGCCAGATCATTTCTATGAAAATTCACTACCATAACGCACTTGCTGCGTCCCGAGATTTTTTTATTGCTTGGGTCGTTTTGTTTTAGTCAAGCCAATCGAACTAGTTTTTGCAAACAAAACAACAAAATAGGTTTTTTAAAACCAGCTTGTAGTTAACCACAAAGCACATGTTATTTTTTTAATTTGTTACCCAAGCTGCGTTCACATAGGTGTTACTATGGTTCAAGATTGAAGATTCTAGCTAAGTAGGAAATTGAGTTATCGGATTTCAAAAATTTTTACAAAACTTTTCTACCATAATGTATTTGCTGCACCCAAGCCTTTTTCAACGCTTACTTATTGTTGCTGTATCCACACTTTTTGAAAATGATGAAATATTGTAGCTCTCTATGTAAGACTGATAAACAAGGCAAGCTAAATTTCATTTTTGAAAAAATATTTTAAACAAATGAAATGGGATAATAATTTAAACATAAATTGAAAATCTTGGTTCGGTGCTTTGTCGCAGAGGTTCCCCTTCGCCTGCTCTATGCGTACAACCACCCTCAATGCATAAACAAGAGCAATGTAAACCAGAAAAGTTTTTTGGGAACAACCCGCAAGAAAGTTACGGGACCTACGGTGAATATAGGGGTTCTGTGGCGGGATAAACCAAATTTTAAGGAGGTATAGCTGCAAAGCGGGATAAAGGCAGTTTATGGAGCTCCAACTAATCTGTTTTTTCGCACTTTCCTCTTACCTTTCCTTTTTATCCTCTTCCCCGCCCAACACGCCATATTCTCTCCTGGTCCCGTAACTTTCTTGGGGACTGTTTGCAAGAAATATTTCTTGTGGTTTTTGCATCCAGAAAGAGATCTAAGCATGTTTCGGAATTTTTTTCTAAAATGCCCCCGTGTCTAATCGGCAAATTCATTGAAAATGTAATTTTTAATTACAAAACGAATGTACCCGCCAAAATATAAACGTGGCAGCTATTTTTCCTTATTAGTCGCTTATTGGATGATCCGTTTTAGTCCACTCAATCGAAACAGTTTCTGCAAACAAAATAACAAAAATGGTTTTCTAAAATAAATTTATCGTTGCCTGTGAAGCTCATTGTGATATTTTTTAATTTAGTATCCACGCTGCTTTTATATAGGTTTTAGTATGTATCAAAACTGAGGATTCTAGTTCAATGGGAAATTGAATTATCACCATTTGGAGTATTTTTTCGAAAATTCGCTACCATAACGCTCTTGCTGTACCTAAACTCTTATCAATATTTATTTACTATTGCTGTATCCATACTTTTTGAAATTGAAATAAATAAATATAAACAAACCAACAATTTGAAATTAAGATTTTAATAAATAACACTGAACATATGTTTATAGGTATAGAGTAAACTACTGCATATTATGTAGTTTCGTTTACCTTAAATTTTCCTTATACGACATGAAGATTAAATAATAATGAAAATTCACTAAAAACAAAAAGTCAACCATAAGTACCCTATTCTAAGATCCTAAGGTATTAGCTGAGTTGACTTCGAGGTTATCTTCTTATTATTATTTGTCTATGACGTGTGTAAACAAAGAAAGAGAAGATAACTTCGAATTCGACGCCCCCCCCCCCTGATCTCAGTTTGCAAAATAACGAGTGGCAATGACAAATAGCTAACTGGCGTTGTCAGATTTAATTAGAAGATGGCGATGGGTTTTAAATACCCTGAAGAATGGAAAGCCTAATATTTATAATAATAAAACGCAGTTCCAGATTGTCTTTAAATAAATTAAATAAATTTCATTTAAATTTAATTATTACTAAATTTTTTTTGATATCTTCAAATTCAAATGACAGTTTTGGCAAATGGCAACCCGACTAATTGTTTATTGTGACATATTTTTGTTGCCTGTTCGTTTAAAATTTAATTTGGAGCATTTGTTTGCAATAGGATCGTTACTCTGATATATCTGTCTGACCTTGTCCAACATTATAGGCACCCATTCAGTGGTAATTTCAGGTTATATCGTAAATTATTTATTTTTTATTTGGTTATAACGCAGAATTTACTGAATGGATTTAGTTTAAATTTTGTAGAGAGGATCACGATATCTACGTGCTTGTAAAGTTCTAGTTTCATACTTCTAGTAATTTAAAAGTTATTGCGTTTTGAAACAGTTTTTCGCATTTTTTTCTGAAAGTATGTGAGTGTAAAAACTATATATATATATATATATATATATATATATATATATATATATATATATATATATATATATATATATATATATATATATATATATATATAAACTTTTCAACTGACCTTGGATTTGGGTTCTAGGGGTCCTGAGTTTGAAGACATTTTCCAAAAATCTTACCATCGATACCTCTCTATTAGTAAATTTTCCTAATAAAAATTCACTAAAAACTATATTCCCTCCATCTTCTTGTTTGGCAGTGAAATGCTTATGCATTCAAGCATATGTTTTAAGTCTTCTTTGTTATCATAAGTCAATGCAAAAAACAAAGGCTATAAACGATGATGATATTTTTTGTAATTTATTGAACATAACATTGAAAATTTAAGTGAATAAACAAATTGATTTATACTATTTTAGAATGTATAACTGCAGTTTCGCCGAAATTCTCAGCCCAGGGCAACCATTCTCATATAACTTAATTAATGAGTAGGTATAACTGTGGTGGTTGAGAATCAGAAAACTAAAATTAAATTAAAATCAACAAGTCTTATCCTCAACCACCACAATTATACTCATTAATTAAGTAACATAAAGACGGTTGCTCTATTAGACCTGTAGTATCATATTTGATAACCCCTGCACACAAACTTTCCCATTTTCTTATTAAAACTATTCAAAGTTTTTTTAAATTCCGTCCAAAATTTTCTATCAAGAACAAATACAAATTGTAGGGTTTAATATGAAGCATTTAACTGAAAAACTGCAAAATAAAATTTTAAGGATGAGCGGTTTTGGCTATCGTGGTAGAAGTCATTTTCATTGTTTTCTGTTGGTAGCGGAATTAACGACCTTTAGAAAAGAAAAAGCCCAAGAAAACTTTGATTGCCACACCTTGTGAACCACTAATCACGAGGGGTCTAGGGCGCATTTTTGGGAAAGCTAATTTGCAACTAACATTTTCGACGAAAATACTTTAAAAACTCTATAGGTAACCCAAAAGACAAGAACAGTACCGCTAAATGTATGAAATAAGTGGTAAAGATAATAAAGATTGTGATGTTAATACGTTAATACGTCGGACAAACAAAAAGATCTATTGAAATTAGATTTAAAGAAGATTTAGCACAACTAAGATACGGTACTATAGATAGATCTTCCGTTTTGGCTTTAAAGTTATTTGTTTGCAACCAAATTTTGACCAATAATTTCGCATATTTTTTTTCTCAAGTGTTTTCGTAGAGGTCATTTTTTCCAAATTTTTTGTAAAATCGTGGTAAATAACAATAAATGTTTAGTAAATGATTCGAACAAAAGTTTTTGAATTAATTATTTACAAAGGGAATGTACCTGTCAAATTATAAATATGGCAGGTAGTTTCCCTTACTAATTGTTTGGATGGTTTTGTTTTAGTCAAGCCATCCAGTTTTTGCAAACAATAAACAACAAAAAGGATTTTTTAAAACAAAACGAAGCTCAATATGTTCTTTTTTATTAATTTATTACCCACGTGCGTTTACATAGGTGTTACTAAGGTTCAAGATTGAAGATTCTGGTTTAATGGGAAATTTATTGAGCTGTCGGATTTGAAATATTCTTACGAAAATTTTCTACCATAACATAAAAAACCTTTTTTGTTGTTTATTGTTTGCAAACACTGGATGGGTTGACTAAAACAAAACCATCCAAGCAATTAATATGGAAAAATACCTGCCATATTTATAATTCGACAGGTACATTCTCTTTGTAAATCATTTATTTTTCTGAGAAACGTTTGTAACTTTAATGAAATTTGTAACACAATTTTTTTAAAGGCACTTGCAGTACTTACATATTATATCTAAGACCAAATTCTAATTTAGTAGCTCCATATAAAATATAATTTTTTTCAAATAATCGCTAACTGGGACTCTAAAACCGATCTCCAAGGTCCATTTAAATTTAAAGAATTAGCTTCAATAATATATCTTACTAATAGTGTACAATTCTTATGAAAATTCACTACCATAACGTACTTGCTGCGTCTAGAGTTTTTTCCAAAACAGCACTAACTTAAAGATAAGATTATCACTATACAATATACAGTTTTAACTTTAAGTTTATAACATAACCTATAAGCAAATAACAAAAACCAATACCTTGCTTAGTTATTAGTTAACAGTATTTGCTATATACTATATACAAAAAAGTTATTTAAGTAATATTTTACTTACCATTTATAACATATAATTATTTTAGCATACCACATCTATTTAAATAATAATAAAAAGCCTGGACGCAGCAAGTGCGTTATGGTAGTGAATTTTCATAGAAATGATTTGGCACAAAATATTTTATTATAACTTTTTTTTCTTGTAACATAGAAATCTAAATTTTGGTGTATAGTTTACTTTTTATATCGTAAACCTACCTACCAAATTTGGTTATCATAAATTTCTTATTTTTTAAGATAAAATTTTTTTTCAAATTAAAACTCAAAATTTTCCCGGAAAACCTCGTCCGATTTTGTTAATTAACGAACTTGTCAAATTCATTTACAAAAGGAAGGTACATGCCCAATTTTATCAAAATCGGCCTATTATTCTTTGAGATAAAAATTTTCTTCGAATGAAAACTCAAAATTTTTTCGGAAAGCCTCGTCCGATTTTCTTAAATAACAAACTTGTGAAAGCCATTTACAAAAGAAAGGTACGTCCCAAATTTTATTAAAATCGGCTTATTACTTTTTGAGATAGGAATTTTTTTCGAATGAAAACTCAAAATTTTCCCGGAAAACCTTGTCCGATTCTCCTAGCTAACGAACTTGTCCAAGCCATTTACAAAAGAAAGGTACATGCCAAATTTTATCAAAATCGGCCCATTATTTTTTGAGTTATCGGTGTGATATATATATGTATATATATATATATATATATATATATATATATATATAAATATATATAAATATATATATATATATATATATATATATATATATATATATATATATATATATATATATATATATATATATATATATATATATATATATATATTGAAAGTTGAAACTGACCCCGGATATGGGTTCTAGGGATCCTAGAACGCGCTCATTTGAAGAAATTTTTTCAAAATTCAAAAGTCGAGATCTCCTCATTAGTGAATTTTTTCTAAGAAAATTCACTAAAATGTAAAATAAGATTTCTGTTTTAATAAGAATATAAATAAGATGTCCATCTTGGTGATTATTAACGTTAACGTTAGCTCGAAGTCTCGAGTGTCTCTACTCTCGACGCAGCTCGCAATGTGCTGTCATCGGATGCAATGATGTCATATTGTACAAATTAGATTGTAATTATTTTTTGAAAATAAGAGTAGGAATTGGTCACTCAACATTTATGAATTTTAAACGACATTTAATGGATGGATTAATTTATTGTGAACTTTTATTTGTCATCAAAAAGTAGTACAAATATGTTTTATGACCAATGTTTTACATTTTAAGATTCAAATGAAATTTTATTATATCTGGCAACCCGGCTCATTTATATTTAATTGTCAGGTGACTTGGTCGAGTTTGAATTATTTACTTAGAATAGCAAATTCACAGTCTAACGATGCTTGAAAACAGTCACCGTGTGAAATGCTTCATGTAATTTGAAGTGATATCTTAGACTGTTTATTACTTTAACATCTTTATTTTCGAATAACTCCCTTTATCGTGGGCGGTTTAATTTAAATTTTGGTTAACAGGTATGTTATCACGTCTCCTATATATGTATGTATATTTTCATTCGAATCACTCCAATATTTCATAAAAATATTGTTTTATTAAAAATTTTCTTTTAATTTTTTCAAAGAAAAATTAGACGCACGGTGTCCATCTAGGAACTCATCCACTTTTTGTGAATAATTTTATCTTTGCAGGTAAATAGCTTGAAGAAATTCGTTGGCCAGGAAAATGGGATCAGTCTTTTCAGGCACATTTTGGGGTTTATTTTAGAAAAATTTTTGTACTATTTTAGACAGTAAAATTATTTTCATAAAATATGGTACATTGTTTCTACTATAAAGGTTACACTTCACCAAAATTTGATTCGTTTCATTAAAAAAGACATATTTGCCATTTTTAGCCATAAATGGAAGACTTAAAATTTGGTAGAGAGGCTAATCTTTATAGTAGAAATCAGATAGGTACCATATTTCATCAAAATAACTGTATTATTTGAATAACACATAAATGTTGTGAGATCTACGACAGGGTCGCCATCTCGGTGCGGAACCAGGTACTATGTTGTCACGAGAGCTCTAGTTTACACAATATGTTATAGGTAGAGACTGTGTATAACGAACTACCGATATTGTAAATTGTCAGCCCTGGCCCATTTCTTCCCACCGTAATTAGAAACGCAGACCGGTTTCGCTGTAATAGAAAAATTGTTTCATCAGAACGAGTTTGAAAAAGTCGCAGGCCAATTTCGCTCTAATTAGAGCTCGTCGGTGCGCTATACTAATCACAGCTAGACCACACATGTAAACCAATACGGCTATGGTCGCCAGGCTCCTAGAACATTGTGAGATGTTAGACAGGGTCGCCATCTCGGTGCGTAACCAGCCTACCTAGCTTTACATACATTTTCTCTGTATTAGGGAAGAAATAGGCCAGGGCTGACAATTTACAATATTGTTAGTACACAGTTCCATCTATAACATTTTGTGTTAACTAGAGGTGTCGTGACATCACACTACCTGGGTCCGCAGCGAGATGGCGACCCTGTCGTACATCTCACAGTGTTCTAGGAGGCTGTCATAGCCGTATTGCTTTATAGGTGTGTTCTCGCTGTGATTAGTATAGCGCGCTGACGAGCTCTACTTAGAGCGAAATCTGCCTGCGACTTTTTCAAACTCATTTTGATGAAACATGATACAATATTCCTATTTTACTATATAGGTTAAACTGTTAACCAAATTTAGCGCCTTTCGTTTAAAAAAAACATAATCGATCTTAATTGTATCAAACTTCTTGACCATAACAACACCTGCTGCGACCAAACGTTTTGATTTTAAAGGCCTTTATTCACACCCTACTCTAATACGTTGAAAACGTTACTTATTTCACTGGGTTATATACACGGTTAAATTTCAAAATTTAAAATTAAGCAAAACTTATATCTCATTTATAACTAGTCAAAGCATTTTTGATTTAGGGCGGTCTTTCCTGAACACTGTGTATAGGGTATTATTACATTAGGATGGCAAAAAGTTTTGTTCTATCCTTAAAAAGCATAAAAAATCTACATATTTACGCTTTATGGCTACTACTTCACCACAAACACACATCGCAGTCATCGACAATGGGGGTATGTGACAAAGTGACGTTGCCACAGCAGGATTTGAGGCTCCAGCAGGACAACGACGGCGTGCTCCGTCACTTTGATGGATGAATGTACGTTCTACTTGCGTCTCGCGTTTGCAGGCTGATGCTGTTCTATTTACTCTACAATAACAGGTTTGATAATAATCTCTGTAAATAACTCTCCACAGTGGTTTTGGTCCATAGCTAGCAAGTTAAAGATTAAAATCTAATAGGCAATGCGTGGTTATCTTTTTAAAGTTTAACAACATTCACGTTTCAAACACGTTTGTTTATAAGAGGTTTTCATTTTAGTGAATTTTCCTTAAGAGATCTCGAGATGCAAGTAAAGATACAGTGGAGGGCAGATAGTGTCCGACTGATCCCGATACTCATGTCGCCAACTGATATGGTCCCTAATAAGCTTCAAGAGATTATTAAGAGACCAGGCCTTCGAGTACAGCTTTACAAGGTTATGCAGAAAAGCGGTAATATTGCAACTGCTCACACCGTGAGAATTGTCGTGCTGTCTGTCCTTCAGAGCCCGATAACTAATAGCTCTATCTGAGCTTAATTACTTTGGTATCTGAAGTACCTGGGTTGAGTGAGTATTCCCCTTTAAGGAAGTGTGAAGGTCCTTCAGGATAAAATCATTATAATAATAAGTATTATTATTATCGACTTTAGCCTGGAGAGCTTTTACGCTCCTTTAAAGGTGAACATTCACTCGTCCCAGGTATCTCAGGTACCAAAGAGACTGAGCTTAGATAAAACCCTTTCCAAATTATCGGGCTCTGAATGAAAACGCGACACCTTCTTATTTCCTAGCCATCTCCGCGCGGTGTGGTGAGTTGCCAGTATTACCGCCTTCTGCATAAGCTTATAAAGGTGTTGTCCAAGATACAGTCCCTTAATGTTCTCTCAAGGATTCTTTGCAACCACACCAGTGGACGACATGACTATTGGAAACATGCGGACACCATCTGCCACCCACTGTCTCTTTACTTGCATCTCGAGGTCCCTGTAGTTAATGATCATTTCGTTGTACTTGATCTCTAGATTATTAGTATTCGGAATGGTCACATCAATCAGCGTCACTTGCTTGCAAGACTTCTGCACTATTATTATATCTGGTCTGTTGTGGGCAACTCGTTGATCTGTGAGAACGGTCCGATCCCAGTACAACCTGTATCGTGAGATCTCTAGAACAGGCTCAGGAGTGTATATATACTAGGGCAGCTTAGTAAGATTTAAAAGTCTCAGTTTGGAAGCCAGTTCTTGAATAAGTATTTTCGCAACTGCGCCGTGCCTCTCTTTATACTCCGTTGCAGCAGACGCTTGAAATCCTCCGGTGACGTGCTAGATAGTCTCTGATGACCGACACCGAAATATACATTTGTCATCTTGGACCGAATTATCCCCAACTATATACTTCAGGTAGTTTCTTGTTGTGATACCTGATCTTGTATGGCCAGCAAAACCCCGCTGTTTCTGGAAACATCTGTCCGTACACCAACCAGTAGTTTGACTCCAAATTATCGACATGTACCTGGGAGGTCTCATTCAGATGTCGTCCATAGGGAGGCTTTTGCATCCAAGATTGCTGCTTGTCCTGATCAGCCCGATGGTGACCTTGTATTTCATTTTCTTTTAATTGTAGCGGTGTTGAATCATCTGCCTCGCATGTGGCACAGTGTAGTCCAGAAGTAACGGCTCGCTGTTGGAAATATATACGTAGGGTTAATATCTGTTGGTCTAACTGTTTACCAATGTCCAACACTCCTCTTCCACCTTGGTGGTAGGGTTACGCGCTCGATAGCACTACGGGGGTGATGCTTTTTGGATTTTGTTAGGAGTGTTTGCACCTTCCGTTGTAGACTTTCGATGTCCGTTTTGCTCCAGCTGACAATCCCAAACAAATAGATAAGTGCAGAAAATGCACATGTAGTAAGAGCTTTAGTCAGTTTCTTGCTGTTGAGGTGTACTTGCGCCACGTGCTTTCCTCGTTTCGTAGACTCATTTGTTAGACCGTTCTTCATTACTGAGTGGTTTATTTTGCTCTTTTGGTGTATTCACAGGTATCGATAACACTCTTCTACATCCATCGAGGCAATCTGCTAGCCATTCTGCATATAATAGAGACTTGGTTGTATCTTGCCTCTAACTACACATTAGGTGATACATTCGTCAAGCCCACATTGCATGTCAATATTTCTGGAAAACTCTGCCACGATTTTAACAAGTTGTTCCAGGTGGTTCTCTCTGGAGGGCATCAGCTTAAGATCATTCATATACAGATGGTTTAGCCTCATTTGCTCCCTGCTATTGATTTTTATACAGAAGCCATATTTGGTAGCGTTCAGGGGGTTGATAGTGGAATCAGTGCGAGACAGAACCGCAATGGGTTTAGCGAGTCGCCTTGAAATATACGTTTTCTAATTGGTATCGTGCTGGTTACGATGTTATCACCGCTTTGAACTTGTAACTGAATTTTTGTTCTCCAGGTAAACATTGTGTGTTCAAGGAACCTCAGGATGTATGTAGCACACTTATAAGCCATTCGTGTAGTACTGAATCAAATGCCTTTTTGCATCCACGTAGGCAGCAAAGAGATCTCTTCGTTCTTTGTAAGCTTGATGGCACATAACCGAATTAATTATTAGCTGTTTCATTGCATCCAATGGATCCTTTGACACACGCTCTTTGCTGGCTTGTAATTATGATGTCTCGTTCGCAGTGCGCATATATGGGTTTCTCAAGAAAGGATCTGATCAACTTATATAGCGTTGAAAAACAAGTTATTGGTGGTCCTTTGGCAGAAGATACGTATTTACTTGTGTGAAAAACAATGACATCTTCTTTGAGTCAAGTATAGCAACTTTTAATGACATCGCCAGTACATGATATGTACACCTAAATTGTTTGAGCCAAAAATTTTGTGCGCCATCAGGCCCGGGTGCCTTCCAATTACGAAGCTCTTTAATAACCTCGTAGACTTCATCTGTGGTGAACGGCTCATGATGTATCTGTTCACAACTCTGACAAGCTCGGTGTTCTTTGTTAACCCAGCTGGCGCCAATATTGCAGGAGGCTGGTATGGCTAGTTGACTTTTCCAGAACTCTTCAATTTGTTCCTTATTTGGAAACGTATATGTGGCTGCATTCGTAGCTGAAGTAAGCCAATGATGGAAATAACTTTCAGAGTGTTTAGACATTGTAGTGTGAGACTTCCTATTGTTTCTCGCTTTATAACTTTGTAGGCGTTCTGCATATACAGAGAGCTTCTGTTTTAAGGTGTCGAAACATTCTTGTGGAGTGTGGTTGACTGGATCTTGTACTGAGTGTTGTCGTACTCGGCTTATTATTTCCTCTATTCGTTTCTGCAATTTTCTCTCCTAATGTATTGCCTCAGTTGTCCAATTTCTTTCCGAAGTGTTTCCACTCTACTTATCAGCCTTTTTTCCTACGGGGGCACCCTTTGAGACGAGATTATGTGATTGGACCTTCGATCAGAAATCTTAATGCCTCGAGTCTTAATTGCTGCAGCTGCTGTCAGCAGTTAGTTGTCAGCAATCAGCGTATGCATGTGCTTCAATGTGTTGATCCCTAGAGGGTGCAATGGCAAATCTATTCTGTCCATAAATTCCATTGCGAACTTTCTAGATGATCCTATCCCAGATAATGGTGGTCTGCTAAGAGGATTTGTTTCTTTATACTCCACGACTACGCGTCTTGCTTCTGTGGACAATTTGTCGATAAGTTTCTCATTTTTTTACGTATTCTAGATGCGTTCTTTTTGCTCAGTATGTACAGGTTCCAGATTACTACCATCGAACAACATCTCCTTGTTTTCCATGTCCGCTATGTCAATAATTTCACGTTCAGCTTCCTGTTTGATGGTATTCAGTCTCGTTTGTAGAATAAGACTGTTCCTAAGTATGACACGATACTGATCTGCTACTCTCTGTTGAGTCACCTGTACGTGTGAGTACATTCTGAGAAGTTCGGCGTGAAGCTGTTGCTTGTTGTTCGTCTTGGTATTCCCATCTGGGTGAGCACTGGCTAATTTTATTCTGATTATTATCATTTTGTTCTTTTCTTTGCCGTCGTGGAGCACTTGTCCTTCACGGAACAAGATATTTGCATCACGTTTATCTTTGTTCACCCGGAGACTATAGAGGTAAACACAGCATTTTATTTTCGTATTATTACAGAATAGGACTTTCCTAACGATGTGGGATGTCCCAAGAATCCCTGCTTTCTGCATTATTCTCAAATGAGCGGTATTAAGTGGGAGAACGGTGGTAAGTTTCTGCCAGTCTGATCTTACAAGCCCATTTCTTGACACAACCACTGGGATTATCTGAACTTCTCTTAGCTTGTACAAGTCGACCAACTCGACTGCGAGTAGTTAGTACTTTTGTCGCTTCTCCCCTATCTTTGAAACTAGATTGTCGTCGAGCGGCACTGCAGTGTCCACAATGAAAGTCTTCCGGTCTCTGGTCAATAAGCAAAAATGGCAGGCTTGTGGCTTTCAACTGGTTTGTCGGTGACCAACGGAAGGTCCCACAGCAGCCTGACCTGACCTTTTTGAACTACATCTTCAGGCTTGCATTTATAGTAGGGGACTTCCGACGTGATAATGTTTTGCCAAGGCCCGATGGACGATCTTGGCCACGTTATAGTGGCGTTTTGTCGTAATCTGACTGGGCCAGAGAATCACAAGCGTCCGTCACATGCTGAATCGTTTCCCGCTTTTTTGACAGAGGTCGCTTACATCCTGATTCTGGTAGGCGCGCGTGCTAATAACCTGATCTTGTATCTTGCATAGAAATCCATCTGTTTAATCAAAAAGCCTGCTGTCCTTAGCCATTCTGTTGATGCGCGGAGGTCGACGTGAGGTGCTGTTAGACATACCACGAAGCGTTCACGCAGCTACACCCTCCGCCAAGCGCGACTCGAAACGACGTGATCTTGATCAGATTGCTTGAGGTCTAAAGAGTCGAACTGTATCTTCTGCTTCTGCACACATTTCACCGGCGATTGTCTTTTCTCCCAGAAGTATTTTCTAAGCCACCTGCATTCTCTGTCACACATCACTTCCACCGAGAGGAGTCCACGCCCACAATGTCTCGAGACAAGTACGAGCGGTGGAGGAACAGCTATGATGCAGCATTCTATGCTTTTTCATAACGAGGCGAATCTTTCTGTCGAACTCCTGAAGAGCAGTTGATGACCAGTCGAGGATGCCACAAGTGGAGGTAGCAACAGGGACTGCCCAAGTGTCTATGGATCTGATTTTTATTATTATTATTATTATTATTATTATTATTATTATTATTATTATTATTATTATTATTATTATTATTATTGTTGTTGTTGTTGTTGTTGTTGTTATTATTATTACTATTACTATTATCATTATTATTATTATTATTACTATTATATGGTATTAACATTAGTATATGTCAAAATTTGTAGTTATAAGAAATTACGATAAATTAAGAGACTTTGGAAGACTAATAGTTTTATACGCAGTATCTACAAATTGCCTGTTTTAATTTTTCTTAATACTCTATCTCAGGATACGTTGACAACAAAGCGCCGTTGAAGAATAATATATCCAAAGTTTTCGTCGATATTTTAATATTTTAAGTGTGATCTCGAAACGAAGGTTTTTTTGGACGTTCTTCTAAAATACTTTTATAAGCACAACCTTTGTTACAATTAATTCTCGTATTATATAATCCAAAGTTTTCTAGTAAAAGTTCTATACCTTTGAATTTAATCCGGCATCAGGTATCACTGGTTTTTATGTCACCTAACGTCGCTTTATCCCTTAGCATTTTTTAAATTTTAGAGCCATATTTGTGTTTGTATAAGGTGAGTATTATAAATGATAACCCCCTTTTATTTTCGTTATTTATGGGCGAATTGATCTGTTTAAAAACTTATTTTGAACAATTTTTAACGTAGTTTCTGAATATGTGATCGCTTTTAAGAATTTTGAAAAATGTACGAAGTGGAACAAAAAATTTAGTTTTTTTAAATGGAACACCCTGTATTTTTTTACATATTATAATTTGTTGATTCTTTCTGATTACAAAAATATATAGTTATAGCATCTTTGGATAAGCAGTTTTTAAGTTATGATGAAATATGTAAAACGTCAAATCTGTTTAGGTATTACTCAATAATATACGAAGTAGCCTTTGGAAATAAAATTGTAACTTTGTATAAACGTCAAAAAGGTTAGGATTTGTTAGTGCTTTTTCTATTAGGAATCTTTATTGTGTGGAAAAAAGCGATCATGCCTTATCATAGTTTAGAAAATAGGCGTAGAATTTTAGAAATATTCTTATATTGTAATAAAAACATAACTGCTTCATAAAGAGAGTTTAGAAGACTGTATCCCAATGAGACTGTGCCTGGCAAAGGAACATTCAAGAAAATTTACAATAAATGTTGTAAGACAAATTCATTAAACAATGCAAATAGAAGAAAAACGAGGAATACTATTGGTGAGGAAATACAAATGAATATTCTATTATCGGTTATAGAAGAGCCAAGTCGATCTACTTATTTTGTAGCTAAAGATTTAAATGTAAGCCAAAGCAGCGTTATGCAACTTTTAAAAAGAAATAAGTATAAACCTTTTCACATTATTCCTGTTTAACACTTACGTTTTGCCAACAAATTATTGAAAAATATAATGCAAACAATGATTTTTTGCGAAATGTGTTTTGGACTGATGAGTCATTGGGCTACAGAAAATCCACATATGGTAAAGCAAATATAAAAACAAGGACGTAAAACTGTCAATAACTGTCAATCTGTGGTGTGGGATACACCAAAACAAAATAATTGGTTAATTTTGTTTACATACAAATCTCACAGGTGTAGTTTATCTCCATTTGCTACAAGAGCAAGTTGAGGAATATTTCAATGACTTGCCAGTTATTCTAAATTTAAGAGCAATCTGGCAGCAAGACGGAGCTCCCCCACATAACGTTATACCTGTGACGAACTACTTAAACCAAAAATATGACCTCTGGATAGGAAAAAATTGTCCCATCCATTGGCCGGCTAAAAGCCCCGATTTAAATCCGCTAGATTTTTTCCTTTGTGGTGCTCTCAAGAACAATCTTTATAGGGAAGAATTGTCGGGGGACACTGTGCAATTAAAACAGCTTATACGACGAGAAATAAATTCTTTTAACGAAAATGCAGCCGTATTTGAAGATGTGCGATCAATTTTTTTTACGGCTATGTTTCAAATCCTTAGAAAACAGCGGAAGTTATGTAGAAGATATAATGTAAATCTTTATATTATTTTCTAATTTTCCTCAGTTTGATACTTTTATTTTATTTGTTTCCTTGTGTATGGTTTCGTTATATATTTTGTTGTGACAATCATTGAATAGGAAACTTGTTATATTATTATTATTATTATTATTATTATAGATATCTTAGCTAGTTAACTAATTATTGACAAATCATATTTTTAGGATAAACTAATAGTTTGACGTCTGTATACAAAATTAAAATTTTATTTCCAAAGGCGACTTCGTATATTATTGAGTAATAAGTAAACAGATTTGTCGTTTTACATATTTCATCATAACTTAAAAACTGCTTATCCACATGTGCCATAACTATATATTTTTGTAATTAGAAAAAATCTACAAATTATTATATGTAAAAAAATACAGGGTGTTCCATTTTAAAAAATATATTTTTTGTTCCACCTCATACATTTTTCAAAATTCTTCAAAAGAGATAGCAGATTCAGAAACTACGTTAAAAATTGTTTAAAATAAGTTTTTGAACGAATCTCATTTATAATACTCACCCTGTACAAAGCTGCAATATTATCTATAAATAACGCACCTGTACAGCATTAGTAAACATTTTCTAGTAATATTTTATACAATATTTTTTAAACCCCTCTATCGTATTAGTGAATTTTTATTAAAAAAATTCACTAATAGAGAGGTATCGATGGTGAGATTTTGCAAAAATTCTTTCAAATGAGCGCGAATTAGGACCCCTAGAACCCATATCCGGGGTCAGTTTCAATTTTTATATGTTTATTTATATATATATATATATATATATATATATATATATATATATATATATATATATATATATATATATATATATATATATATATATATATATATATATATATATATATATATATATATATATATATATATATATATATATATATATATATATATATATATATATATATATATGTATCCGTCTGATAACTCAAAAAATAATTAACCGATTTAGATGAAACTCGGCAAGTGCCTTTCTTTTATTAATGGCTTGGATGAGTTCGTTGGCCAGGAAAATCGGACGGGGTTTTCCGGAAAAATTTTGAGTTTTCTTTCAATAAAATTTTTTTTTCCGAAAATTTCGATAAAATTTGGTCTACATATTGCTTTGGGAAATACCTAACTATGTGCCAAAATTCAGCTTACTAGGGTTACAGAAAATTGAGCTATTCAAATTTGAAACATTTATGTTTAAATCATAAGTATGTGGTTGCTGTTGGCTAGTCAATGCTTTTCTTATTGACTCATGAAATTCATTTGTAAGTTTCCGAGAAATGTCAATAATACTGAATTCACTGATTGTTAATCATTGGAAGCATTTACGATTATATATAGCCCTATTGTAATTTATTATCATTTATCACCTCTGTAGTATAATTATTTTTGCCTTACAACTCGCAGCGTTTTTAGTCAATTGTTGTTATTAATAGTCAATGGTTTCTTTCCGAATACACACACCTTCCATTGACTTCTGCTTCTGCCGCTGTTACAGTCCTTTTATTTAAAGGTAGAGTTGTAACTACTCATACAAACAGTGTTTTTTGACCACGTGGCTGGGCGACTGACCGAATTCATTCCCAGTTGCTGTTGATTTACTCATATTCTCTTAATATGTTTGAAGATGTGGTGTCTACTTCATTCCAAGTCACTATTAACCGACTATTTATGAAATCAAATAAGTAAATTAAATCAATTGTCATAAAATATGTAGTGTATTAAGACAAGGGAAAAAGACATAAAACATATATAACTGTGCACATTTTGATTATATTTTAGGGTGCTTGAGAGAGGTATTGTCACAGCATAATATCTTATTAAAGTTCATTTGTAAATAGGTTTAATTTTTATATGTTATATATATATATATATATATATATATATATATATATATATATATATATATATATATATATATATATATATATATATATACACTTTATTTGTTTGCTGTACGTTTGTGATTTCTTATTGGTTTGCGTGGACTGCAGTTTCGAACCGTCCCGGTTCATCATCAGCACGCTACTGGCTGCTATCGCTCCTGTCTGGTCTACGTCGGAGATTGTAGGTGGCGCACGCGCCGTGAGCTTCTAGTGGTCGGTTTCCTGTTCTCTGATTGGTTGTGCCTTCGGACTGTGTCGTGTGTATCGGTCTTCTGTCTTGATCACTGTGGTTTAATAATTTGTCTATTTGTATGGCCTTTATTAAGTTTTGTTTAAATGTTTGTACTTGGATTTGTTCTGGCATTAATTGTTTTCTATTGTTTGTTTGTTGAATGTAGTATTGTTCCCAGATTTCCATTTTTTTGTGGTCTTTAACATGTTTCATTAGTTTTAATTGGGTGATGTCTGGTTTTTGGTGTTTTGTGCCGTGAATGTGTGTAGCTACGTTTGATTTGTAGCTAGGTATGTGGATTTTATCCAATGCTGTTATATGTTCTTTGAATCTTGTTTCTATTGATTTCTTTGTCATTCCTATATATTTTTTATTGCATGTGTTACATTCTATTTGATATATTCCGTTTAATTCATGTGGGTTGTGTTCTTGTTTTTTATTTATTTTGTTTATTATTTTGTTATTGGTTTTGTAGCTCATTTTTAAGTCATATTGTTTGAGTGTTTGTGTTATTTTTTTGATGTGGTGGTTATAAGTGAATGTTGTGTATTTTGTGTTTGTTTCCGGTGTTTTGTTTTCGGTTTTGTTGATTTGTTTGTTTCTGATTTGTTTTACTAGCTTTTCTATTGTTTTTTTGTTGTATCCATTTCTTTCTGCTATTTGTATTATGATGTTGTACTCCTTTTCTCGTTCGTCGTTATGAAGTGGTATATTTAGCATTCTGTTTATTAAGTATCTGTATGCGGCCATTTTGTGTGTATGTGGGTGTAGTGAGTGTTTAGGTATAGTGATGTCTGTTTGTGTGGGTTTTCTGTATATTTTGTATTCAAGCTGGTTTTCTTTTCTGATTAGTGTTAAGTCTAGGAAGTTTATGGTGTTGTTTGATTCTTTTTCTATTGTAAATTTTATGTTTCTGTTAATTTGGTTTATTTTTTCGAGGATATTGTCTATGTTGGTTTTTTGATTGTCGTATATTATTAATATATCATCGACGTATCTTATCCATTTAATGTTTGGGTCTGTCTCTTTTATGATGGTGTTGATTTTATCTTCTAACTGTTGTATGTATATTTCTGCCATAATGCTTGATAGTGGAGATCCCATTGGTAGTCCATCTTCTTGGATGTAATATTCTCCGTTGAACTCAAAGTAATTTTGTTTTAATATGATGTTTAATATTTCGCTAATTTGTTGTTTTTTGTTGTTATTTTGCATTTTATTTTCGATTATATTTGTAGTTTCGTTAATTGGTATATTGGTGTACATATTTGTTATGTCAAATGAGGCAAGTCGTGTGTTTTTGTTTATGTTTATATTTTCTAGTTTATCCACTAGTTCTATGGAGTTTTTTATGTTAAATTTGTTTTCTAGTTGTATTTCTTGTTTTAGTACTTGGTCCATTTCCTTTGCTATTTTGTATGAAGGTGCATCTTTGAAGTTGATGAGTGGTCTTATTGGGTATCCCGTTTTGTGTATTTTTATTATTCCTGTCATTGGTGGTGCTTTAGGGTTGTTGTTATAATAATGTGTTGTTTTTTGGTTGAATATTGTCTTGTGTTTTTTTATGATGTTTAATATTTGATTTTGGAATTTTTTCGTTGGGTTTTCGTTCAGTTTTTTGCATTTGTTTGTTGAGATGAAAGTGTTTGTTTTTTCTATATAGTCCTGTGTTTTTATTGCTATTAGTGCGTCGCTTTTATCTGTTTTTGCTATTGTTATGTTGTTATATGTGACTTTGTTTCTTATTTGTTTGATCATTTTTTCATGTGTATGGTTTTTTGATTTAGTCTTGTCAATAATTCTGTTTATTTCTGTTGCTAGTTGGTTTTTCAGTGGTTCTAAGTTTGGGCTATTTATTGAGTTTATCGCGTGTTGTGTGTCCACTATTATGTTCTCTATTGTAGATTTTTTTGTATCTAAAAAGTTGGTTTTTATGTTGTTTTCTATGAATTCTTTTTCTTCTTTTGTGAATTTTGTGTCTGTTATGTTTATAAATCTATCCTGAAATATGTGGTGTGTTGTGGTTGTTATGTTTACATTATCTAGTTTGTTCTTTTTAAGGTTGTGTAGTTTTTTGTTTATTTTCTCTAATTTGTGTTTATAATACAACATAAAAACCGATTATAAACACAAATTAGAGAAAATAAACAAAAAACTACACAACCTTAAAAAGAACAAACTAGATAATGTAAACATAACAACCACAACACACCACATATTTCAGGATAGATTTATAAACATAACAGACACAAAATTCACAAAAGAAGAAAAAGAATTCATAGAAAACAACATAAAAACCAACTTTTTAGATACAAAAAAATCTACAATAGAGAACATAATAGTGGACACACAACACGCGATAAACTCAATAAATAGCCCAAACTTAGAACCACTGAAAAACCAACTAGCAACAGAAATAAACAGAATTATTGACAAGACTAAATCAAAAAACCATACACATGAAAAAATGATCAAACAAATAAGAAACAAAGTCACATATAACAACATAACAATAGCAAAAACAGATAAAAGCGACGCACTAATAGCAATAAAAACACAGGACTATATAGAAAAAACAAACACTTTCATCTCAACAAACAAATGCAAAAAACTGAACGAAAACCCAACGAAAAAATTCCAAAATCAAATATTAAACATCATAAAAAAACACAAGACAATATTCAACCAAAAAACAACACATTATTATAACAACAACCCTAAAGCACCACCAATGACAGGAATAATAAAAATACACAAAACGGGATACCCAATAAGACCACTCATCAACTTCAAAGATGCACCTTCATACAAAATAGCAAAGGAAATGGACCAAGTACTAAAACAAGAAATACAACTAGAAAACAAATTTAACATAAAAAACTCCATAGAACTAGTGGATAAACTAGAAAATATAAACATAAACAAAAACACACGACTTGCCTCATTTGACATAACAAATATGTACACCAATATACCAATTAACGAAACTACAAATATAATCGAAAATAAAATGCAAAATAACAACAAAAAACAACAAATTAGCGAAATATTAAACATCATATTAAAACAAAATTACTTTGAGTTCAACGGAGAATATTACATCCAAGAAGATGGACTACCAATGGGATCTCCACTATCAAGCATTATGGCAGAAATATACATACAACAGTTAGAAGATAAAATCAACACCATCATAAAAGAGACAGACCCAAACATTAAATGGATAAGATACGTCGATGATATATTAATAATATACGACAATCAAAAAACCAACATAGACAATATCCTCGAAAAAATAAACCAAATTAACAGAAACATAAAATTTACAATAGAAAAAGAATCAAACAACACCATAAACTTCCTAGACTTAACACTAATCAGAAAAGAAAACCAGCTTGAATACAAAATATACAGAAAACCCACACAAACAGACATCACTATACCTAAACACTCACTACACCCACATACACACAAAATGGCCGCATACAGATACTTAATAAACAGAATGCTAAATATACCACTTCATAACGACGAACGAGAAAAGGAGTACAACATCATAATACAAATAGCAGAAAGAAATGGATACAACAAAAAAACAATAGAAAAGCTAGTAAAACAAATCAGAAACAAACAAATCAACAAAACCGAAAACAAAACACCGGAAACAAACACAAAATACACAACATTCACTTATAACCACCACATCAAAAAAATAACACAAACACTCAAACAATATGACTTAAAAATGAGCTACAAAACCAATAACAAAATAATAAACAAAATAAATAAAAAACAAGAACACAACCCACATGAATTAAACGGAATATATCAAATAGAATGTAACACATGCAATAAAAAATATATAGGAATGACAAAGAAATCAATAGAAACAAGATTCAAAGAACATATAACAGCATTGGATAAAATCCACATACCTAGCTACAAATCAAACGTAGCTACACACATTCACGGCACAAAACACCAAAAACCAGACATCACCCAATTAAAACTAATGAAACATGTTAAAGACCACAAAAAAATGGAAATCTGGGAACAATACTACATTCAACAAACAAACAATAGAAAACAATTAATGCCAGAACAAATCCAAGTACAAACATTTAAACAAAACTTAATAAAGGCCATACAAATAGACAAATTATTAAACCACAGTGATCAAGACAGAAGACCGATACACACGACACAGTCCGAAGGCACAACCAATCAGAGAACAGGAAACCGACCACTAGAAGCTCACGGCGCGTGCGCCACCTACAATCTCCGACGTAGACCAGACAGGAGCGATAGCAGCCAGTAGCGTGCTGATGATGAACCGGGACGGTTCGAAACTGCAGTCCACGCAAACCAATAAGAAATCACAAACGTACAGCAAACAAATAAAGTGTATATTTAAAAGTGATTACAGTGTAGTGCAATATTCCTATATATATATATATATATATATATATATATATATATATATATATATATATATATATATATATATATATATATATATATATATATTATATATGATAACTCAAAAAATAATTAACCGATTTCGATGAAACTTGGCAAGTGCCTGTCTTTTATTAATGGCTTGGATGAGTTCGTTATCCAGAAAAATCAGACGGGGTTTTCCGGAAAAATTTTGAGTTTTCTTTCGAAAAAATGTTTTTTCTCCGAAAGTAACAAAGCTGAAATTTACTATATATGTTGCCTCAACCTTACTACGTACCAAAATTCAACTTTCTAAGTTTCGAGAAAATTGAGTTATTCAAATTTTAAATTTTCTTTCGAAAAAAATTTTTCTTCGAAAATTACAAAGTTATTTTAATGAAATTTTGTGGATATCTTGCCTTAGGAAAGACCTTACTACGTATTAAAATTAAACTCTCTAAGTTTATAGAAAATTGAGTTATTTAAATTTGAAGCATTTAATAAAAATTCACTACCATAACGCAATTGCTGCGTCCCGGGTTTTTGTAGTATGATGAGGTTCTATTACTGCAGAATCCTTGTAGTTAAATCGCAACGAGCATTTTCACCCGGCAGTTTACAAAGTGCGCTGTGGTCAAATAACGTCAGCATGTTTAATAACAAGTCATTAGTCATACGGTAAAAAGGATAATAGGAGGAAAAAGGCTGCGTTATTAATGAGGACAGTTAGTCCATGCAACCAGCGTAGACTTTACAAGGCAGACCTAATTTGCTAGAAGCACCAATAATTATAACAAATAACATAACATATTTTGGTGTACAGCAGCGCTTCCCAACATTTTTTGACTTTGGTACCCCTTGGCAGCTCATTGTCCTATAAGTGTACCCCAAGTAGCTTTCAAACTACACTTCGTTCCGTTTCTTGATAAAAAAATAAAAGTGTATATATTTGTGAGACTCCGCAGATGAATATACAGTGCGCGACAAATGTATGGACCGGGACTTATAAAATCTAACGTAAGCGGCCAAAAAATTGAAATTTGATATCCGCATACTGCCCTGCTATCTATAAATACCGTATCTCCAGTTAAAGTAGTTTTGAGAAATTCGCCATTGAAGTTTTACCAAACTAAATGACGTGTATCTTTTGCACTGTACTATATATTGACTTAATTTTTTTTGCATCAGTTCTAGATAGTGTTACACTATAGGTTCTGCTACAAGAAATAATAATAAATTAACGATTTCAGTATTTTTTATGGACATACGACTTTTTTGTTAAATAAATTTAATTTTTTACTTGAAAGAAGTAACGTAAGTCCATGTTTTGAAAGCTGTTTAAACTAAATGAAATGCCTTTATAGAATAAATGTTTTATTTATGTAAAATAAACATTGACACAACATATTATAACATATTATAAGTACGATACATTATTTTTTTCATGTACTCAGGTTTTCGTAGATAGCTAACAACAAAGTAAATACTAATCGAATGAAAGTTAACAAGAGTAGACACATGCTTGATCTAGAAAGAACTAACTATACTAATTTGACTAACACAAGAAAAACAAAAAAATTAGTTAAGTTTAGATTAGTGTGATAGTATTATATAGTGATTTAGATTCAATCATTAGACTTTGCATGATTAGGAACAGTAAAGTAGTGGAAAATAGTGCATTTCACTTGACTCGTCGTAAGTTTAATAAATATAGAATCATATGTTTCACATATAAAAATGCCAAACTAAATTTAAGTTTAACTAAATGAAACTCAAATAGAATACCATATTAAGGTCTAAATAGCCGCAAAGGAGGGCAGCAGCTCCTAAAATACGATACGCGTATTACTGCGGTGCAGAAAGCAACGGGAAGCTACTGCACTACATTCCCTAGTAGCGCAATCTCCATGGCCAACTTATGATTAAATAATGACAGACTATACAATCAAACCTGACATTTCACGAGTCGGAGCGTGGAATGTCAGAACAATGAAACAACCGGGAAAACTAGAAAATCTTAAATTAGAGATGGATAGGTTGCAACTAGACGTAGTCGGTCTTAGCGAGGTGCGATGGCCTGAAATAGGTGACTTCTGGAGTGGTAACTACAGGATAATCCACACAGCAGCAAATGAGGGAAATGCAGGGGTAGCCATTATTATGAACAAAACGGTAGGACGGAGTATGGAGAATTATGTGCAGAAAAATGAAAGAATCATTATGGCCAGGTTCAATACTAAGCCTGTGAAAACCGTAATCATACAGGTATACATGCCCACAACAAGACATGACGATGACGAAGTGGAAGAAATATATAGCGAAATAGAAGAAGTTTTAAAAATGGTAAAAAATCACGAGAATGTGGTTATGACAGGCGACTTCAACGCAGTGGTTGGGGAAGGAAGATATGAAAATATTGTAGGACCCTTCGGTACCGGTAACAGGAAGCGCATATTGATCTCCGAGACTGGTACGAAGAGAAAGAGGGGTAGACCAAGACTGGACTATTGCTCTCAGATCGTGAGGGATGTGGGATGTTCGACGTTTAGGGAGATGTACTGGAAGGCCCAGGACAGACAGGCATGGAGAAGTGCGTCCAACCAGTCTTTAGGACTGATGACCCAATGATGATGTACGTATAAAAAAAATACTGAAAACCAAACTCAAACTCCCGTTTTTACAGAAAATAGGTCATTAAAGTCCAGTTTAATATCATAATATATTATAATAAAGTAATTTACAGATCTTCTATATCAGTTATCAAGTTAGCAGCATCATCATTGACTGGCATGTTTTTCCAAAATTCTAATTTGTGTGCCGGAATGATGTCTGATAAATTATTTATGATGGCTTTTTTCCGGTTAGTCGTTATACCGCGGTTAGCACTTGAAGCCTCAGCCACTGGTAATTCATTCTTCTTGTATTTTGAAGATATGAAGTGAAACTCTTTTTCTTCTTGTTCTGAAAAATGAGTCTTGTAAAAAAGATGCCTGTAACCCCTTTTTACTTTAACAAGACAAATATCTTTCAGCAAAGGTCTCTCATTGGTTTTGTTTAACTTCTGTAGCTGGTATGCGGAAGTCAAATCCAAGAAATTTCGAAAATCAGAATGTCTCATTTCCTTTATTATATTTTTTTTCGAGTTGCAATCCCGAACAATATTTACAAAATCCTGGAAATCGTAGACTTTAGGATTTTTTTTCAAGGCAAGCTCTACTTGGTGATGGAAGCTATCTGCCGACATGAATGTGTGCCCTGCCTCAAAATATTTTAGGGTGATTGTGTTCGTACAAATTTCTTTGGAAGATATAATACTAATCAGCATCGAAAACAAACACCAGTTCTTATTCTGGCCCGCACAGTTATCGAGCCAGAGGGTAACTTCAGCAGCATCGCGGTTAAAAAGAAAAAACTGATAGAAGGTACTAGCCACATCTTCACGTTTCCGCCCAGAAATGCCCTCGTGCCATAAAACTATGTAAGGTGGATTTTTTTTCATGTCTCCAACAGGAACAAAGGATTCATTGAATGCAATAATTCTCGTCGTAAATATTGCACTTTTGAACATTTCTATTCTCGGAAGCATTATGACTTTTTGCATATCTGCCGAATAAATAGGATTTTTGCACTGTTGATTCTCACAATCCTTTCTATATTCACCTCGAGAAATCTTTGCTTTCTGAATGTGTTCGTTCCATTTAACACATTTTTCACAATCTGGTAAGTGCAAATTTTGTTTAGTATGCTCTGAATTATGGAGGCGGAAAGCCTCACACTTTTCACACTCTTCTTGTCCTAAACGAGTAAAAGATATATTTATTGTGTCAGTTACTTCTTTTCTGTATACTTCATACGATACTTGTATGTTTGGATGCTTATCCAGGAAGTCTTTGTGCATTTGGGTTATCGTAATGTCACTAGGTAAGTAGAGTTTGTTAGGAGCGTGCTCCCTTCTGTAATGAGAGACACAAGGAGAGAAAGACTTTATGTGAGTATGAAGTAAGTCACGGTTAATTTTCTTCTCTTTTGTTTTGGCTCCTCTTTGATCGTTTTTTGTGTAAAATTTCTCATCAGATATATTTTTCAATACACTGTCATTGTTAAATGCAAAACCTAACGTCGTCAAGAAAAACTTCTTACACACGCACTGAACTGCCTTATTCTCGTCTTTCAGCTTGTAACAGATGCTATTTTGTCTTTTGGAGTCGTTTCCTTTTTCACTTCGTCTTCTTTCTATAACTTTTACTTCACAATGGTTGCTGATAAACAGTCGCTGTTCTTTCAGATTTAAATTCCAATAGTAATTGTTTAGCTCTTTTCTTCTCTCTTCATTAATTTTTGTAGTACATGCTTTCTTACACTGGTCACAGGGAAGCTTGACTACATGTCTTTGTCTTTTTTTCTCAACTAAAAACTGGGTTCGTTCGTGCTTGGGTTTTAGATATTTCTGCCGTTTTCTCTTATTTCCAGATTTAGTATTTGTGGTATCTGTTAAAAAAACATCTGCTTCTAATAGCATAGTCGTGGTATCTTCATCGTTATTTTCACCATTTAGATTTTCATCATTATTTGTTTCTGTTTTATTGAGCAATAATAACGAATTTTCCTCATTGACACTACTAGTGTTATTATTATTAGTTGTGTTTTCATTGATATCAATAACTATTTCTATTGAAACATCTTCAACGTTGTCTGGCAGCACCAATGGTTGAAAATCTTCGTCTAGAATAGGAATTTTATTTATGTCTAATTCTGAAATGTCAATCGCTATTGTTACGATTCCATTTAATATTTTTCTTATAAAATCGGACACTTTTTCGGTTTCCAAAAACTGTTCTCTTAATAATTCAAAATTAATTTCATGTGAGTGTACTTCAATAAAAAAGTAGCATTTGGTGATAGATTGACTAGCCAAAAAATACTTTAAAATTCCCTCGTAGTTCTCAGACGCATCATTTTTCCTTGTTTTCTTTTCAACATTTAAGGTAGTACTGTTCATTGGCGGTTCAGATTCAGATTGGAGTTTCAAAGAATTCCCCGAGTCATGACCGAGTTTCTGATTAACGTTTGCAGCCATAATTGCAAGCTTCTTTCCCCTCGGGATATTGATTATGTCTGCACGAAAATAATATAAATTATTAATACTCAAGTATGCTTGTTTATCAGATTGTCTGCATCTTAACTTTGGAATTCATTATAAGTACAGTTAAATATTAAACGTATTTTGCATGCAATACCTAATAACAATAACAATATGTACATGTAGGTACGTATTATATAAAACTTATTTCGTCTACTTTTAACACAATTGTGTGCAGCCACTAACAGCTTAAACGATACTGAGAGACGAGTCGAGACTGGAGAAACGATGCAATTTCTATAGAAGATATTACAAAATGGAGGGGGAATGCTTGAATAAATCACCGCATGTTGGTTATTACGATATCATTTTGTAAACAAACCAATTCAGTCTTAGCTTTACATGTAAAATAAACCGTATGTCCGAGTATACAGCACATTTCACATGTATTTAACCACCTCTTGTACGATCAGTGCTTGTTAAAAGTACCGTAAGTCCGGAGATACGGTATTTCTCTTTAATGAATGATGGAGATACGGTAGTTCTCTTAAAATTAATGGTAGATACGGTAAATCTTATAAGCATGTCGACTGAAATTTAAGTGTCTACACAAACCGATGAATATAAAATTGCATGTTTTGAAGCTTTTCCCTGCATATACGGCAATTTTACTATGTATCTTAGTAGTAAACATCTGTTAGAAGCCTAAGACACCCCTCAACTCAATTTTCATAAAATGTGGAGATACGGTAGTCTTGCTTAGCACGGCAGCATACGTATTTTCGCATATTATGACGTAATTTCTAACTATTTACCCCTTTTATTACAGAATATAGAGGGTGTATCATTTTTTTAAATGGTAACAGGGCCAGTAATTGTTAATTTCTGAAAGTACAATTTTTTCTGCTTTTAACAGTGTATTACAAGATGGGGGTTGCATAAGAAAAAATAAAATAAAAAAAATAAAATGTGAAGTAAGACACGAATACGAACTGGACAATAATTATCCATAATTTCTCCAAATATTTTAACTTTTAGTTTTTTTTTGTTGTCTATAAACATTAGTTGTTGGGGTATAAAAACAAAAAACAAAGTTTCCAAATTTTAATTTTCATCGAAACATACATAAATGTAAAAAAACTAAATCATCTCTAGTTAGTTTCAAACAATCGTATCAGATAATTGTTATACCAAATGTTCGAACTGTTGGCCTTCTGCTTCAACACAATGTCCTAATCTGTCCATAAAAGAATGCAATGAATTGTTAAAAAAATTTTGCTTGTTGGTATTTATATCATGTATTTCCTCGGAAATTATATTTTTCAAATCATCAAGATCATTTGGCTTACTTTTGTAAACCTTGCTATTGAGGTATTCCCACAAGAAAAAATTTAACGGAGTTAGATGTGGCGATCTACCCGGCCACTCCAATGGACCTCTTCTAC
Source organism: Tillus elongatus (assembly GCA_964006375.1). Taxonomy (NCBI): domain Eukaryota; kingdom Metazoa; phylum Arthropoda; class Insecta; order Coleoptera; family Cleridae; genus Tillus; species Tillus elongatus. The sequence continues at coordinate 269,886,965 of OZ023262.1, forward strand.
CAATCCATCGTCCAGGATAGATATCATTTAATAATTCACGTACATTTCTCGCATAATGTGGTGGTGCATCGTCTTGTTGAAATCAAATTCTTTCGTGAATGTTTCTATTGTTTCCTGGATATAATCTTGCAAGAAATGGTAATATGTAGTTATTAAGAAGTGCTAAATATTTGTCGCCATTGAAATTTCTATCTATGAAGAAAGGCCCAACAATATGTCGCTCAATAATGCCACACCAAACATTAACCTTTTGAGGGTGTTTAGTAAAACTTTCTCTCATCCAGTGAGGATTATTATCGGACCTATACCTACAGTTCTGGCGATTTACAGTTCCATTTAAACAGAACGTTGCCTCATCGGGGAAACAAATTTTATAAATAAACTGGCGATCATTTACACACCTATCCATCATGACACCACAAAATTCTGACCTTCTATCAAAATCATTATCAGATAATTCCTGCACAAGTTGAATTTTATAGGGATGGTTTTTTTCTTTTTTTGACACCCTACAAACCGACGTTTGCGAGATCTCAAGATTTCGAGTAACTTGCCTAGTTGAGACATGGGGAGATTGGGCAATAGCCAATAGTGTATCGAGCTGTTCCTCCTCAGTTGTTGCAGATTTTGGTCTACCTAATTTTGGTTTATTTTTAACAATGCCCGTTTCTTCAAATCTCTGGATAGTTTTGCCCACAGTTCTCCTACTAATAGGGAGTCTTTCGGGATACAATTCATTAAATATCCGACAAACCTCTTCGCGAGGTCTTTGTCTCTCTCCATATCCTCGTATAATTAAAATTTGTATTCTCTGCTTTTTACTTAATTGATTCATATCTTATACGACAAATTGAAAAATTACTCCAGAAACACTCAAATATTACTTGACCAATAAAGGCGGAAGCACACGCTGTCAGCTTGACTGTGACAGTAAATTAGAATTGTTATTATCTTATTTAGGTAAAAGAATATAATTTATAAACCATCCTCAGTAAGACAAAAAACGGGACAATATACAAGCAGATAAGCTTGGAATTTATTAAGACCATTCGACCAGATCGTATTCGTGTGCTACTTTACTCAATATCACATGACCACTAAAGGCGGAAGCACTCGTTGTCAACTTGACTGTGACAGTAAATTTAAATTTTTATCATCTTATGGCAAAAAAATATCATTTATAAACCATCCTCAGTAAGACAAAAAACGGAACATTGTACAAGCTGATAAGCTTGTAATTTATTAAGACCAGTCGACCAGTTCGTATTCGTGTGTTACTTTACATTTCATTTCTTTTCTGGTATAAAAGACAAAAAATGGATAAAAAAATACCAGCTGATAAGTTTGGAATTTATTAAAACGAGTTGACTAGTGGGTATTCGTGTCTTACTTCACTTTTTTTTTTCTTTAATTTTTTCTTATTCAACCCCCATCTTGTGATACAATGTTAGAAGCAGAAAAGATTGTACTTTCAGAAATTAACAATTACTGGCCCTGTTACCATTTAAAAAAATGACCTACACCCTGTATATTCTGTAATGAAAGGGGTAAATACTTAGAAATCACTTCATAATATGCGAAAATACGTCCCATATGCGCGTATCAAATTTCAAATTTTTTGCCGCTTACTTTAGATTTTATAAATCCCGGTCCATACATTTGGCGCGCACTGTATGACATATAAATCATTTTAGTAATTTAACTTTTAACTAATCATAAAGTAAAACTCAACTCTATAAATCACATTTCAAACCTAAATATTCAGTGAGATCTTTCGCTTATTTTGAAGCACAGGGTTTCTCAAAATCAGGGTCAAATCATGCAAGGTACAATCCTAAACCCGGAGCTGTGTTCAGCTTATTTCGGTATTTGTTTTTAATAAAGAGATATGAGGGGAACGCCCGTTTCACCAGATCTGTATTTGCATACGGCAATAGAAACCTTAGAGCTTTGTCAGAAAGCTACTCATATTCTCTGCTAATATCTAACCAAAAATTAATAAATGTCTTTCTTTTGAAATCAGCTTTTAAAGCAGTTTCCGATGAAAGTTAAATCAAGTTCTCTTTTTCTTTGATCGGTAGTTTTGCTACCTGGTAGTATTCATCTTCGAAAGGATTAGCAATCCAACTATTTTCTTCTTTAGGTTTGTAGAAGTAGCTACACAAACTAATTTAAGCCTTTTAAGTGCCCCTTTGCAATTTCACTAAAGTCTCGCGAAAGAGTAAATTTGTTCTCAGATAAGAAATTGTGCATAGTTTCAAATACTTCGGGTTGACCATTTTCAATGCATGACCTCCAAAAATCTAATTTTTAATCATGGGTTCAATTTTGTCTGCAACATTACAGATCGCTATCGATTTACTCTGCAGAGATAAGTTTAGCTTGTTTATTTGCGAGAAAAAAGCCAGTCGGAATCGTGTAGCTTGGAAGCAAGTCGGAAATGGTTATCTTCGAAAACTGGATCTTATATCGTACTTCAAGTAACCTTGTGAGTACTTAAGCACGAGATAGTCACCCGATTTCTATATGAAAAAACGAAGCAGAATGTTGACTCATCGCCTCTTCACACAGAGCTTTGAGTAGCCTGGATTTTGTGGACCGTGACTTTATAAAATTGACTATTTTCACTGCATCATCAAGAACAAGTTTTAATTCACTAGATGCTTAGATGCTAGATTCTGTCTGTGGATGCAACAGTGGCTCCAAGTTGCTTTAGGAGGTACCTTCATGACACGACATCGAAGACGAGAGTAAAAAACCTGCCACAGACTTGACACCATCAGTACATAGTCCACAATAATTAGAGCAACTAATACCTTCTTCTTTGAAACAATGGTCAATGGTATTGAACATATCTCAACCTGTCGTGCGCTCTGACAGTGCATGACAGAGCAAAAGGTTCTCTTAAACTTCATTGTCATTTAAACATATTGCAATAACAAGCGAAATAGCAAAGCATGTCTGTGCTTTCGTCAACCTAAATAGAGACAAATTGGCTATCTTTAATTCTGTCCATTATTGTCGTCTCTATATCTTCACGGATATCTTGAATTCTTCGAGAGATCGTGTTGTTTGAAAGAGCGACACTATTAATTTTTCGCACATGTTCTTCTCCAAGTATAGACCAAACGGCATGTTTTATTATTATTATGTTTTTATGTTTATTACCTTAAATTATACAATATGCCTATACAAAAAGTCTAAGACTTGTGGTGTACATTAACATAATTTATAAAGTTTGATCCAGAATTCCCTGACAGCTAGTGCATACCAAAATCAACAAACTTCAAATTTTGACTTTCCAATTAAAATGACCTTTTGCTGCATGTCTCTCTTCGGATGTTTCACCACATGCCTTTATTTATAATAAGTTGTGATCTGTCCATAATACTCTCTTGATTACAATTTCTTTTTAACAGCCCATATTTTTTGCCAAAATTGTAAATTGAAAAGGTGACAGAGATTGATAATAGTATATTATATTATATATTATACACGTAGAAATCAAATTTTCGGCAAAGGTATGGTCGAAATAGATATCACAACTTTTATGTGCTTATAAAATTGGAAACCAAAGACTAATAACGTGTTTTGTTTATTTATCATAGTTTGACAGTTCTGTTTTGAGGTTAAATAGTAAATGATTGTACAATATGCTTCTAAAATTGGAAATCTAAGAATAAGAATATCAACGTTAATATTCGTTGGTTAATTTTTCACGTAGGTAAGTTATTTGAATAATGATTTTACTTCTTGACTTTTATGAATTCAGGAGTGGGAAAATTTTGTTTATTTTCATTTGCTGTGTTAAAAAACTATTAAGATGAATCGCAGAAGAAATCAGGCTTCAGTTGACCATAATAGAATCTTATATAAAATGAGGCTGGCAGAAAATAACGCAAGATAGATAAAGTAACCGTTTCAGCAGAAATTTTTTATTGTTAATTTTAGTAAATGTTTATTAAGAAAATTCATTAATAGAATTTGTTTTAAATCACTCTTTTGTTGTTGGAAAAACCGGTTCGATTAGGTTGACTAAAACGAAATCATCCAGGCGATTAACAAGAAAAATACCTGCCACGCTTGTAATTTGGCAGTTACATGAATTAAATTTTCTTCTGGAATATTGTTTTAGATTTAATGAAACTCGTAATACAAGTTTTTTTTTAAAGACATACATTACCTAGATTCAGCAAATTTTAATTTTATAGCGTCATAGAAAATTGAATTTTGTGCATTCAAAGTATATTTCTCAAAAGAAGCTAGAACACAAGATTTGAATATTTTTTATGACAATAGAAAGCAGTAGCGGCTCGTACTTTAATGCATTGGGGGTGCGCAAAAAAATGAAGGGCTCCCCTCTTTTCCCCCGAAAATGTATTATAAAAAAACCTACTTACTAAACTTAATAATTATTAACTACTTACCAAGTTTTACTCTAGTTAGTTATAGGTTATAGTAATTAAAAAGTCCTTTCCTTTGATAATTACTAACTATATAATTTTAAATGTGTTGTTTGATATAAAGACACGACAATATGTGATCTTTGTCATTTTATACTTCACGTATCTTTTCAATTTCATTACATTTATTTATATGTTAATTTACTCGTCTATTAATTTATATATTTATAGACGGATAAACCTATGTAGGTTAGCATTATATAATTTCAAATGTTTTGTTTGACATAAAAACATGACAATTTGTGATCCTTGTCGTTTTATACTGCACGTATCTTTTCAATTTTACTATATATATATATATATATATATATATATATATATATATATATATATATATATATATATATATATATATATATACTTTTTTTAACTTGAATTTTGAGATTAAATGAATTTTATGAAAATACGCCAGAATGCCGTGCTTGATAGACGCAAACTTATTATAAATTTTGACTAAATAATTTAATATACTTTAAAATGTCTAAATGTGAGATGCTATTCACGAGGATTTAATCTATAGTAGTTATATTCCTTCTACTAACATTATATTTTAGACTATATTTAATTATCGTTGTTTGATAGACGCAAACTTATTATAAATTTTGACTAAATAATTTAATATACTTTAAAATGTCTAAATGTGAGATGCTATTCACGAGGATTTAATCTATAGTAGTTATATTCCTTCTACTAACATTATATTTTAGACTATATTTAATTATCGTTGTTTCAATTACGTAATATCTTGCTGTATACAAATCAATAATAATATTGCTTTAAGAAAGATAATACGGTCCTGGCGATAAAATGAGCGACTACGCCTGTGATTCGAGAACAGCATTACTGTATTCCGAGTCCCATACTGGTCCGTTAAGCTGGAGCGATGTGGGCAAGGTCAAATATTATATTCTCACAACATCAAAGGGCTGGCCTACAAGATTATTAGCTGTGCTGCAAGTGTGGGATTTAAAATCGCACAAAGGGATTGCTTATTCGGTCGTTTTTGACGTGGATAGTCGATCATTTCGTATTGAAGTTTCCCATTTAGGTAGAGCGCCGAAGAATACACACCGACGCAGAACTGTGTATATGGATGTATATAACGTCGGCAACCATTAACACACTATAATTCTTCTGATTCTGTATTAATGGCTGCCGACCCTGCGATCTTCGATATACTAATTTTGTTTGGGTAGAATGCAGGAGGTAAAAAAATAAAAATTTATTAAAATATAGCATAGCAAAAATAGTATTTTTCCCCGGCAGGCGGCAGTGCGCGCGCTCGGGCGCACTTATTGAGGAACCGCCCCTGATGGAAAGAGAGAAATTCTTCAAATGAGCTTGTATTGGAACCTCTACACCCGACCTCCGACGTCTGTTTAAAATAAAAGTATTACTTTTAGTACTATATCGTACTCATAGTGTAATATTCTTATGAAAATTCACTATTCCAACGTACTTGCTGCGTCCCGAAGTTTTTATAAATATGCACAATAATTCAGATACTATGAAATTATTTCATTTGGCTGTTTCACACTGTGGAGGTGTAGAGAGACTGGGTACAGTACTTATCAAAATTAAATTTCAATATAATTAGAGCATTATTATTAGCATTTGTATAGGTTTAAACAAAAGTCACTACCATAACACACTTGCTAAACCAAAACATTTTTATATTCTTAATTGATATCTGGGCAAATGAAAAAAATTTCGGTACGCAGCAAGTGCGTTATGGTAACGAATTTTCATAAGAATTGTACACTGCTATTATACGGCATATTAGTAAAGTTAATACTTTAAACTTACACATACCTTTTTTTGTTTGTTTCTTTAACGTCGACCTATTTCCGCGACTATGGCCAATCACCGACGCCAGGGAGCAGTTTCACCCCACTATCTTGGAAATTTTGCCGATCCCCTGCCTTTCTGTACGGAGGGTAGGGATCTTTAACGTCCCAACATCGCATGGACACGGGACCGACGGCTTTACACCCCCCCCCCCCAAAGGGCGGAACGTGCAGACATTCAACTTGCTCAAATACAATGCCAGAACCTCGGTTGATGTTAATGTTACAGTTTGTATTGAAAAAGTGAAAGGAGAACCCTGGGATCAAACTTAGTACCCTTTGGTTCAGAGGCACACGTTCTTACCTCTGAACCACCGAGACTCTAATACACAGACCTTGAAGAGCGATTTTATAGGTACAAGTACGCACACATGTGAAGAATTCCTTCGAAACTGTTACCATCGATATCTCTCTATTATCAATATATATATATATATATATATATATATATATATATATATATATATATATATATATATATATATATATATATATATATATATATATATATATATATATATATACTCTAACTCCATTGGAGAAAACTGCCCAAAACTCAATTTTATATGAAGCTAAAGAACTAACTTTTGCTATATCTATAGATAGTTTGAGTCTCTTTAAAAGAAACTTGTATTACAAATTTCATTAATGTTATACCAAAGATTTCCAGAAGGAAACTTATTTAATATTTAGAAAAAGTAAAGTATCTGCCCAATTATAAACGTAGCAGTTATTTTTCCTTATTAATGGCCAACCTAATCAAACCGGTTTTTTTCAATATCAACAATAAGAAAATTATAATTTCGGACTCAAAGGTGACAAATTTATTTAGGCGTTTTTAACAAAAATGAGATCTTGTTCAAAATGTATGAAATCTGTGCACTATTGTTTCTCCAAACGTCAAAATAAAACATAAAAAAACATACATTTATCGAACTGGATTTGATCGCGTAACCTTCTGCTTATGAGGCAAAGAGGGACGTCTCTGAGCCACCTGGGTATACGTCAAAAAACGTTTTGTTTAGGTGATACATTAGATCGGCTTCATGCCCGGGATATTATATTCAAAGTATACGTAACAATTTGTAGAATTACCATTGAAATACTTTCCACGGCTGCTTCGCTCTTATATGACGTCTTAAGTTTAAAGATAAAAGAAACTATTTTAGAATCATTTTTATACAGACTTGGCCATATTTTGTTTACATTCGTCCTATATTATGCGCTAGCATAATATATTTATGCTGCGCTAAGACTGTATCGAGGCCGTTCGTAAAGCTACAATTATAGTGTCTTTTAATAATTGATTAAATCCCCCAGTTAAATAACAATTACTTGGCAAATTTTTAATTTAATGTCTGTCATTTTCCATAATTGCGGCCGAGATTTAACGATTGTTGGTTCGGGTAGTATATGCTATACCTGGTTTATATTTAGTTTGGTTACCGTTGGTGTATGGATACCTGTATGAATCAATCTACGCCTGGCAGTTAACTACTCTGTCTGTCAGGCATTGGACTTTAACCACTAAGTCGTCTCAACGTAGGTCTTTGGGATTTTATTTTTAATTTGGAATAAACTCTACATATATTGTACACAAAATTACTTAAAATTTACAACATATGTTTATTTGCACTATTTACAGCAACATGTAAAGTGTCATTCCAGTTACTCTGATATTTACAAAACTATAGCCTTTTCAAAAAGTTTTCCCCGATTTTCCACCAGAAAAAATTGAGCGTAAAGGCTGATTAACGAACTCAACCTCGATTTTCGCCCAAACAAGCTTTTTGCTAAGTTTGATTGAAATCAGTTTAGTATTTTTTTAATTATCGCTTGGATACATATATACATACACAATATATATATATATATATATATATATATATATATATATATATATATATATATATATATATATATATATATATATATATATAAACATTTTAACGGACCTTGGTTTTGGGCTTTAGGGACCCAAATTCCCGCTCATCAGAAGAAATTTTTCAAAAGCTTTTTTTCATCGTGAACTCTTTATTATAAAATTTTTATAAATGAAAATTTGCATTTAGCGAATGTCCTAATTTATTCATCGTATCCCGTCTCGCAAATTAACACGAACTACCTTGATGCAATCTAAACCTCATTTAAAGGAAGTCATTATCACCGTTATCACAAAATTAAGTGTGCATCTAGCAACCCTCAACTCTCGAATATTTGAACAATATACTCTTCGTTTACACAAAGTATATAATGAAACAAGTGTAGCGTCCCAAAGCTTGCAAAGCGGTCCTTTAATGCATAATTCAAACAGCGCCGGATTCAATTTACACTGCGCTGCACACAAATTGCAATTACTCATACCGTTCTTGGCAAACTTCTCACGAACATCTCACCTAAGGTATTAAATGTGATGGAAACTGAGAGGTTTTCGAAGTCGAGTGATAATCGTGATGGCATATTAAAACGCTAACTGGATAAGTGCTATATCCGAATATGCTTTTTGCAACTTAATGCAAAATCATTTCTTGGGGCTAAATTTAATTATAAGCTCAAAATTAGGATTCGTGCCTTTAAAGGTCATAGGTGACATTTATTTACATAGCATCAGCATCGAAGAAGGCTTTAGGTCACAGGTCGACAACATTTTCATTATGATGAGCTACTCTAAATAATTTTGGAAAATACCTACATGCATTGATTAAGAACCTGAAACTGACACTTTATTATTTGGTTGATTGGATGTTAGAATCATAATATACTACAGTCACAGCGGACGGGCAAAGACATTTGTTAAAGTTATGTTAAAAAATTAAAAGTTGGGTTATTATTTACGTACTATTTGTATTAATAATAATATATGTAGTTGTTTTATATTCTGAGATTCTAAACTATTAGCGGAGTCGATTTCGAGGTTATGCACAGAACGTACACGTTTCTCTCATAGGAGTCAGTTAACAAATGACAAGTAGTGGAGTTGTCAGATTAAACCAGAGAGATGGAGATGGCTTTTAAATGCCGTGAGAATAGGAAGCTTTTTTTATTTTTTATTTTTATTTCAACAACACACCACGAGGGCTTATAGCCGAAATACTAGCATACCGTGGGTGTCGACAAGGAGGAAAGCGGCAACTTGTTAATTCTGACCTTGTAGGTTTGGAGGTTCAGAGGGGAAGGAAAAACATGTGCCGGCAAGGAATTCCACAACTTGGAAGTCCTCGGGACAAAAGAGCGGGCATAACAAGACGTTCCGTGTCTGGTGACCTGGACAGCAAAAGGGTGCATTCGTTCTGTTCCCCTGGTAGATCTGTTGGGGGCAGCAGGTGGAGGACCGATGGAAGAAATCTCCTATGAGCAGTGCCCGTGCAGATATCTATAAAAGAGAGAGAGAGAGAGAGAGAGAGAGAGAGAGAGAGAGAGAGAGAGAGAGAGAGAGAGAGGTCACCCACGGCACGTCGGTGCGCAAGGGATGGCAGCCTTTGGGTGAGGGTAGGGTCACCGATGAGACGTATAGCTCTCTTCTCAATCGAGTCCAGGATAGCGAGTGTAGAAGCGGCAGCGGCAGCGGCAGATGTGGGAGCAGTATTCGAGATTTGGCCTTATTTGTGAAGTATATAAGATATAGAGATTAGCTGGTGAAAAGTATTTGCGAGCCCGGAAGAGGAAACCTAATTTTTTATCAGCCGCTTCTGCAATTGATGTGACATGTTGGTGCCAATTGAGATTTCGGTCCACAGAAATGCCAACAAGTGAAAAGGACTCATTACGTTGAATAACTTGGTTGGTCATTGTGATGGGTCTAGGGCTGGTGTATCTCTTATGAGATAGAAAGCAAGACTGAGATTTGGTGGGGTTGAGCTGTACAAGATTTCTACTTCCCCAGTCTAATATATTTGTAGATCCACGGAGACAGAACCCTCCATGAGTCTGCGATCCTCATCTAATTGGGCTAAAGAGACAGGCTTAGAATATTATATATTTGAGTTTAGGGTGCTGTCGTCAACGTAACTGTGAACTGGGTTGGATGTGCTAGAGAGGAGGTCAGCTTAATATTTTTACATAATAAAACGTAGTTCTAGATTTCTTTTGAACCAATTGAATCACTATCATTAAAAAAATTTAATTATTTACACTTTTCTGATATCTACAGATTCAGATTAGGGTTGCCGTAAATGGCAATCCCGCCGATTGTTTATTGTGAAATATTTTCGTAGCCTGCTTGTTTAAAACTTAATTTGGAGATTTTGTTTGCAATGGCAGCAGAACCCTTATTTATCTGTCTGAGCTTGTCTAACATTATAGACATCTATTTAAAGGTCATTTTAGATTTTATTGTAGATTATTGATTTTTTATTTAGTTATAACTCAAGATCGACTGAACTAATTGGGTTTAAATTTGGTTAGTGGGACCACTTGTGCAATGTGTATGCGCTTGTAAAGTTTTAGTTTAATATTTGTAGTAATTAAAAAGATATTGCATTTTCAAACAGTTTTTTGCAATTTTTTCTAAAAGTATTTGATTGTCAAAACTGTCTAACGAACTCATCCATGATATTAACAAAATAAAGGGAATTGCCAAATTTGGTTTAGATTGGTGAAGTATTGGTGAAGTATTTTGGTTTAGATTGGTGAAGTACCGAGTTATCGGTAGGAGATATATATATATATATATATATATATATATATATATATATATATATATATATATATATATATATATATATATATATATATATATATATATATATATACCTCCAGATTGCGGCAGCCCAAGTGCGAGACCCAATCACCTCGGCCTATAATGCCAACTGCCCCCTGAAAATGAGAGCGTCTACCAGGAATGGCCCATGGTGGAATGAGGACCTCAAGCAAAGGAGGACGCAGGTTCGTAAGCTGTTTAACGCGGCCAAAAGGTCGGGAGCATGGGATGAATATAGGCATGCCCTAACGACCTATAACAAAATACTGCGGGACGCTAGGAAGGAGTCGTGAAGGAGGCACTGCGAGGAAGTGGAAAACACATCCGAGAGTGCTCTACTACACAAGATCCTGTCCAAGGGCACCCAGACCAACATCCCTTAGAATATCCACGGGAGGCTTTACAAGCTCGGGGAAGGAAACGATGAAAGTTTTAGTCCAGACGCACTTCCCCGGCTGTAACATAATAAACCAATCACCTCCGGAATGGGAACACTCAGAAATAGAGGCGCCGTAGAGGTGGGCATCTAGAGTAGACTGACAGTCGCTAAAGAGGTGGTTACTTAGAGCTAAATCAGATGGGCCATTAACAGCTTCAAACCATTCAAATCCCCGGGATTTGATCGAATAATGCACATCAACAGGGTATAGACATACTGGCGTCGGCGCTCACCCTTATTATAAAGGCCAGCCTGGCTCTGAGGTACATTCCGAGGGCATGGAGACTGGCCAGGGTTGTATTCTTTCCTAAAGCTAGGCGTCCAACAGACCAGGCAAAGTCCCTGAGGCCAATAAGTCTCATGTGCTTCTTGCTAAAAACAATGGAAAAATTGCTCGAGAGGCACATTAGGGGCGGTGTACTGGAAGCATATCCCCCACACTGTGGACAATATGCATACATAGCAGGAGCCTCAACAGAAACAGGACTTGCATTAACTGGTGCTGAAACTGGAGAATACGCTGGAGAACAGGAGGGTGGCTCTGGGGGCATTCCTAGACATAGATGGGGCCTTCGGCAACACCTCACTCGGATCGGCACTGGCAGCTGTCAGGGAGCGTGGAATAGAGGACACCTCCTGCAGGTGGATCGGATCCATGCTCAGATACAGAGCGGTGTTCACCTCACTCGCGGGAGGGACTCTCCTGGCAGGGGTCGCAGTGGGGTGTCCGCAGGGGAGCGGTCTGTCTCCCTGGTCTATTGCCTAGTCGTGGACGGCCTGCTAGGGAGGCTCTCGGGAGGGGGGTACGAGGTACAGGGCCATGCGGACGACATTGACAGTTAGTGAGGGAGCGCATGCAGGCAGCACTGAAAGTGGTGAAGAGATCAACGGTTGGCCAAGGGCTCGGGGTGAGCCCCGAGAAAGAAACCGTCACAACGTTTACGAGAAGGAGGAAGTGGGAGAGCCACAGAACTCTCACTCTATACTGTAGAAACATTTCAATAGTCAGGGAGGTAAAATATACTGGGGTCGTATTGGACTCTAAGCTAACCTGGAATGGTCTTGTTGCGTCACTGCATAAGGCAGTTATGACCCTAGTCGTCACTAGGCGGCTTGCCTAGGCATCACAGGGGCCATGCCTTCAACCCTAACAGCCGCCATGGAGGTGTTGCTGGATCTGCACCCCCGCTCCCCTACACTTACTTATCATAGGTGAGACCAGGCTAGGACTATACAGACTAGCCTGCAATGGTAGACTACAGATCAACCCAGGCAGCAGGAGCCACTGAAAAATTCAGGAGATCGTTAAGGAACCCATGCTTGAAATGACGTCAGACTTCGCGAGCCAGCGAATCTGCAGGGAAAACAATTTCAGAGTAGAAATACCCGACCGCGAGGCATGGAGGGGGGGAGACGCCGGTCTTACCACGGGACACGCTCGTCTGCTTCACGGACGGATCCGGCGGGGAGCGTGGGACGGGGCATGTGTTTATTCGGAAGGACCGAGGGTAAGTCATAGTATTTTCCTCGGAGCTCATGCAACGGTCTTTCAGACCGAAATGTACGCCAGCTTGCACTGCTTGCGAGAGAAGCAGTGGATGGGCTACACCAACAAGCGGATCCTAATAGCCACAGATAGCCAGGCAGCCCTCGAGGCCCTAAGTAGCTCAGGGGTAAATTCCAAGCTGGTACGTGAGTGCCGAGACGAGCGACCTGGCTGAGAAGAATGAGGTCACCCTCATCTAAGTGCTGGGTCACTCAGGCGTCAAAGGCAATGGAGAAGCTGACAGTCTCGCGAAGAGAGGGTCAGCAGCGCAATTTATGGGACCAGAAACGGTTCTGGGCGTGACAAAGAGCATGGCCCGGGGAGCCAGTAAGTCCTGGGTCAGAAACGAACACAAGGTGTACTAGACAGAGTGTCCAGGGCTCAGACATGGGAAGTCAGTAATTGACAAACCCAGTTCAAAGAGAGTTGTGGAGCTGCTAAATCTTAGCAGAGGACAGCTGAGAAACATAACAAGTCTCTTGATGGGACACATGGCAGTCAACAAACAACTGCATAAAATGGGGCGGTTCGAGGAGGACCTCACATGCATAACTGGAGGCACTAAAAACAGAACTCCTGGTTTTTATTTTCTTCACCAAGCTATCACGGGACAAGACTGTTCTTAAACAGTAATTTCTAATGTGTCACGAAGGCCTTATCAGAAGTGTTCACGAGAATCCCATCCGGTACTAAATTTAAGAAACAAAGATCGCGTCGAGGAAAGTACGTTTCATAGTAATGTTGAAGGTTATAGGCAAAGGAAAATAAACCCATCGCATTACAGTACCTAAATATACCAAATTTTAATTTGCTGCTTTCATAGAAAATTCAGTTTCTGCATTTAAAGTTTTTTTCCCAAAAGGAACTAGAACACAAGATTTGAATATTTTTTATGATAATAGAGAAATATCCATGGCAACAGCTTCGAAAAATTTCTTCAAATGAGCGGGTATTAAGACCACTAAACTCGATCTTTAAGGTCTGTTAGTATTGATTTTAGTAATATGCCGTACTAATACTATACAATTCTTATGAAAAATCCCTACTACAACGCAGTTGCTGCGTCCAGATTTTTTTAATACTATGTAATCTGACTGCAAATATGTACCTGCAGTTGTTAGAAAACACAATTGATCTAATGTTGACTGAAATTATAAAAAATGGTGAGCATCATCTCGAGAACAAGTTGGTTTTTGAGAAGGATGGAGCTCCTCTTAGGTTCTACTTGACCCCCTCTTGTCATTTAAGAGTTTAGCGGTAGGATGCACCACCCCTTAAGGGTTGGTGTTGCGATGTTGAAAATAAGTCTAAAAGTCTTCCCGCTTGGAAGCAAAATCTACCTTCAACAAGTGCCCTAAAACGCGCCTGTTTCGGTTTCAAGTGGCCACCCTGTATTTATAAATTGTTATAAAAGATATGCCTAATATAATTAGCGAACCATAATATAATTGTAATCCACATTATCTCCAATAGGCGTTATGTAAATATTTTTCAGATACTTATAGCGTCTACATAGAAGCAACAAATGTGAGTGACATTAACAAGATGTTGAACGTTATTGCAAGCAGTGAATTTTCTCAGGTGAACGAGTCATTAATTATTCAGAACACCATAAGGGGACCCTTGTAACTTGTCAACTCGTTGTACCCACAACGACACTATTTAACCCTATTGTTTGAGAGTTTGTAATAGGCATATGGTTGTGCTCTTTAACTTGTAAAGAAATTTATTAAACATTCTCAAAAAACGTGCACTTACGCGATAGAGGGTTATGGTTCAATAATTTCAAGGCTTAACCTGAAATTTCAGATTACCTGAACTAGCTAATAGTTGTATTATCAAAAGTACACAACTTTGGGGCATGTTAGCTGCTAACTCGGAGGAGGTTCGGACAAAAATAAAAAAAGTGCTATAATGTGTTTAAAAAAATATTACACTAACGTAAAAGCTAATACCTTTGTTCTAGTGAAACTGTTGATTTCAGGCAGCTATAAAATATTGTAAGCAGCAGTACACCAATTGAATTTGCAAGTCAGACCTTGTAAAAACGCATTAAAATTGAGTTATACTACAGCAGAAGTTTAAGCAACAATATAAATGGTGCTGAAACTGGAGAATACGCTGGAGAACAGGAGGGTGGCTCTGGGGGCCTTCCTAGACATAGATGGGGCCTTCGGCAACACCTCACTCGGATCGGCACTGGCAGCTGTCAGGGAGCGTGGAATAGAGGACACCTCCTGCAGGTGGATCGGATCCATGCTCAGATACAGAGCGGTGTTCACCTCACTCGCGGGAGGGACTCTCCTGGCAGGGGTCGCAGTGGGGTGTCCGCAGGGGAGCGGTCTGTCTCCCTGGTCTATTGCCTAGTCGTGGACGGCCTGCTAGGGAGGCTCTCGGGAGGGGGGTACGAGGTACAGGGCCATGCGGACGACATTGACAGTTAGTGAGGGAGCGCATGCAGGCAGCACTGAAAGTGGTGAAGAGATCAACGGTTGGCCAAGGGCTCGGGGTGAGCCCCGAGAAAGAAACCGTCACAACGTTTACGAGAAGGAGGAAGTGGGAGAGCCACAGAACTCTCACTCTATACTGTAGAAACATTTCAATAGTCAGGGAGGTAAAATATACTGGGGTCGTATTGGACTCTAAGCTAACCTGGAAAATATTTTTCAGATACTTATAGCGTCTACATAGAAGCAACAAATGTGAGTGACATTAACAAGATGTTGAACGTTATTGCAAGCAGTGAATTTTCTCAGGTGAACGAGTCATTAATTATTCAGAACACCATAAGGGGACCCTTGTAACTTGTCAACTCGTTGTACCCACAACGACACTATTTAACCCTATTGTTTGAGAGTTTGTAATAGGCATATGGTTGTGCTCTTTAACTTGTGAAGAAATTTATTAAACATTCTCAAAAAACGTGCACTTACGCGATAGAGGGTTATGGTTCAATAATTTCAAGGCTTAACCTGAAATTTCAGATTACCTGAACTAGCTAATAGTTGTATTATCAAAAGTACACAACTTTGGGGCATGTTAGCTGCTAACTCGGAGGAGGTTCGGACAAAAATAAAAAAAGTGCTATAATGTGTTTAAAAAAATATTACACTAACGTAAAAGCTAATACCTTTGTTCTAGTGAAACTGTTGATTTCAGGCAGCTATAAAATATTGTAAGCAGCAGTACACCAATTGAATTTGCAAGTCAGACCTTGTAAAAACGCATTAAAATTGAGTTATACTACAGCAGAAGTTTAAGCAACAATATACAGACTTGTCCAGAAGTATTCGTACACGAAGCAGTAGTAGATTTTGTGTACCAAAAGATTAGACAAATTTAACTTAATTCAAAAATTTGCAGACAACCTCCGGAACAGTTTTAGTTTTGTATCTTACATGCACGCTCACAATATTCTTAACTATTGTTATCTTACCTGTGACAAGTTATTTACATTTACAGTTTTTTTACACATTACATACTTTTTAAACAATTTCCGAGTACGGTTCTGTTCCGTGACACCCCTCTTCCTCATAAACATTACATTTGACATTAAGGTCACATTGACTTTGGGAGTCCCTGGAATATTCTAGACAGTTGGACTATTGGCTTCTACTGCCAATTTATCAGTTTGATTTTAGTGCGCCGCTAGTATGTGTGCCCGTTTATATGGTTTCTTATATATTCGGGTGTTTACCAATGTTCTTTCTGAGATTGTGCGTTGTCATCTTAATGAACATTAGTGTTGTAGTGGTTTGGCGTGCATGTGTCGCTAGTTCCTTTTCTGTGACATGTTATTTGTTTCCTACATTAATTCTGCAATAAGGAAGATGCGAGGTCAAAGGTTGTTTACATCCAAGGGCCGGACCTACTTCATTTGCTTGAGGTGCGAGAGGTAAGAGTTAGGCAAATTTATTTTCATTTTTTAATTTTCGATCCTTTGATAGTATTTGCTATGGTTGAGATCAAGAAAGTGACGGCACCTGGGGCGAATATGGGTGCAGTGCTGGGTAGGCAAGGTTTAAGGAGGGCATGGCTTTAAAACGTGAAAAAGGCAGCTTTTAAGCCGCTTCCTTCGGACTTTCTTCTCATAATTTCTTGTTACTACCTACCTCGCCCAGTACCCCAATTCATACCTGACCCCGTAACTTCCTTAGGGGGTGCAAAGAAGAAATTTTTCGTGTGGCTTGTGCATCCAGTGGGGGTTCTAAGCAAGTTTCTCAAAAGATTTTTCAAAAAAAGCATCCGGAAGGTTGTCTGTAAATTTACCCAAAAGACAAAATTAAAAGTGTAATGAAGTCCCATTTATTACGGTTATTTAAATAGCGTTTAATTCATTTAGGCGGTGTAAATAACGGATATTTGCTAGGTAATAAATCTGACTCATTTTAGAAAAACTTCAGAGTAGGAAAAGTCGCCACAGGGGGAACGTGGATTTTGTAGGATGGAACCCATAGCGCCGGTCTGACAGACGCGATGAGATTCATTCTAGGTGCGTTACGGAGCGCATGGCAAGTAAGCGAACCGAGAAACGGAACATCGAAAAGAGGTGCCTTCAGCACGCGGCGGAGAGAACAGGTTCTGGTGGTCGTACGTTAATTTTAAAGGTTTTAAAAGCATCAGTTAGGTGTAATAACTGGGAAGTTTATTTTGCTGTACTACGGAGTAGTGAAAAGTAGTGTGTCATTTATTTAATAGCGAAGAACGAGAGTCTAGGAAGACTGTGTTCTGTTATAATAGTTTGCAAGGTTAGTTATACTTCGGAAAACTTGAAGAAGTATAATTGCAAACTGGAATAAATGTTTGGGTGTTTTATTAATGCTGTTCTGCGTGTAACATTAACCGCGTGTTATGATTTAAAGGTATACAGGGTGTACTGTATGTAGGAGTGACAAAACTGGTCGCGGGTTACCCATTTAAGGGAGGTCGAAGTCAGGTAAATAATTATACCGTATTATAGTGGAATTAAGGTATTTTAGCGAATCATAGCGTGCTATACAGGGTGAAGTACGTTTATTTCGAGGGACGTATTGTCCTTGAAGTACGCATGGATCTATTCTGAATCGTATGTGCTCGCTAGACAAGGTGTTTGGTTAGCTAGAGTGTCCAGCCGAGTTGAGCGACAAGCTGGTCACGTTTCTTACCCATATAAGGGAAACGGGAGCACGGACGGTGCTAATGAAAGGGGTAGTATTTAGTGTGCCCGGCATCCTGTGCTGTATTGGGTCGACTACGTTATAATAGCAAACATGTGTTTTTTAAAGAAAGCGGGCATCAAATTAGCTTACCAGTGTAACCTGTATGAGCGAAACAATATAACATGTTTCATCAAAATAACTTTATCGTTTGAAAATGTACACAAGTTTTCCGAAAATAAACTAAAAATATTCCCGAAAAAACTGGTTTCTATATATAAAACCCGTACTAGTTTCAGGTTCTTTGCCTAAATGTTCCCAATTTTGACGTTTCAAATCGCGACTTTGACGTTCTGAGGAAAACCCCAATTTTCTTTTTTACATGCCTATAACTTTTTTATCTTTAAACCTACAGACATAAGTTTTTACACATTGTTCACCCTTTATATTATAAACATGCGTACTAAACTGCCCTTGCGTTATTAATTCCGGAGATGTACTTTTTCTCCCAAAGAAAAGACAAGATTTTTCGGGAAAACCTGTGCCTACTTCTCTAGATAACGAACTTATCCAAGCCACTTGCAACAGGAAGGCACTCAGCAAATTTGATAAAAATCAGTACATTATTTTTTGAGTTATCGGTGTGACACACACACACACACACACACACACACACACATATATATATATATATATATATATATATATATATATATATATATATATATATATATATATATATATATATATATATATATATATATATATATATATATATATATATATATATATATATATATATATATACATACAGGGTGGCGCATTCACAACGAAACAGACCGATTTGCGTCCAGAGACATTTTTTTTTTAGAAACGCTGAAAGATGTCAATTTGAATATTGAGGGCGACATGTTTTGACATAAAACTCAACTTTGTCACATTAACCCCTTAAGCGTGGTGATAACAATCCCTATATTTTAAATAGGGAACATGGGTCTAGCTCTTTCTTTTCTTAATTCAGCACACAAATTTTTTGGTAGTTTTATCAACTCGTTAAAAAATTTTTCACAGTTGGAGTTGCAAGAACGTATTTCATTCATTGTGATAAGAAATGTACTAATTAGTCAATCTTTCGTTAAAAAAACTAAAAAACAAAACTAAACGTTCAAAAATGTTTATTCAGTTAAGTAAGTGTTCAAATTGTTGACCACCAGCTTCCATACAAAAGTACAAATTTTGTTCAAAACGTGCTCTGACATTCTGGAGCATCTGTGGAGTTATTAGACGGCATTCTGCAACAATGCGTCGTCGTAAATCTTCCAGAGACTCCGGTTTTGTTGCGTAAATTCTACTCTTTAAATGGCCCCATAGAAATAAGTCTAAAGGAGTTAAATCCGGTGATCTAGGGGAGCACTCAATAGCACTCGTTTATATGTTATTTCTGAGATTGTGCGTTGTTTACCTTGTCATCATAATGAACATTAGTGTTGTAGTGGTTTGGCGTGCATGTGTCGCTAGTTCCTTTTCTGTGACATGTTATTTGTTTCCTACATCCATTCTGCAATAAGGAAGATGCGATGTCAAAGGTTGTTTACATCCAAGGGCGGGACCTACTTAATTTGCTTGAAGCGCAAGAGGGTAGGGTTAGGTAAAATTATGTTTCTTTTTTAAATTTTGATCCTTTGATAGTAATTGCTATGGTTGAGATCAAGAAAGTGACGGCACGTGTGGCGAATAGGGGTGCTGTGCGGGGTAGGCAGGGTTTAAGGAGGATATGGGTTCCAAATGTGAAAAGCCCAGCTTTTAAGCCGCTTTCTTCGCATTTTCTGCTCGTATTTCCTTTTTACTACAGACCCCGCCCAGCACCCCTATTCACTCCTGGTCCCGTAACTTCCTTAGGGGATGTGAACAAGAAATTTTTCTTGTGGCTTGTGTATCCAGGGGGTGGGTGTCTAAGCAAGTTTCCTGAAAGATTTTTCAAAAAGGCATTCGGGAGGTTTTCTGCAAATTTACCCAAAAGTCAAAATTAAAAGAAATGGAAAGTGAGTGAAGATTGGAATGGTAAAGATTCAGTTCCGTTGACCTGGGAGTCATAATTCAATGAGTGAAGATTTGAATCTGTGATAAGTACAATTTGGACAATAGTTGACGATCGTTGCGCTAACATTGTTAGCGTAATAAAAGGCATGAATAAACTTTTGTTTAACGATCGTCAGGTCTAAAAATTATATTGCGAGGAATCGGGTTCTCCAAATTGCACTTGGAAATAGAAAGTGCTAAATGGAGATATTTAGTTTCAATTTATATTGATTTTCAATTCCTTTTCGAGCAAGAGTTTGACGTATTATCTAGAAAATCTATTTCATTTTCAAAGTACCTTTGTAATTGGATTAAGCTTTCAAATTCAATGTCAAATGAGAAGAACCTGCTTAAAAAGCTAACTCATAAAATATTATATATCTCGGTGGCAAAGAAATCAGAATTTATGGAAGCAACTGGAACGGGGAATATTGAAAGACATAGTTGCACATTGAAGAATGTATTCTGTCTTCCAGATTTAACTAACAACTCACTGTGAGTGAAGCCATTACAGAAAAGTCTGGAAGCAGCAAGTGCGTTATTATTTTTTCATAAAAATGCTTATAATGGCAAACATGTGTCCTTTTTAAAGAAAGCAGGCATCAAATTTGCTTACCAGTGTAACCTGTATAGGCTAAACAATACAAAATGTTTCGTCAAAAAAACTTTATCGTTTGAAAATGTAAACAAATTTTCCAAAAATAAACTAAAAATGTTCCCGAAAAAACTGGTTTATATATATAACCCGTATTAGTTTCAGGTTCTTTGCCAAAATGTTCCCAATTTTGACGTTTCAAATCGCGACTTTGACGTTCTGAGAAAATTTTTATTTTTTACATGCCTATAACTTTTTTATCTTTAAACCTATAGACATAAGTTTTTTCACATTGTTCCGCCTTTATTTTATAAACATGCGTACTAAATTTGATTACCTTTACGTTATTAATTCCGGAGATGTACTTTTTTTTCCAAAGAAAAGACAACATTTTTCGGGAAAACCTAGGCCTATTTCTCTGGATAACGAACTCATCCAAGCCACTTGCAACAGGAAGGCACTCAGTAAATTTAATAAAAATCGGTACATTATTTTATATATATATATATATATATATATATATATATATATATATATATATATATATATATATATATATATATATATATATATACACACAGGGTGGCGCATTTAAAACGAAACAGACCGATTTGCGTCCAAGGAATTTTTTTGAGGGGGACATGTTTTGACATAAAACTCAACTTTGTGACATCACTCCCTTAAGGGTGGTGATAACAACCCTTATATTTTGAATAGGGAATATGGGTCGAGTGTTACATCATTTCAAAGCTCTTTCTTTTCTGAATTCAGCAAACTAATTTTTTTGGAAGTTTTATCAACTGGTTTAAAAATTATTCGCAGTTGGAATTGCAAGAACGTATTCAATTCAATTTTTCGTTAAAAAAAAAACTAAAAAACAAAACTAAACGTTCAAAAATGTTTATTCACTTAAGTAAGTGTTCAAATTGTTGACCACTAGCTTCCATACAAAAGTACAAATTTTGTTCAAAACGAACTCTGACATTCTGGAGCATTTGTGGAGTTATTAGACGGCATTCTTCAACAATGCGCAGTCGTAATTCTTCCAGAGACTCTGGTTCTGTTGCGTAAATTCTACTCTTTAAATGGTCCCATAGAAAGAAGTCTAAAGGAGTTAAATCCGGTGATCTAGGGGGCCACACAATAGCCCTCTACGCCCAATCCATTGCTCTGGAAACTCTCTGTTCAAAAACTCCCTAACACGTTGTGAAAAATGCGGAAATAAAACACTCTAATTGATTTTCTTGATAGCGATCATCATTTTCAACAATGTCACTTAGTAGAGGGTAAACGATGTCCTCTACTAACTCCAAATACGTATCGCCACTCAAATTGCCATTAAGAAAAATTGGTTCGATTAAACGGTCTCCAAAAATGCCAGTCCAGACATTCAATCTCTGTGGAGTTTGAGCGTGGACTTTGTAAAAATTTCTTCGATTATTATCTGCCCAATAACGACAATTATGACGATTGACTGTAGAGTTTAATAAAAACGTACACTCGTCTGAAAAACAGATATTGAACAGAAAGTTTCCGTTATTAGCTATTCGTGCAGTCATAACTTCACAAAACTCCAGCCGCCGATCAGAATCATCTTCATTCAGTTGTTGTACAAGATGAATTTTATACGGGTGAAATTTATGATGCTTTAATATTCGCTGAATAGTTCTTCTTTTGATGTTTGAAACAGTGGCCAATTTTCTCGTGCTCAAAGTTGGGTCTGCAGCAATTTGTCCTAAAACTTCAATCGTAGTCTCATTTATAACCGGAAATTCACGTTCAGGATCCCGTTTTTTTTATCGGCTACTGAACGACTTTGTCGCAACTAACTCCAGAATGTATTTTCTGTTAATATGTCTGTTCGGATGTCGCTTATTAAACAAATTTGCGGTACGGTTGGCACAGTCAACGTTTTTGAAAAAGAGAGTAATTATTTGAACTCTTTTTTCTACAGAATACACCATTGTGTAATTAATTGTCGGTTATACTATCAAGTATCAAACCGACCGATAAACTGAAATAGTAAATAGCATTTCTCTCATTCCGATAAGAAATGTTCTGATTTACAAACCAACAAAACCTTGACTATCAGAACATTTCTTATCGGAATGAGTGAAATGCGTTTTTGCATCTTCAACTGTGATTAATTTTTAAACGAGTTGATAAAACTTCCAAAAAGATTAGTGTACCGAATTCAGAAAAGAAAGAGCTTTCAAATGATGTAGCACCCGACCAATGTTCCCTATTTAAAATATAAGTGTTGTTATCACCACCCTTAAGGGGTTGATGTGACAAAGTTGAGTTTTATGTCAAAACATGTCCCCCTCAATATTAATATTGACGTGTTTCAGCGTTTCTTAAAAAACAAAAAATTTCTCTGGACGCAAATCTGTCTGTTTCGTTTTCAATGCGCCACCCTATATATATATATATATATATATATATATATATATATATATATATATATATATATATATATATATATATATATATATATATATATATATATATCATCATATAAGACATGAAACTGACCCGGGATATGGGTTCTAGGGGACTTAGTTCGCGCTCATTTGAAGAAATTTTTTCAAAAATCAAAAGTCAAACCTCATGGAACACGAGACAAGTTACTTTGAAAATTTTCTAGTTTTTCTTCGGTAAATTTCAAAATGGAGGTCTGGAACAGGAAAATTAGCAGCTTTTAAAGAGAGTTTCTATAACTAGTGTGGCTTATGAATGTAAATCTTACAAGAAATGTATTTTAGAAGGTTCTAGATTAATGCTTCAACTGTTACTCTTGTCAATTGATTGAAATATTTGCAAAAAATGCTTCCAAAATAAAGCTTACCTATTACAAATAAATAAATACACAGCCTATATAATTTGTATCTAATATTATTTAGCAGTTTCTGACTTTCTGTTAAACTGTAGGATACAGGAAATGCTAGAGTATCTACAAAATACTGCTGTTTACTTGCAGCTGAGGTTTTTCGTTTCGTATATCATCAAAGATCAGACCTTAGATTATAATTCTGTATAATCTGATTACTCTTCTATTACGTTACGCTTTCTATATATCAGATTGCTTTGGATGCTTGCGATCGTAAACAGAGGGTTATTCTGAGGCAGCGTATGCACGCAGAGATACTGTGGATTGTGAGTATTCATACATTTAGAACTTCGTTCAAAGGGAATACACAAATATCCCATGAGGTACTATAACTATATCGGTACAGGGATTGCCTGTACTTTACACAGCCTTGTAAGCAAACAGCTTACAAAAGAGACTGTCTGTGTTCATAAGGGAAATGGAAGAGTTAAGATTATTTCTCTAAAATTGTATTGGAATCTTCGTTTTTGTTAGGCAATATAAGCGAGCCTGGATTTGATTTATTTGCTGAATTCTATTAGTCTGCAATCTAGATACTTAAAACGTTTGTAGCTTAAAATACACCCAGAGGTAGTCTTCAAACCCATTAACATACACGTTAGGATAAAGTATAGAACCAAAAAAAAAACAACTTTAAAACGAAAACGTGGATAATGATGCAATTTTGTAGGCAAGTTTAATGACGCATAATGCATCTTAAAAATTGCTATGTTTTGTATACTTTTGGTTTAACCGAAAGTACGTTCAACTTTATTAGTGAATTTTCATTAAGAAAATTCACTAATAGAGAGGTAGCGATGGGCGCAAGCTAGTGCCCCTAGAACCTAAATCCAAGGTCCGTTTGAATTTGAAACGTATGTTATAAATTTTGAGTAATTAGGTTCACAATATTTTGAGTTTTTACAAACTAAAAATAAAATCTGAAAAATATTCGTTGTTAAAGTCCAATGCCTGCCAGACAGAGTTAACTGCCATGTGTAAATTGTTTCCCACAACAGGCATAAACCATACATCAACGGTAACCAAACGAAATAAATAATAGGCCTAAAACATACTACCCTAAACAACAATCGTGAAATCTCGGCCACAAATATCGGAAATGACAGACGACATGAAATTAATAATTTGCCAAGTGGTAGTTTTTAAACTGGGGATTCAATCAATTTTTAAAATACACTACTTTTGTAGCTTGATGAACCGGTCCCAAATAGAGTTTTAGACTAATAATGTAGCATAGTATAGTGGAAATGTAAACAAAATCAAGTCAAGTGTCTATAAAAATGATAAGCACACTTGGAAAACCCAAATCACCACAACACGTTTAAAAAAATCCTGACTATCGTTTCACTAACCAAGTTAGCGTCATCAGAGGATGCATAATTCTAAACATGTTATAGCCGCAACTCTGTTTACGTTCTTTTGCAATTCTGCAAGTAGTCGGTCATTAACGATTTGGGGAGGTTCAACGACACCAAAATTAACATATTTCGTCTGGCGGAAAAATCAGTATTCATTTATTATCTCTCGGGCGTGCTCTGCCGGTATTTATTTTATAAAGCAATCTATCAGGTGACTGCTCATAGGCGGCAGAACGAGATTCATATATTTTTTATTACTACTATATTTAGCAATATATATATATATATATATATATATATATATATATATATATATATATATATATATATATATATATATATATATATATACCCTCGAAGGCGTTTAGCTGTACTGGTTGTCTAACATTTTTATTAATTTTGGATTCTCACAAATGGTGATTATTATCCCAAATATGTCGGACGACGGAAGATCTATCTATAGTATCGTATCTTAATTGTGCTAAATATAGCATATATAATAAAATTTATATATAGCCTTTTGGACTGACATTGTATTTGGGTTCTAGTGGCACTAACTTGCACTGATTTCAGGAAATTTTTCAAAAGTCCTATCATCGATACGTCTCTTACTGAAAATTCACTAAAATCGCATGAACACGAAACCGACGGATTTACGCCCCCTACGAAGGGCAGAACGTGCAGACATTCAACTTGCTCAAGTACAATGCCACAACCTCATTTGATCTTAATTGTACAGTACGTACTGAAAAAGTAAAAGGAAAACCCTGGGAATCGAAGCCGGTACCCCTCGCTCCAGACGCACACGTTCTTACCAGTGAAGAACCACCGAGCCTCTGATAAAAATACGAATAGGCCTAAGTACGCTGTGATGCAAATGGGTTATTATTATTATTGTGTTATTGTTATTATTATATCATTGTATTATTGTATTATTATTATTATTATTATTATTATTATTATTATTATTATTATTATTATTATTATTATATAATTCTATGTGTAAAACATAAACAGTATATAATATTTTGGATACAACTAATGCTACAACCCATGTGCTTCAAGACCCAAGACTTGAGCTTAAATTTGCAGTCGCTGCAATGAAGAATGAAGTCTCAAGAATAATTTATACTATTAAAGTGTAATCATTTTTCGGCATATGAAATATTTATTGCAAACAAGTGGAGAACAATCGAATACACCCCTTATTGTAAGCGAATAAGTAACATCCATTGTTTCCATTAGATTATGGTCAAACCCCAGAAGTTGTACTTGCTGTAATATTTTAATTGGTTATCCTTATTTATTAATAAATATGTTTTATAACGAAATTGGTGGTCTTCTATATCTCCCCCCAGTCAAATTTAGTTTTTCTGACACTGCTGTGCGTGGAGAGAACATTAAATAATTTGAAACCTACTGCAATAATTATTCCGATTGGCAAGTATTGTAGGCTTTTTTAATTACCTAACAGAGTACCCCCACAATAATTGATTACTATCTACCCATTTGTTGAAGACCGGTTGGTTTGGGGTTGTAGAGTGGACAAGGCGACTGAACATTTGGTGGTAAATTTGCAGATAAACTTACGAGGGGCTTTTTTATTTTTTTTACACAAACTTGCTTAGTACCCCCTTTGGATGCATAAAACACAAGATTTTTTTTTTTGCAAACAACCCCCAAGAAAGGTACGGAACCTGGTGCAAATAGGAGTTCTTTTTTCCTTACTTTAACATCGCTCTATTTTTTTATTATTATTATTTTATTTCAACAACACACCACGAGGGCTTACAGCCTAAATACTATCGTACCGTGGGTGTCGACAAGGAGGAAAGAGGCAGCATGTTAATTCTGGACTTGAAAGTTTGGAGGTTCGGAGGAGAAGGAAAAACATGCGCCGGCAAGGAATTCCACAACTTGGAAGTCCTCGGGACAAAAGAGCGGGCATAACAAGATGTCCTATGTCTGGTGACCTGGACAGTAAAAGGATGCATTCGCTCTGTTCCCCTGGTAGATCTGTTGGGGGCAGCAGGTGGAGGAACTATGGAAGAAAGCTCCTATGAGCACTGCTCGTGCAGATATCTATAACAGAGAGAGAGAGAGAAAGAGAGAGGTCACCAACGGCACGTCGGTGGGCAAGGGATGGCAGCCTTCGGGTGAGGGTAGGGTCACCAATGAAACGTATAGCTCTCTTCTGAATGGAGTCCAGGATAGCGAGTGTAGAAGCGGCAGCAGCACCCTAGATGTGGGAGCAGTATTCGAGGTTTCGCCTTATTTGTGAAGTATATAAGGTATAGAGATTAACTGGTGACAAGTATTTGCGAGCCCGGAAGTGGAAACCTAATTTCTTAGCAGTCGCTTCTGCAATTGATGTGACATGTTGGTTCCAATTGAGATTTCGATCCACAGAAATGCCAACAAGTGAAAAGGACTCATTACTTTGAATAATTTGTTTGTTCATTGTGAGAGTCCTAGGGTTGGTGTATCTTTTATGAGAAAGAAAACAAGACTGAAATTTGGTGGGGTTGAATTGTACAAGATTTATACTTCCCCAGTCTAAAATTTGGATATCCATGGAGACAGAACCCTCCATGAGTCTGCGATACTCATCTAATTGGGCCGAAGAGACAGGCTTAGAATATTGTATATTTGAGTGGGGGGTGCTGTTATCCGCGTAACTGTGAACTGGGTTGGAAGTGCTAGACAGGAGGTCATTGATATGGAGAAGAAACAAAGTAGGGGCTAAAGCTGAACCTTGAGAAACTCCTGCATTAATTCGATATAGTTTAGAGAAATGGCCATGCACGACAACAGAAATGCCTTGGTTGGAGAGGAAGTTTACTGCCCAGGTACAGAGTTTTGGTGGTAGGTCATAGGCCGGAAGTTTATTAAGCAGCGCTGCGTGCCAGACCTGGTCAAGTGCTTTGGATATGTCTAGAGAGACAATCTGGGATTCACCGTGTTGTTCCATAGACTTGTTACAAGAATGGGTGACAAAGGAAAGGAGGTCGGAAGTTGATCTGCGCTGACGGACTATGGCCAATCACCAACTCCAGGGAGAAGTCTCACCTCACTATCCTAGAAATTTTGCCGAACCCCTGCCTTTCTGTGAGAACGGCAGGGATGTTTAACGTAACCATCTTCGCATGGACACAAGACCGGCGGATTTACGCCTCCTTCGAAAGGCGGAACGTCCAGACATTCAATTTGCTCAAATTCAATGCCACAAACTCGGTTGATCTTAATGTTACAGTATGTACTGAAAAAGTGAAATAAGAACCCTGGGAGCGAACACAGTACCCTTCGGTTTAGAGGCACACGTTTTTACCACTGAACCAACGAGGCTCTAATAGTGGTTCTGTGCGGAGTAAAGTAGATTTTAAGGGGGCATAGCTTATATAGGTTCGGCTAAACTGTTTTTCTTGTGCATTCTTCGTTTATACTTCCTTTTGATATTTTGATTTTGATATCTTCGCACAGCACCTTTATACTCCTAGTCCAGTGAATTTCTTGGGGGTTGTTTTCGAGAATTTTTTGTTGTGGTTTATGTTTCAAAGGGGGGGTGGGTGTCCTAATGCATCTTCCCAATTTTTTTCTAAAGGCCCTCAGTTAGCTTACCGGCAAATTTACCTCTTCCGTAGTTTTCATTCTTAGAATCCTTGGAAAATAACCGAAGGCGCAATTAGTACATTCTAGCTGTATTAAGAATGGAAAGTTTCTCTTCTCCTCACTGCTTGATGGATGAAAGTAGATATCAATAGGGAATACTTGAAAATTCATAGTTACAGAAAACACATGTACCTATGCCTCACAATTGTAATGAGTTGTTCCTTATTCAAGTAGGTCAACTTGGCTCCTTTATACTTCCTATAATTAAATAGGTTTTCAATTTTGTGCAGGTAATCACTCAAATTAACTCATCTAAATATGGAGCACTGATGAAGCATCAAAAAGTTTAAAAACTATCATAACAAAACTTGAAGCAATCAACATTTAGTGAAATATTCACAATTGCATACATTTTCCGTGAACTTTGCAAAAATTCTACCAAGGAATCCTTTTACTGGTTATGTGATGGTGATGTAAATATAAACGTAAACACGTAAACAAAATTTTTTACACATCTCAAACTAACATGACAATCGACATTCCAGTCGATTTCAAAATTTGCGGGAATCCAGGAAAAAAAAATTATTACATTTTTAAATAAGCAAATTTCGGGACGCAGCAAGTGCGTTATGGTAGCGAATTTTCATTAAATGCTTCAAATTTGAATGACTAAATTTTCTATAAACCTAAGTGAGTGGTAAGACACGTAGCAACGTGCCGCCACCTCGTTGCGGAACCAAGTGGTATGTTGTCACGCCAGCTCCAAATAACACAAAGTGTTAAAAAATAGAGACTGTATACAACCAACAAACAATTTAGTAAATTGTCAGCCCTGGCCCATTTCTACCCTAATATAGGGACAAAGTATGTAAGTCTAGATGTATTCGCGCCACAATTAGAACCGTAGACCGGTTTCGCTCTAATTAGAGCTCGTCAGTACGGCATACTAGTTGTAGCGAAAATACACCCATAAAGTAAAACGGCTATGGTAGCCAGCCTTCCAACACTAAGTGAGTGGTGAGACACGAAGCAACGTGCCGCCACCTAGTTGCGGCTACAAGTAGCATGTTGTCACGGCAGCTCCAAATAGCACAAAATGTTAAAAAATAGAAACTGTATAGAACCAACTAACAATTTAGTAAATTGTCAGCCCTGGCCCATTTCTACCCTAATATAGGGACAAATTATTTAAGGCTAGATGTATACTCGCCACAATTATAACCGTAGACCGGTTTCGCTCTAATTAGAGCTTTTCAGTGCGGCATACTAATTCTAGCAAAAATACACTCGTAAAGTAAAACGGCTATGGTAGCCAGCCTTCCAACACTAAGTGAGTGGTGAGACACAAAGCAACGTGCCGCCACCTAGTTGCGGAACCAAGTGGTATGTTGTCACGCCAGCTCCAAATAACACAAAGTGTTAAAAAATAAAGACTGTATACAACCAACTAACAATTTAGTAAATTGTCAGCCCTGGCCCATTTCTACCCTAATATAGGAACAAAGTATGTAAGGCTAGATGTATTCTCGCCATAATTAGAATCGTAGACCGGTTTAGATCTAATTAGAGCTCTTCAGTACGATATACTAATTGTAGCGAAAATACACCCATAAAGTAAAACGGCTATGGTAGCCAGCCTTGCGCCACTAAGTGAGTAGTTAGATCGAAGCAACATTCCGCCACCTAGTTGCGGAACTAAGTAGTATGTTGTCAGACCAGCTCCAAATAACACCACGTGTTAAAAAATAGAGACTGTATACAACCAAATAACAATTTAGTAAATTGTCAACCCTGGCCCATTTCTACCCCAATACAGGGACAGAGTGTGTAAGGCTAGATGTATTCTCGCCACGATTAGAACCATAGACCGGTTTCGCTCTAATTAGAGCTTTTCAGTACGGCATACTAATTGTAGCGAAAATACACCCATAAAGTAAAACGGCTACTTTCTCCCTATATTAGGGTAGAAATGGACCAGGGCTGACAATTTACTAAATTGTTAGTTGGTTGTATACAGTCTCTATTTTTTAACACTTTGTGTTATTTGGAGCTGGCGTGACAACATACTACTTGGTTCCGCAACTAGGTGGCGACACGTTGCTTCGTGTCTCACCTCTCACTTAATGTTGGAAGGCTGGCTACCATAGTCGTTTTACTTTATGGGTGTATTTTCGCTACAATTAATATGCCGTACTGAAAAGAGGTGATTGGAGCGGAACCGGTCTACGGTTCTAATTGTGGCGAGAATACATCTAGCCTTCTATATACACTACAGTAGTAGACGTCGCGCAGTGTAAACGTGTTCGTTGATCTCCGTTAATTATAAGTGAAAATAATGGGTTGAACTCCAGAAAATCAAAAAGCAGTGTATAATTTACGTCATAAGACTAACAGTCTATGTAAGGAGGAGGAGAAAAATTTTAAAACTTTGTTTACACTCGAAGAACTAGAGTCTACTGTTAAAAAAGTAATGTGTATAACATTTAGTGAACTTCTGGACGAGATAATTCAACTTAAACAAGAAGTGGTTAACTTGAAAGAATCTAACATTGATCTTGTTAGATTACTGAGCGGAAATCTTCCTCAATTTGGTGTTTCGTCCACTAATTTGCAGGTAAATAACACCATGCATTTAAACGGCGACGGTGAAAGTTTTCTAGACAGGTCAAGTTCATCAACGGAAACCATTATCTCGGTGGTCACTGATAAGCCGGATTCTGATAAATCGGCCGAGACAGCACCAGCAAAAAAACATGTAAATAAAAATAATGAAACTGGGCCAGAAGATAATATCTGGCAGAAAATAAACAAAAATAAAAACAAACATTCTCGACATATTAATGATCAGAAGGGAAGACCTAGTGAAGTTAAAAAGCAAAACAAAGCTAGTTTGAATTACATCTCTCATGATATAGTCACAGGCTGTGGTACAGACGAGACTACTATACAGGGTGTTGCAGCGACTTCATGGTTTTATGTGGGGCGAATTAAGGGACAGGTGTCTGAAGAGGACATGAATAGTTTTTTCAAGACAAGATGGCCTCTCGTCGATATGCGATGTATCAAGTTAAACAGCAAGGGACAAAACAGCAGCTTTAGGGTTGGTTTAAACTCTGAAGCAAAACATACTATTTTAGATGGTTCATTGTGGCCAAGAGGAGTTATCATCAAACCCTATAAATTTTTTTGTCGCAGTTATGAGAACGCTTCCGGATAGTAGTGAGACTGAATTGAATGACAACTGTTTCATCAATAATGCCGTACAACAGACAAGCTTAAGACTTCTGCACTTAAATGTTCAGTCTTTGAGCAATAAGATAAACGTTATGGAAAACTTCCTCTCTGACAAGGATCCATCGTTTTTGTCAGTAAATGAACACTGGATGTATTCGGAGCAATTGGAAGCAGTCTATTTTCCTGACTATAAACTGGTGTCACATTTTTCGAGAACCATTCATTCGCATGGTGGCTGTGCTTTGTTTGCTAAGAGAAACATTAGTGTGGATTGTAGTGAACTTAGCTTTATCAAAAAAATGTCAGTTGAGCTCTCTTTCGAATGCTGTGCTGTTCGGTTTGACGGGAATACGTGTATTGTGTCAGTTTATCGATCACCTGTTGGAGATTTTGATTTGTTTCTTTTGAAGTTTTCTGAATTATTAAATAAGATTTGCTTGAAGTATTCCTCGATAGTTATTGCAGCGGACTTAAATGTTGACGCATTGAAAAGCTCCCCGCGTCTCAGTTTATTGAATGATATTTTTGAGTCCTACAACCTGCATTTAGTCGTGGACTCTCCGACAAGGTTCACAAAGGTAGGTGGTTCATGTATTGATTATATTTTGACGAATGTTCAGAATTGTGTAGATTGCAGGAATGTTAGTCCTGGCTTCTCGGATCACAATGCTGTTAGTTTTGACTGGCTGCCTCTTGTTAATATAACTAATGGACACAGTCATGTGTTTCAGTTTAAAAGATCATTCTCACAGCTTGCAATTAAACAGTTCAAAAGGCTACTTACTAATATAAATATTTTTGCTGACGATGGTATCTGCGAAAACACTTCGGTGGATGACGTATTTGAGGTATTCTGGGAACATTTTAAGTTTGCGTTTGATGCAGCCTTTCCCGTTAAAAAGGTAAAAGCTAGGAGTAACACGGGCCTGCGTTATCGTCCAAGCGTCAATGTCAGAGTACAAACTGCGAACCTTAAAGATCTTAATATATTACGTAAAAAATATAGCAGCGAAGAGCACAGGGATTACTATAAGATCGGTAGTATAAGACTGAACAAATTAATAGATGATGAAAAGCGAAACTATTTTTCACAATTGGTGTCTAATTCGCCTAAAGTGCTGTGGAATTTAGTAAATTTGGTAAGAAATAAAAAACCTAAGTTATCTGAAATTTCCCTCACCCATGATTGTGTTGAAATAAATGACCCCACGGTTGTGGCTAATATGTTTGCGGATTATTTTTCTACTGCCGTTGCTTCTAAGTTAAACAGTCATTTCCAAAATGGCCTTTCGGATCGTTGTACTGTGTCGGTTAATTGTCCCCAGTCATCAATGTTTGCACATCCAGTTACTGAGGATGAAGTTAGAAATATTATTCTGGGCTTGAAAAATAAAAAAATCGGCTGGGCTGGATGGTATTCCATCGTTTATTTTTAAGTTGTGTGATGAATTACTGATGCCTCTAACTAAAGTGATTAACCTGTCGTTGCTTCGGGGTGAATTTCCCACACGATTGAAAATTGCTGCTATCATATCTCTGCATAAAGGGGGAGATAAAAACAATATCGAGAATTATAGGCCTATTGTGTTGCTAAGTATTTTCTCCAAAATATGCGAAAAAATAGTTTCGCAAAGAATGCAAGAATACTTGGACGGAAACAACTTAATCTCAAACCGACAGTACGGTTTCCGTAAGGGGCTCTCCGCGGAATCAGCGGTGACTGATTTTGTGCAGGCGACACTGGAAAGGATGGATTTGAGGGAATACACGGTGGGGTTATTTTTTGATATGTCCCGTGCGTTCGACACTATAAATTCTGGCTTTGTTTGTGACAAACTTCATTACATGGGAACTAGAGGGAATTTGAACAACTGGATTCGGTCATTTCTGTCTAACAGAAAACTTATTGTTAGGATGGGCGATGCCTTATCAGACTCAAAAGTCATAAACACTGGCGCCCCACAGGGAAGCATTTTGGGCCCGCTGCTGTTCCTGCTTTATGCTAACGATTTGCCAAAACATATATCAAATGGATTGGTATTCATGTACGCTGACGATACGTCAATTTTAGTCTCAGCCTCAAATCTTCCATCTCTCTATGAAAAAATTAATAACGTTTTAAATGAATTCAGCAGTTGGTGTACAAAAAACAATATGATTATTAACTATGACAAGACCCAATTGCTGCATTTCCAAACTAAGTTAAGTCCGCGTGTTGACATCAGTGTTAACTTCAATGGCAGCTCTTTAACTTCTGTTGTCTCCACATCATTTCTGGAAACAGTAATTGACAGAGTTTTCTCCTGGTCCACTAATGTTGGTGCAGTTTGCTCAAGGCTGAACAGATGTTTTTACATTCTAAAGACTTTAAAGTCCTACCTTAATTTAGATGGCCTGTTGACTGCGTACTATGCTCTTGGCCACTCAGCTATAAATTATAACATAGTGTCGTGGGGTCAGGCGACGGATGCAGCTAGGGTTCTCCCACATCAAAAACGCATTATGCGCCTGATTTTTAACCTTGAGTTTCAGGAATCTTGTAGGGAGGTTTTCAAAAATAATAAAATTTTGACAGTTGTTGGGGTTTATTTAATGAAGCTAATGTGTTATGTATTTAAGAAAAGAAATAATTTGCCTCACAATTACAATTTACATAGCTATAACATTCGCTTTAAGGATAATATATATCTAAATAAACCTAATAATTCGTTCTATAAAAAGTCGCCCATGTATGCGGGTTCTTATTATTTTAATCTGCTGCCTAATCATATTAGGAATTGTCGTACCGTGGCGCAATTCGAGAGAGAGCTTAAGCAGTATCTGTATTCGCAGTGCTTTTATTCTGTCGATGAGTTCGAAAATCACTTAAGGTCATCATAGTTGTTGTTATGTCGCATATATTTATTCTTTTTTATGTCTTATTTGTGATTGCATAGTGATATAGTCTGTGACTGTTTGTGTTTGTGTGAATATTTTGTACATTATTTTGCTTATTGATTCTTATGTTTTTATAATTTTATTGAGGTGTCTATCTGAAACATTGTATCAGCTCATGACAAATAAATTTATCTATCTATCTATCTATCTATCTATCTATCTATCTATAAACCTATAAAGTTCAATTTTGTTGCGTTGTAAGGTTTTTACCAGTGTAACATATCTACAAATTTCATCAAAAAAGTTTTATTTCTCAAGATACGATTTTTCTTTCGGAAAAATAAATATTTCATTTAGAAAGACTGGTCCACTTAGGCTACCTAACA
Organism: Tillus elongatus; assembly: GCA_964006375.1. Lineage (NCBI taxonomy): Eukaryota > Metazoa > Arthropoda > Insecta > Coleoptera > Cleridae > Tillus > Tillus elongatus. The sequence goes on from OZ023262.1 coordinate 269,922,122, forward strand.
AACTCGTCCAAACTATTAACGAAAGAATGGCACTTGCCGAGTTTCATTAAAATTAGTTGATTACTTTTTGAGTTATCGAGTTATTGATTGGATACATACAATCACACACAAATATATATATATATATATATATATATATATATATATATATATATATATATATATATATATTATATATATATATATATATATATATATATATATATATATATATATATATATATAATGATATTGATATTAATATTATGGTATTATTATTATATATTTTTTTTATTATACTATTAGCAGAGCTATGAGTTCTTAATGCTCAGGGGTTCTTCAAGGTACTTGCTTTTTAAATTTATCAAAGTGAAATTAAAGCAAAAGAATCTTTAAAATCAACTACAATTACTTATAAAATTTAACTATTTTTTATGTACTTAAAACTTTAATTTACACTATAATATTTACACATCCACCCTATAAAGTGCACTTTTTCTAAATCGATATAAATTTAAATAATTAAATACTACTTACTTAATGATGGCTACCCTTATTTTATTCCAATATTTCTCTTCTTAATCTGTTTTTAATGCTGGCCTTCTGAATTATTTTCCTCTTCTAAGTCTTCTGTTTATGGCAATATCGTTTACTAGCGACTTTATAATGTTCCTATTAAATTCTCACAGGTTGTCAAAAAAAAAAAAAACTCTTTCAAATAAGGTCTGTTCCTTTTCCATAGTTTTCATAAACATTTCCAAATTATTTGCGTCTTACTTAAAACATCTCCAATATACTGTTCATATACATGTCATTACGGTTTTCCTTTCAAACTTTTTACTTTTTTAAAAAGTGCCTTCTTTCACACCACAAAACGTCTCTTTTCCTTTTTCTGACACTTCTCAAAATTCCCACTATCTATCTTCATAAACAAAACCAAAACTTATCTTTGCAATCTTCCCAAAAATTCTTTGACATCTATCTTTTTCCCTGACACCCTCTAAGTTTCTTTTTTGTTGACTCTTTTTCTTGACAACCTGGTGCCTGGATGATCTCGCTTATAATCGAACTATTTTTTCTATTACTTGCTCTATTTTTTCGCACAGTACATATATACTGGCTGTTTTAAAGTATCTATTATTTTAACTTTACTTTGTCAGTTTACATGTAAATGGTAGATTATCTGAATATACCCCTTTTTTATATAATTTTAGTAATAGAAAATTATCGATGAAAAGATTTTCAAACATGTTTTTTTAACAATAATTATTGAACTAACATATATATTGGCCTATCGCATTCCATAGCAATATATATATATATATATATATATATATATATATATATATATATATATATATATATATATATATATAAATTCAAACGGATCTCGGGTTCGGGTTCTAGAAGCTCAAATGCGCGTTCATTTGAAAAAATGTTTGCAAAGTCTCACCATTGTAAATTAATTCGAGATGCTGTCTTATTTTTGTTAACTCTTTCCAAGTAAATAGTTCAATGTTTGTAGTTTCCTTAAAGCTAAGAGATATAGCTTTTTGAATGATTTTTACACTTTCTAATAAATTTTGGGCTAACGAAATTTGATACTGAATAAAATCTCTTTTTTCCATATTAATCAGTTCGTTAAATCTGTCAGCTATCATCTGAAGATTTTTGTTAATGATTCTTTGTTCCTCTACAAATCATTCTGTAATTATGCGTGCAAAAAATTAAAGAGTCCAGCTGAGTCATAATTTCACCTTGGTTTGAATATAGGGCGTTCGATTTTTTTTAAATCTGGTCAGGATTGTCTTGGCCAAGGTTCCCGGTAATCCCGGTAATTCATTTTAATGAGTGACCTCCCCGTTTATTTCTTCTAGTTCTGGAATGGGTTAGTTACTGAAGTTCTAGGCTAATTTTGGTAACTGGGTCATTAAGTATTTGTACTCGTACATATTCTTTCTTAATCATGGTGCCGTAATTTTCATTGATTTTTATATTATTGTTAGTCAAGATTTGATAATTATTTTCTAAAATTGATACATTAAAATAAAAATAAAAATAATGGTTCTGTTGAACGGGAGAAAATAAAGAACCTTTTGTAGAAAAGTAAAATTAACTTTATTTATTTAAATTAGTGCCATCCTGAATAAGACCCTCTATAGTTATTTAATAAAAATTCCCTAAAAGACACTCCGACAATGGAACATCACATGAGTAATTTCTTCATCAATATTACTGATCCCTGTCCAGCTTTTCTCACAGATGTATCGATTAACTCAGAAATCCTTCGATTTTCCTGTTTCTCCCATAAGGCCCTGTACAAATATGGTGCAAACATGGCGTCCATGAACATACGACCACATTGTGTTTATACAGGGAGAAAGTATGGAATATTGCCAATATTTTGAAAACAAGTACACATATTTTTTTGACACTTGGCATATTGATGTACTTAAATTTAATACAATGTTGACAAGTAAAAAGGTATGTGTAACTATTTTTCTAATGGAACACCTTGTATGTTTTTGTGTTGTCCAAATGCGTTATGGTAGCGAATTTCCATAAAAATGTTTTTAATGTCAAATATGTCTTATTTTTAAAAAGATGGCATTTGGTTGACAGTATAACCTATATAGTACTAAAAACTAAAAACATATTTAATTAAAATAGCTTTGTTGTGTCAAAAATTTAAAAAAAAATCCAAAAATGAACTTTAAAAGTTCCAGAAAAAACCGGTCCAATTTTCCTGGCCAACGAACCTCTTTAAGCTATTTACACACCTGACAAGATATAATTATTCACAAACAGCTTTACGACCACAATTGACAAAAAAATTCACCATTTTTTTTTACAGAAATTGCCTTCAGTAATGTTACACTAAATCATACTTTGACCAAATTCGACAACTTTTTTTTATAATAACTTACTAAACATTTATTATTAATTACCAACATATCACAAAAATCTTACAAACAATAATTTTTACGGAAACACTGAAAACATTTCTGCGAAAACTTTTTAAATCCAGTCATTATTTGAGAGTGCCTGTATACGGCAGCTCGATTTTTTCGACGAGTAATACAAACAAAAAGCTCTCTGAATGCGTCATTTCCATGGGGCTTGTAAAACAATTTAAATAGCTCAAAAAGATTGAACGATATCATTTTTTTCCTTACAAACATGCATCATAATTCGATGGAAAACACAAAAATGCAATAACATAAGGGATGTTCTCCCAAAAAAAATAAAGCGTGTATCACCAACGACTAATGGGCCACCCGGTGATTGTCAAAATGGGTTTATAAGATGCAGCTTGAGACACCCTATAATTAACTCATATCTCGTATAATAACGGATATATTGAGCTTTACCGTAGAAATGCATCACCCTGTATATGTGAAAACAGGCAAAAATGGAAACTGACCCCGTAAATGGGATTTAGGATTATAATTCGCGCTCATTTGAAGAAACCTTTTTAAAATTCATAAGTCGTAATCTCTTCAATCACGAATTTTTTTACGAAAATTTGCTAAAATGTAGACTATTAAACCTCTATAGCTGAGACTACTGCCGAAGCTTCAGAAAGAGGGTCGATTTAAAACAGATTTCCCTATGTGAAAACTGGATCCTGTGATGAGCACTGATAAGTACACTTGGAGAACCCAAATCACCACAACACATATTTCAAGGACCTGACGATCGTTTCACTAACCAAGTTAGCGTCATCAGAGGATGAAAAATTCTGAATGTTAGTTGATTGGTATGCCGTTCGTTGCCATAGTTTTCGTAGCAAGTTCTTCTGCTTTATTAGGTCAATTACGTCCGGAGGGAGGTTTTCGTTGAACGGGTTGATATCTTTTGTATCGGTGAAAAGTCTCTATTGCTCTTTTAATTGTTTTGTTCACTGGGACGGTCGTAATAACTTTATAACCCCTAAAAGAGATTTTCTCCGAAGGTTTGAGTTTTGTTTCGTTTATCAACAATATGTCCACGTTGTGTCGGCTTAGAAAGTTGATTAGTTCCCCTAGCTTATTTTTTATGCTATTTGCATTCCAGATACAAATTTTGAGTTTATAAACCATAAATGTGTAGATTTGTAATAAAATTATAGAATATGCTAAATATGTCTATTTTACTGTTAGTACTTTCAAGCTTGATGTTAAGATTTTTTATAGCTAAAAGTGTTTGATTTACATTAATTAGTGAATCAAGTTTATTAAATTCGCTACTTAATTCTTCAATATTCTGAATACCTGTTGAAGGAGTGGGGTTCTGTATATTATTTCTTTGAGGTTGGCTTGTTGTTCAGGGGTTGTTCGTCGGGAGGGGTGCCGGGGTGAGGTTCGGAAAGTCCTTGGAGTTATTAATATTGAACTTGTTGGGCCGTATATGATGTTGTTTTTGACTCCTTAATTGAGTAAAGTCTTCGATTTTTCTCAAGTAGTTGCAACACTTTGCTGCTGCGTCTTTGGATTTATTGCACTGAAATGTGAGATGGGGCTTCGCACATTTGAGGCACTTTGGGTTGGCATTGCAATTTGTTGTAGCGTGGCTCCAGGTCTGACATCTGTGACACTGCGAGATAAGTTTGTTGTTACGGTGGCGGTCCCATATCATGACGGTGTCTGATATATATTTGACCTTAGTTTGTAGATGGCGGATAGTTATACTATTGTCTGTTATAACTAGATATTGGGGCCTTTTTGTGTTCTTTATTTTGTAGCATCTGTTTGCTACGATGTTGTAATTTTGTTTGGGTTCGTCTATAACGCTTTGAGGCTCCGGATTATGATCGAGTCCGTGTAGAACGAAAGCATGTGGCTTTTCACTATGTGAAAACTGGAACCTGTGATGAGCACTAATAAGTACACTTGGAGAACACCCAAATCACCACAACACATATTTCAGAGACCTTACGATCGTTTCGTTGACCAAGTCAACATCTTCAGAGGAAGAAAAATTCAGAATTTTTCTTCCTCTGATGATGTTGACTTGGTCAACGAAACGATCGTAAGGTCTCTGAAATAAGTGTTGTGGTGATTTGGGTGTTCTCCAAGTGTACTTATCATGTGGCTTTGCCTCTTTAAGGGTATAGGTGTGAAATGGTAGATTACCTTCTTGCTTAAGTGCATCTCTGCAGCGTTTCCATTCGACTGGGTCTTTAATATAAATATTTGTGTTATTTAAGGTGTACTTAATGTGAAAACCTTTTTTAATAAATTGTTTGTCAATTTTGATACTACGCTGACTAGGGTTCTTGCCGTGAAGTATAGTTGGCGGCGATCTGCCTATTTTTGATGACATTGGCTGCTTTTGTAAATTCGCACTGTTTATTGCTGGGGTTGGTACATCTGATGTATCCATATCTTCTTCATCTGACAGACACTCGTATCTATTGTTTGTAGAGACTCTATACGTCGATTGTTCTACTAGGGTTGGGGATGAATGTAATTGGATCCTCTAGTTTTCTTTTGCTTTGATGCTATTGCGTGATGGTGTGAAATTTTAGAAGCTTGGTATTTCTTTCGATTTCAGAATTTGCTGGATTTTCCATGACCTTTAGCTGACTTTTTACTATGCTGCCTTTTTTTGTATTGTCTGGGATGTTTATCATAGTGTTACAAAGCACTTCAATAGATGTAGGTGCGGTGTTGTCACATCTCCAGAACTTCCCCAACATCTAGAAATTTTTGCACAATCTGGCAACACCGCCTCTAGGACCAGAAATAACGAAGTTACCAACTTGTACCCCGTCGGAATGGATAACCGAGGTCTGCACATTCCGAACACCCTGTATATACACCCTGTATGCGCAGAGAACCCTTACACCCTGTATACGTAGAGAGATCTTGTATTACGAGAAACACCTCTTGTGTAACATAGGAGTGATGACCACATTTAGATCACCTGTATATACATCCCCCTGTATACACACGGGACCGATCAGTATTCACAGAGCCTTCTAGTAAAAACAGGTCCTGGAACATTCTGGAATGGAACGCTCCAGAAACATGGTGGAAGGTACGGCGAGTATATAAACGCGAAAGCAAGCCAGCCAGTTCAGTTCAGTTAGAGAATGTTGAAGTGACTTGAAGAAGCAGTAATCAGTGTGAAGTGTTAGACTGTAGTTCCAGTATAGTAACTTGTGTGCAGATTAGTGATTGTAAGGCCAGTAAATTAAGTGTTTTGTGAGAGAGACATTCTAGAACTTTTATTGTATCCATATTTAGAGAGTAAATAAAGTTGTTTTGTTAAACTTTAAAGTCTCACTTATCCAGAACCCGGTGAAAACGCAACAATATCTTCAAAGTTGTTGGTTGACTGGCTTCGTGCCATAATTATATATCTCTGCACTACAAATTTTAAGATTCGCACAACAGTACACTTTTACACTACCCGCAGGTCGTGGTGAACAGAGTTCCGACGCTGTTCACTAACACCACTAATTTATATTAGACTTCTGCTCTCACTAGCGCGTCCGAACACCGCAAGTGCTCCGGCTAAACTCTGAATTATGAATAAATATTTTGAAACTGAACAGGAGGGTACTGGGTTCGATCCCCGTATACTCCTTTCACTTTTTCAGTACAAACTGTAACATTAACATCAACCGAGATTCTGGCATTGTATTTGAGCAAGTTGAATGTCTGCACGTTCTGCTCTTCGGAGGGGGCGTAAAGCCGTCGGTCCCGTGTCCATGCGATGTTGGGCACGTTAAATATCCCCACCCTCCTTACAGAAAGGCATGGGTTCGGCAAAATTTCCAGGATAGTGAGGTGAAACTGCTCCCTGGCGTCGGTGTTTGGCCATAGTCGCGGGCATAGGCCGACGTTAAAGAAATAAAACACACACACATCAATATACCAAGTGTCAAAAAATATGTTTAATATGTTTCGAAATATTTGCAATATTTCACATTTTTTTTATACCCTGTAGCGACTGTAATCTGACCGAAAGATATAAGCGTTTCTAGTGATGATCAAAATGGATATCTCTTTACATATTCAACACAGTGATAGTGGTAGTTACGTAACTATTTTATTTCTCCAGTCTAACAAGTACCGCAGGGACATGCGATGGGCATCCCTTGACGGCCACATGCATGAACACATAATTAAATGAAAATTGCTAATGGTGTTTACGGGTTATTTACCTCAAAGCTAATTAATCCGCTATGGTCTTGATCCAACGTATTGAACACGTAGTGGGCATACTGGCTTGTGTTGGCTGAAACAACATAAAATTTCTGTTAGTATGCTTCTAATATAAATTTAATAAATTAAATCTAGCTTGAATACCGTTCACTAGAGGGTGAATTTTTATGTACCGTCCCTGACCTATGTCCATGAGGTAAGCCGAGAAACGAAAATCTCTGGACGCAGCAAGTGCGTTATGGTAGCGAATTTTCTTTAAAATATTTTTAATAGCAAATGTCTTTCTTTGATGAAAGCAGGCATCAAACTTGGTTGCCTATATAGTAGAAACAATGTACCATATTTAATCGAAATAACTTTATTGTTTGAAAATATATAAACATTTTTCAAAAGTTTAGATGCAGCAAATGTGTTATGGAAGTGAATTTCCATAAAAATGCTTTTAAAAGCAAATGCTAGCAGGCATCAATCTGATTACCGGTATAGCCTATGTAGTAGAAACAATGTACTATATTTTATCAAAATTACTTATGGTTTGAAAATATACAAAAAAAAAAAATCGAAAATAAACTTAAATTTTGGTTTTCTAACCAACAAAGCTTACGTTAATAGCAAATTGAGTGATTGAAATTTGAAGGATTTAATAAAAATTCGGTAAATTTGCAGATTAGCTCCCGAACGCTTTTCAACAAATTGTTTTCAGAAACATTACTAGGACCCCACCTGGGTGCACAAACCACAAGAAAAATTTCTTGTTCACACCCCCAAGGAAGTTATGGGACTGGGAGTGAATAGGGGTGGTGTGCGGGGTAGGCAGGGTTTAAGGGAGATATGGCTTCAAGATGTGAAAAAGACAGCTTTCAAGTCACTTTATTCGAATTTTCTGCTCATATTTCCTTTTTACTACCTACCCCGCTCAGCACCCCTACTCACTCCTGGTCCCGTATCTTCCTTGGGGGGTAAAACAAGAAATTTTTCTTGGGGTTTGTAGATCCGTGGGAGGAGGGGGGGGGGCAGGTTTCTGAAAAAAGTTTTTTGAAAAACGTTCGGAAGCTAAACTGCAAATTTACCGAAAATTCGCTACCAAAACGCACTTACTGCGTCCAGATTTTTTTCTTACAAACGCATCATATTTCTATAAAAAATGGAAAAATGCATTAACGAATTTAATCTACGAAATTAGCAAAAAAAAATTATACACCCCTACTCACTCCTGATCCCGTAACTTCCTCGGGGAGTGTGAACAAGAAATTTTCCTTGGAGTTTGTGGATCCAGGAGGGTGGGGGCCTAGCCAGGTTTCTGAAAACAGTTTTTTGAAAAGCGTTCGGGAGCTAAACTGCAAATTTACCGAAAATTCGCTACCAAAACGCACTTACTGCGCCCAGATTTTTTTCTTACAAACGCATCATATTTAAACAAAAAATGCAAAAATGCATTAACGAATTTGTTCTATAAAATTTAGCTAAAAAAAAATTATGCACCCCCTACTCACTCCTGATCCCGTAACTTCCTTGGGGGGTGTGAACAAGAAAGTTTTCTTGGGGTTTGTGGATCCAGGGGGGATGGGGGCTAGTTTCTGAAAACAGTTTTTTGAAAAGCGTTCGGGAGCTAATCTGCAAATTTACCGAAAATTCGCTACCAAAACGCACTTACTGCGTCCGGATTTTTTTCTTATAAATGCATATTTCGATAAAAAATGCAAAAATGCATTAACATATTTGTTCCACGATAATTAGCTAAAAAAAATTATAGACCGTTAAACCATAAACTTCACTAAACCTACAAATAACTCTCCAAAAAGCCACCAAACTTAACTAAACTGACAGCCAAAACATCAGAGAAAGGGTCTATTTGAAATGGATTTTCTGTAAACATTTTAGTAAAATGAAGGGCAATGACGGTTGAATCTGAAACTTAAGGGTTCGCAGAACACTCTTCTTGCAACATTTTCTTTTCACAAACGGTATTTGTTTCACATTCTTGGCCTAAACATTGCCAATTTTGACGTTTAAAATTGCGAGTTTGACGTTTAGAGGAAAACTCCAAAATTTGTTGCTTTAACTGCCCATAACTTCTTTGTATTTAAAGCTATGGACCTAAATTTTGGTACAGATTTCACTCTTTATAATATAAACACGCGTACCAAATTTGGTTGCCCTTACTTTGTTACTTCTGGAGATATGAATTTTTTAATAAAGAAAATACAAAATTTTCCGGGAAAACCTAGTCCGATTTTCCTGGCTAACGAATTTATCCAAGCCACTTGCGAAAGGAAGGTACTCTGCAAATTTTATCAAGATCGGTCCATTATTTTGTGAGTTATCGGTTGGATATATATATATATATATATATATATATATATATATATATATATATATATATATATATATATATATATATATATATATATATATATATATAAACACAGATCTCCCCATAAGCGAATTTAAAAAAAAATCGCTAAAAACAGCAAATTCCAAAGATAATTTGATTAACGTAAATCATTTTATTAAAAATGCTTCCTAACGAAGCTAGAGCGCTTCGACATCAATTTTTTCCAAATATCTTTAGAATGCGTTCACCTAATTAAATGATATTTGACAAGCAAATTTATATTAATAAATCTAATCGTTGACTGTAAATTCTGTATTTCAAATACTTTCATAAGCATCTCGTTTGAGGAGAACAACGGGCATTTTGAACCATAATTTTTTTTATCCAGGATGTTCCATAATAAGATGTCAATATTGAAGGGCGCCAACATATGCACTAAGTGACTAACTGAAGATTGGAACCTGTGATGAGCACAGATAAGTATACCTGGAGAACCAAACTTACCACAGAACATTTTACTAAAGACCTGACGATCGTTTCACTAACAAAGTTAGCGTCATCAGATGATGAAAAATTCTAAACTACTTACAACTAAACATCACAATATACTACGTCTTAGGTGAAGACGGATAGAGAGGGGGACGAAATCTCAGGCAAATTTTCTTTGTATTTTATTTTAAGTACCGGACGAGGACGAAAGTTTCCCCAAAAAAATGGTTTCCCAAAAATTCATAAACCGGTAAAATCAATGAGACCTCTTATTTCGGCTATAGATTCCCCGACATATAATTGCGCGAAATGGCAAATCGCATCTTAACATCAATATAAATAAATCAATACCTCACGTCTATTAACAGTAATAAGGCTGATATTAGAGGATTAAAAACATATTACAATAGTAATATTTACAAAAATGCAAATAACTTCCATTTTAAGCTTGTCAATGAGACAGATATTATGAGGCATCTAGCCTCAATGAAAACAAAAGCTAAAGGTTTTGATGGTGTGAGTATCGACATGATTAACCTATGTCTCCCAGAAATTCTCCCTCAACTGCTTCATCTTGTAAGCTTTTGTATTGCGACAAAGTGCTTTCCCAAAGTTTGGAAAGTTGCAAAGTTTTTCATGTTTCCAAAAGGGAACAATACAACTCAGTTTAATCATTTAAGACCTATAAGCATTTTCCCAGTTCTTTCAAAGTTATTGGAGAAATTGATGTCCGAGCAAATAACTGCTTACCTTGGGGACAACAACATCTTGCCAAACGTACAGTCCGGATTTGTTAGGGGCAGGTCCACCACAACAGCATTAGCAAATATTAGTGATGACATCCTCACAGCTAACGATAAAAATCAAGTTACAGCTTTGGTATTGCTAGACTACAGTAAAGCTTTTGATATGATCAGTCATTAACTATTGTTCTCGAAGTTACAATATATTGGTTTCAATCATGACGCCGTTCAGTTTATAGAGAGTTACTTTTCAGATAGGGCACATAGGGTTGTCTGCGGGTCGGATGTATCGGATTCTTTGAGTTTATTAAAAAGAGTTCCACAGGGCTCTATGTTGGGTCCCCTTCTATTCAATATTTATACGTTTGATTTTCAAGAACAAATAATCACGAGCACAGTACACTTCCATGCCGATGATACCCAGCTTTACAAATCCTTTCCTGTCGAAAATGCCTTAGACGCTAAGCAAGTTTAAATGCAGACCTTGATAGGTTAGTCACGACAGCAAAGAAGCATGATCTTGCGATAAATGTCAATAAGTGTTGCGTACTTTATTTTGGCAGGAAGGTCAGTAGGAATAGGGTTTGTTCTCAAAATATTGATAGATGGGAGTTGCTTGGAAGCAAAACAATCTGCAAAGAATCTTGGTCTCATAATAGTTAACAATTTAAAATTTTCTGATCACGTCACTCATCTTTGTAGAGCGCGCTTTAGCCTATTGAAATCTTTTTATAGCCACCGAAATTGCCTTCCAGTGAAAGTAAAAGCTCTCTTGGTAAACTCTATGATTCTCTCGCGCTTTAACCATGCTGATGTTGTGTATTGACCTGCCGTTGACAGTTGGGATCGGCAAAGAATAGAAAAGGTTCAGAAGTCATGTTTACGGTTCATCTTTAATCTGAAAAGAACAGATCGTGTTTCTTATAAGTTAAAAGAATTAGATTGGCTGAATATGAAGAATCGCTGGAAAGTACATCTTCTTTGCTTAACTCACAAGATTGTCCTCGGGGCGGGGCCTGATTACCTACATCAGAAGCTCTGTTTTCGGAGACAAATACATTCGCTCAATACAAGACTCGATCACTTGTTTGCCATATCTAAATATTATACGAGTCAATATCGGAGCTCTTTTTCCTATGTTGCACCACATCTGTATAATAAAATACCTTTTGAACATACTGTATGTTCTCTTCCAGGGTTTCGGAGATATGTTATAGATTTTTATAAAAATAGTCAGTTTGCGTAGTGTAGTTATAGTAAATCATATTCATATTTAAGAATTCTTTTCTTTCAGATAAATTTAAGGCGCACAATTGTCAATGTTTTGTTGTTTTGGATACTAAGGCATTTATAATTTGTTTATTTTGTAATTCCTACATTTTAAGTTATATTTTAAGAGCGTATATATATATATATATATATATATATATATATATATATATATATATATATATATATATATATATATATATATATATATATATACACAGGGTGTCCCGGAGTCCGATGTACAACCGACCTAGCATAGATTTTTCAGCCAAAATGAGGTCGATTAAGATCAACTCACTTCTATACATAGTTGCACCGTTTAGCCGCCAGAGGGCTTCAAAGTTATTATTTTTTAATTTTTTTACCTATCTCCTAAACAGGTAATCTCATCATATTCAAATTTCACAGAAATATTGTAATGATCAAGTGATTTTAGTAGTTATGAGAACTAGTGCAATTGCATCCGTGCAAGGATGTAAACTACCCCCACCCCTAACTTTTTTATCGTATTTATTTCTCTGGCCGTTAGATAAATAACAAGTTCATTTTTTTTTTCAAAGACCGCTGTCTTCTCAAATTTTTGTTGCTTTCGTGAAATTTTGCTTACTCTTTTAGTTTTTGAGCAAAATAGCTTTTAAGTTGAAGTTTGATGGACAAATACACTACTTCATTATATGTTTATTCATTAACCATAGAAACAATAAGAAAAGTAAAATTCGTGTAAAGTTTAAATTGAAACAAATTAAATCTAACTCATTAATTGTTCAATATGGCAACCATTGACTCGCCCTAAAGCTTCTAGTCTACGTAAAAAATTAAAACTTATAGCTCTAAATCTTCCCTATTCCGCAGTGAGGCAACAGCTTCTTCAATTCTATCCCACAATTGCTCCACGGTATGTATCTCCCCCTTGTAAACAGTCGCAAGGATTTAAATCTGGTGAACGTGCTGGCCAAGGAAGAGGAGCATTGTGACCTCTGCCCATCCATATATTGGGACATTGCTCACTAAGGTAATCCATTACAATGCGACCAAAATGGATGCATGGTCATGCATGTACCACATATCACGACGTAATGCGATCGGCAAATCTTCTAAAAATTCTGACAAAGTTTCTTGCAGGAAGTGTCAGTAGCCTCCCGCTATTAGCCTATTAGGTAACGTTATGGGCCCAATCAAATGACAATCAATTATTCGTGTACACACATTAATTTTGAATTCGCGCCGAAAATTCCTTACATGAATTGCGTGAGGATTTTCGTCTGCATAACGATGCGCATTATGACAATTTGTAACACCTCGCCGCGTGAAACATGCCTCATCTGTAAAAATCACCTTTTTGTGAAAGTTTGCATCTAGCCTTCTTTTCTGACGCATAACGCGTGCAAATAGAAGGCGTGCGTCATGGTCACCAGGTAGCAGTTCTTGGACAGGTTGTAAATGTTATGGGTGCAGTAGCTGTTGCTTCAGTATATGATTGACTGCTGTTTTTGGAATTTCAATTTGGTGCTTCAACAGCCTCTTACTAATGCTGGGATTCTCATTTACGATATCCAATACTTGCTCTTCTTCACGAAGACGGTCGACGTTAGAATTACGGCCAGCATTAAGTGTGTACACACTTAGGATTCCAGTCTCCCTTAGCCGTCTTTCCATAGAGGCAAATGTTCTGCGATCAGGAGTTTGCCTACTTGAAAATTTCTCCTTGTAGACTTGCACACTTTTGCTGAAGTGATGTTGGCATAAACCTAACACTAAAAGCATATCTACTTGTTCAGAAAAACTATAAACATGAGCCATATTTCTAAAAATTACCTTATTAATTTGTCACTCTGGCAAATACTATTAATGCAATAATAAGCTGTAATGTCAAAATAGGCATATATTAAACTCATTTCCATAGTAACAGGATTTAATTATTTAAGTATCGTTTAATGCAACTATCTGTGCTTACATTAATACCATTTTGCGCAAAAACTAAGAGAGCAAACATAATTTTACAAAAGCAACAAAAATTTTAAAAAAGATCGGTCTTTAAAAAAAATTAATGTGTTATTTATCTAACGGCCAGAGAAATAAATATCATAAAAAAAGTTAGGGGTGGGGGTAGTTTACACCCTTGCAGGGGTGCAATTGCACTGTTCCTCATAACGACTAAACCACTTGCTCATTACAATATTTCTGTGAAATTTGATTATGATCGGATTACCTGTTTAGGAGATAGGTAAAAAAGGCTCAACGGCACAACTTTGTATAGGGGTGAGTTTATCCTAATCGACCTAATTTTGGCTTATATTATATATATATATATATATATATATATATATATATATATATATATATATATATATATATATATATATATATATATATATATATATAGGATGTCGCAAAAGTCGTAAATCAAACGTCACATGAAAATATGCTAGCTCAAGCCCTTTCAGAAAAACCCTATATGATCTTATCAAAAAGTTTACGGTTTTCAAGGTATTGACAATTTTATGAAAAAAATGAAAATGGTTAAATTTTGAGGTATTTTGGCACCCCCCACCCCCACCCCATGCAGAGAAAACATTTTCGGAATGTGATTTTTTTGCCTGTTAATCCTCTATAATAGCGTTATCGAACCAATCTGAAATATTTTGTATTATAATTCAGAAAATCTGAAGAAAAAAAAATAAATATCGGACTTTTCTTCCCCAATTTTTTCAAAATTTGGAATAAACCTCCGTACTGAAAAAAAATGTTAGTAAAATTTACTGTCTCATAATTTTAAAACCTTCCCTGTTTTCTGGAGATTCTAAAATGGTATAAAACATTACCAATATCTCTTAAAAGTAATTCACTGTCCACAATTGAAAATAAATTTGGAAGTGAAATCAGGTAGCAAATAAATCAAAATAAACAGATTGTGACATTTACAAAAATTATTCTATTTATAACAGATGCTCTATTTGACGGCTATTCTGTCATATACATAAACGATATCGTCGTAGGAACGATCCTCTTAGTCTTCTTAGACTGCTTCGTGAAATTTCTTGAGCTGCTGTTCTGATTATTTGACGTCCACCTGCCCGGGTATGTCTGATTCAAGTATTGCCTTACTCCTAAGGCAGAGTGGGCTGCGCACCCATCATTTTGAAGCCACATTGTTCTCCGAAGTTCTAATGGGGGTGTCTACCAGCAGTTCTGGCAAATTGTTTTGTAAAAATGCCAAATATCTTTGGCCGTAGGGCGCAGTTCCACTAGTCCTAAAAGTGTTCCGTTAAAATACCGGCCCAGAGATTTATCTTAAATTGATGCTGGGACCGATCTTCTCTGAGATCATGTGGATCTTCAATTTTCCAACTATGAAACTTAGTGAAGGTTATGTTACAAATCATTTGTACATGCTGACTCGCCACTCCATTAAACTTTATCGAAGAGATTGGGATCTTGTATGATTTTTCTTAATATAATTTCGCAAAAACGCTTGCGCCTTGCGTATTCACGCAGTTCCAAAATTTGGACCGTCTGAATATGGTACCCATACCTTTTTAAAATTCTATGAGTAGTACACGCTGAGACACCAGTTCGTCTCTGTACTTTCTGCCTCGAGGCACCAGGTTATTTGATAACAGCGCTGTTAGAATGCCTGGCATCGATCGTGTTGATCGAACTGGACGACCGGGAACTGCAGACGAGGGTGCTGCCCTGGATGCTGTTATCGAAGAACCTGGTACCTCGACGCGGAAAGTACAGAGACGAACTAGTGTCTCAACGTCTATTACTCATATGATTTACAAACGGTATGGACCATATTCAGACGGTCCAAATTTTGAAACTGCGTGAATACGCAAGGCGCAAGCGATTTTGCGTAATTATGTTAAGAAAAATCATACAAGATCCCAATTTCTTCGATAAAGTTTTATGGTTTGGCGAGTCAGCATGTACAAATGATTTGTTACATGAACCTCCATAACTTTCATAGTTGGAGAATTGAAGATCCACATGAGTTTGGAGAGGATTGGCCCCAGCACTAATTTAAGATAAATCTCTGGGCCGGTATTTTTAACGGAACACTTTTAGGACCAGTGGAACTGCGCCCTACGTTAAATGGCGAAAGATATTTGGCGTATTTACAAAACAATTTGCTAGACCTGCTGGAAGACATCCCATTAGAATTTCGGAGAACAATGTAGCTTCAAAATGATGGATGCCCAGCCCACTCTGCCTTAGCAGTAAGGCAATACTTGAATCAGACATACGTGGGCAGGTGGATGTCAAAGAATCAGAACAGCAGCTAAAGAAATTTCACGAAGCAGTCTATGAAGACTAAGAGGATCGTTTCCAAGACGATATCGTTTATGTATATGACAGAATAGCCGTCAAATAGAGCATCTGTTATAAATAGAATAATTTTTGTAAATGTCACAATCTGTTTATTTTTATTTATTAGCTACCTGGTTTCACTTCCAAATTACTTTCAATTATCGAGAGTGAATTACTTTTAAGAAATATTGATAATGTTTTATATCATTTTAGAATCTCCATAAAACAGGGAAGTTTTTCAAATCATGAGTCAGTAAATTTTACTAACATTTTTTTCAGTACGGAGGTTTATTCCAAATTTCAAAAATTCTGGACGCAGCAAGTGCGTTATGATAGTGAATTTTCATAAAA
The DNA here is from genome assembly GCA_964006375.1 of Tillus elongatus. Classification (NCBI taxonomy): domain Eukaryota; kingdom Metazoa; phylum Arthropoda; class Insecta; order Coleoptera; family Cleridae; genus Tillus; species Tillus elongatus. The sequence continues at coordinate 269,938,753 of OZ023262.1, forward strand.
ATGTTTTTAATAGCAAATATGTGTGTTTTTTTTAAGAAAGCAGGCATCAAATTTGGTTACCAGTATAACCTATATAGTAAAAACAATGTGCCATGTTTCATCAAAATAACTTTATTATTTGAAAATGTACAAAAATTTCCGAAAGTAAACTTAAAGTATTCTCGAAAAAACTCGTTTCTTGGTCAACCTTATGGGTTAATAGCAAATTGAGCTATTCAAATATGAAGCATTTGATCAAAATTCGCTACCATAACGCACTTGCTGCGTCCAGAATTTCTTTTCTTACAAACATGCATTATGTTTTGATGGAAAGTGCAAAAATGCAATAACATAAGGCGTGTATCACCAACGACTTATGGGCCACCCTGTGATTGTAGCAATATTTCTTTAGGATGTAGCTCAAGACACCCTATAATTAATATATACAATTTTTTTTTAAATATTGTATAATAAAGGATATATTGAGCTTTATTGATTTTTTACGAAAATTCGACAAACATTATTATTAAAGCATCAGAGAAAGGGTCTATTTGAAATGAATTTTCTGAAAACATTTTAGTAAAATGAAGGACAATGACGGTTGAAACTAAGAGATCAGGGTTTGTTTTCTTCTTAAGACATTTTATTTCCATAGCCCGTATTAGATTCAAGTTCTTTGCCTAAATGTTGCCAATTTTGACGTTTTAAATCGCAACTTTGACGTTTTGAGAAAAACCCCAATTTATTTTTCTGGTAGGTTACTTACCTATAAGTATATAAACCGGCGTACCAAATTTGGTTGCCCTTACTTTGTTAATTCCGGAGATATAGATATTTTTCGAAAGGAAAAACAAAATTTTCCGGGAAAAGCTGGAGCGATTTTCCTGGATAACGAACCTATCCAAGCCATTTGCAAATGGAAGGTACTCACCAAATTTAATCAAAATCGGCCCATTATTTTTTGAGTTATCGGTGTGATACATATATCAGTATATAAATATATATATATATATATATATATATATATATATATATATATATATATATATATATATATATATATATATATATATATATATATATATAAACATATAAAAATTGAAACTGACCCCGGATATGTGTTCTAGGGGGCCTAATTAGCGCTCATTTAAAGAATTTTTTTCAAAATTGAAAAGTCGGGGTTTCCTCATTAGTGAATTTTTTTTTAGAAAATTCACTAAAAAATGGGGAAGAAAAGTCCGATTTTTATTTATTTTTCTTAAGATTTTCTGAATCATAATACAAAATATTTCAGACTGGTTCGATAGCGCTATTATAGAGGACTAACAGGCACAAAAATCACATTCCGGAAATGTTTTTTCTGCATGTGGAGGGGCAAAATATGTTAAAATTTGACAATTTTTATTTTTTCATAAGATTGTCAATATCTTGAAAACCGTAAACTTTTTGAAAAAATCATATATATATATATATATATATATATATATATATATATATATATATATATATATATATATATATATATATATATATAGACATAAAAATTTTAATTGGCCTTGGTTTTGTGTTGTAGAGGCCCTAGTTTGCGCTCATTTGTAAAAGAAATTGCAAAGTCTTATCGATATCTCTCTAATAGCAAATTGTTTTAATCAAACATCGCCGCTAAAAATACACACAATCAGAGTTGTGATCCTTGATTCCCGACATTCCAGTCTGATGCAGCTGTAGCCCTGTTATTTTAAACCCGCGACCTACGCGTCCTAGATAGTTACTTTACACTGCTTGTTACGAATAACTTACTAACGTTTCTGAAGTTGTTAAATCAACGCACAGTTTGAGACAATGTAACACAGTTACACATTACATTTCATAATTTACTCGAGCAACTGATTACTGCATCACCGAAGGGTATTTATAAAGTTACAGAACATTCAAAAGGGTCTCTCTAATCGTAGATACGGAGTTAACTGAGATAACAAAGGATTTTACGGCAGTCAGCACTAATTTTGAGGCTGAGTTTATACAGTGATGCATCTTGAGCTCGCCAACGACTTAAGATAACACCTTGTAATGATTCATAAATCACAAATATTGTGACAAATCACACAAAGTTAGGTCTGCTTGTGAACGCTGGCTTATAAAAGCACCCTTGGAGATTTAATAATCTATAAATGGTACGGGGAAAGCCTAGTTACTGGTGTGAAATACATAATTAAGAAGTCTCAGGTTATCATCTTGATAATGGTCGTTAGTGTGGCGCCATCTGCTGCAGATTTAGGAATTAACGGTCTACAGTTTGTGTAAATTAGAGCGAGTTGAGGGAAAGCACCACCCAACTACTTTCAACTTTGTTCGTGAAACAATATTAAAATTCACTGTGAAATGGCGGTGAACAAAGTCTTCATACAAATGGGTTTTAATTAAAATTATAATTCTTGATTAAGTCTCGGTTCTGTCTTCTCGATTGAGTCTTCCGTCCTGTAAGTATGGACTTAGTTTTTGCGGTGAGAAAGTTTTATCTTACAGTCACGTTTTACTGGTATTGTACTGTTGATTTTCCGCATGGAAAATCTGAAGTAGATTTATATTAATAAGTTTTCCATTATATTTGAATTATGACATATATCGACAGTGAAGCGAAAAAAGTTAAAAGCTTTGTTTTCGTTTGACGTTTGTGCGTCAGTGTGGTAGCGGTAGTTGGTGTTGGTTGGTAAATATGGTGGTATGGTATTATTAGCAGACTTTTCCTTTACGTGATAGTAAAGGATTTTTTTTAAAGCCCGAGGAGGTACTACCCCTTACATCAAGGGACCAGTGAAGTCCCAACGGAAGTACCCGGTTCTGGTGTATGAGTTGGTTTCCCTTATAAACAAAAATGATGATGGCTCATCCTTGTACAAAAGATTCCGGAGATAAAATACCCCATCCATTCGGATCTCCGGGAGAGGGGTGTGCAGGGGGCGCCGGCATTAAGATTTAACATATCCTTCTCGAATATATGTGGCCTAAATTCTAACCTGAACTCCGTCCACCATTTCCTCCAGGCTAATTGGTCCCAACTCCTCATCCTCACCGAAACCCAAATCAGTGCCAAAACCGCCACTAATCACTTTAATTTCTCGGGGCATAAGCCGCTTACTTCCTTAAGATTGCATGGAGGTGTGTGCGCATATGTCCTTAGCAATCTACCCTGCACCAGACCCCAATTTAGAAGCTGGAAGAAAAGACATAGTTTGGATGAAACTATTTCTCAGGGCTGCAACTAAATTCATCTGTTGCATTTTCTGGTCACCTTCTGACAACAACTTTGTCCAGGTCTTCTACTACCTTTCTGAAAAAACCGACCATCTGATTTCTGAATATTCTTCTTCCGAGGTCACTATTCTTCAATGTACATTAAGGAATGGCTATGATCTTCAAAAACCGATCCACAAGGGAGAGCAGCGGAGGCCTTTGCAGTCAGCAATTCTTTAGCCAATATAGTTCAGCAACCTATCTACTTTCCTCGCATGCCAACACACAGCTCAAATCGATTGGATCTTCTTCTTACTACAAAACCTGAATGCTATAAGACATCACCGGCCGCCACTCAGACCACGGCGTGGTCACTGCTTCCTGCGCAATGAAACCCGAGGTCACCCACGTATCGTTTGGCACTAAAGCTCCGCGAACTGGGAAGAAATGCGGGATTACTTTTCCTCATTTCCATGGGTGTCTGTATTATTCTCTCGCTCTGACCCCGCTGATATCTCACAAAACGTCACCGAAATTATCCAAGCTGGCATGAAATTATTTATTCCACGTACACACAAAACCTCTTCAGCCACTCAAATGCCCTTGTTCTCTAAATCTTGTGACAAGGCCAGACTTGAAAAGGTCGAAGCTCACAAAACGCTTCTACACAACCCCAGTTAAGAAAACCGTTAAACATTTAACGACGCAAGAAACCGCTATGTCCGCATTCTTTCTAAGGCAAAAAACTCGTTTAATAGCCACATCAAAAACAAAGTTCTTTTAAGCTCCAACGGCAGCAAACCCTCCTGGACTCTTGCTAAATCTATTGGGAATAATTTCCGCAAGAGCACGTTTCCACCACTTGTTTTAGGGGATGAAATTGTTTCTAGCGCCCTGAAAAGGCTGAACTTTTTGCCTCGTTGTTCGCCGACAATTCTACTCTCAACTGACCTCCAAATGTTCAGCCACCAACAGCCCCCAATGTCGCGCATAAAATGACGAATATCATTTTCAAAACTAATAAGGTACGAAAGATGCTCTCTTCTCTTAATACCAGGAAAGCTTCTGGCCTCCCTAGTAACCGAAAAACTGCTTGAGTACAACCCATCTCCAAAAAAGCATCTAAGGCGCTTTCTAGCAACTACAGGCCTATTTCTCTCATTTCCGTCGTCTCTAAAGTGATGGAAAAGTATATAAACACCCAATTACTAAATTTTCTTGAAAATCACAGTCTAATCCACGAGAGGCAGTATGGATTTCGTCAGCGCAGATCAACTGCCGACCTCCTTTCCTTTGTCGCCCATTTTTGGAACAAGTATATGGAACTACACGGTGAATACCAGATTACCGCTCTAGACATATCCAAAGCATTCGACCAGGTCTGGCACGCAGCGCTCCTAAATAATCGTCCCGCATATGGCCTACCACCAAAACTCTGTACCTGGACAGCAAATTTTCTCTCCAACCGCAGCATTTCTGTTGTCGTGGATGATCATTCCCCTAAACTGAATCCAATTAATGCAGGAATTCCTCAAGGTTCAGCTGTAGCCCCTACTTTGTTTCTTCTCCACATCAGTGACCTCCTCTCTAGCACATCCAACCCAGTTCACAGTCACGCGGACGACAGCACCCTCCACTCAAATATACAATATTCTAAGCCTGTCTTTTTAGCCCAATTAGATGAGGATCGCAGACCCGTGGAGGGTTCTGTTTCCGTGGATCTCCAAAAAATATTAGAGTGGGTAGAAATCTTGTACAATTCAATCCCACCAAATCTCAGTCTTGCTTTCTATCTCATAAGAGATACACCAGCCCTAGACCCATCACAATCAACAACCAAGTTATTTAAAGTAATGGGTCCTTTTCACTTGTTGGCAATTCTGTAGATCGAAATCTCAATTGGCACCAACATGTTACATCAATTGCAGAAGCGGCTGCTAAAAAATTAGGCTTCCCCTTCCGGGCTCGCTAATACTTTTCACCAGCTAATGTGTATACCTTATATACTTCACAAATAAGGTAAAAACTCGAATACTGCTCCCACATCTGGGGTTTCGCCGCCGCTTCTAAGCTCACTATCCTGGACTTCATTAAGAAGAGAGCTGTACGTCTCATCGGTGACCCTACCCTCACCCCAAAGCTACGATCCCTTGCCCACCGACGTGCCGTTGGTGACCTCTCACTCTTTTATAGATATCTGCACGGGCACTGCTTAGAGGAGCTTTCTTCCATAGTTCCTCCACCTGCTGCCCCCAGCAGATCTACCAGGGGAACAGAGCGAATGCACCCTTTTACTGTCCAGCTCAGCAGACATAAAACATCTTGTTATGCCCGCTCTTTTGTCCCGAGGACTTCCAAGTTGTGGAATTCCTTACCGGCACAAGTTTTTCCTTCTCCTCCGAACTTCCATACCTTCAAGCCCAGAGTTAACAAGTTGCCTCTTTCCTCCTTGTCGACACGGTACGATAGTATTTAGGCTGTAAGCGCTCGTGGTGTGTTGTTGAAATAAAAAAAACCTGCCAGTATACAGATGCATTTATTCATTCGGGGCCCCGTAATCAGAATGAGTACACTCTAAACCCTTTAATGAGGTTAAATTGGAAGGCATGTCTGGTGCCATTAGCTGCGGTAATTTCAACTCAAATAGCGTGTTAAAGTTGTTGCGGTTAAAAAGCTCGTATTCGAATTTGTGCCGCGCCGCCGGTTCCGCGTCCGCGGTGTCAAACAGCGTGTCGCAGGACATCCTGGTATCTAATAATAAAACCGTTATTTACTATCAGTTCTGTATATACGTAATATTACTAATATTATCACTTATCCAGGGTTTCGGAGACGTGACGAAGTGCTAATATTAAGGATTCTGCAGTTATCACACCTGAGTCTAGCCTGGTCAGAAAGGATCGGACAGGGAGAGGCGGTGGTGTAGCTGTGTATATCAGAGGTACGCTGAAGTTTCATGTCCTTGATACATCATTTGATGGTCGTTTGGAACAACTGTGGGTAGGTTTGAAATTGAAGGGTAAAATGGTGTGTTTTGGTTCATTGTATAGACCTCCAAGTGCGAGCCTGGTCAGTACTCTTGACTATTTGGAGAATATTTTGGTTGGTTGTCTCCCTGAATTTGATACTGTCTTATTTGGGGGAGACCTTAATGTGGACCTGCTTGAGGTGAACCGTTCTACTCTTCTGGAACATCTATTTTTGAAATATGACTTATCTCAGCTAACTAGGGGTCCTACAAGGATTGCAGATCGCAGAGAGACATTGCTGGATGTTATCGTCACTTCGGAACGGAATGTTGTATTGGGTTGTGAGGTCATCGGCGTGGATCACATTTCAGATTATTGTCTCGTTTTCTCCTACTTGAGATTTTGTAAGCCTAAGCATCCTGTGAAATTTTTAAATTACAGAGATTTCTCTCATTTTAACTACCAAATGTTTTTGGATCACCTCAGGCTAATAAATTTTGATGCAATATACCTAATGGATGATATTAGCTAAATTGTAAATAACTTCAATGAGAATGTTACCAGTTTATTCAACATGCACCTTTTAAGACCATCCGTGTTACTAGGCCCGGAATCCTGGCTTACAGACAACTTCATGCTTATGATTCGTCTTAGAGACTGCCTTTATTCTAAGTATAAAAACCTAAAGATATATGTTGCCCTTAATGATTACAAGTACATGAAGAACTTCGTAAATGAGTGCATTAAGGCAGAAAAAAAGGCGTACTTAAACTATAAGTTTGATAGTGATCCCAAAAACTTCTGGAGGACTTTGAGGCTCTTACATGTCTGCGCCGATGACGTCAACCCTTGTTCAAAGTTGGGTACATCGGATGAGTTTAACGAATTCTCTATTAATGGAATTCCTGCTCCCCTTTGCGTAAAAAGACGAGTGCTGTTGAATTGGGTGACTTTCATCCTATCAGCCTTCTGCCTACATTATCTAAGATTTTTGAAAAGATAGTTAAGTTTCAGCTTTCCAAGTACTTGGTTGTCACAATATTTTTTCGCTAACACAGTCTGGATTTAGGGGGGATCACAGTACTGTACTGCACTTTTGCACATTGCAGACGACTTGTATAGAGCGGCTGATAAGGATGAGCATTCCTGTTTAATACTGTTAAATTACAGCAAGGCTTTCGGCACCATAGATCATAAAGCCGTTTTTAATCAAGTTGAAACATTTTGGTTCTAATGCTCTTCCACTGAACTTTTTCACTATCTGCCTTACGAATAGAACTCAGAGCGTAGCGGTAAACTCGTGTGTTTCTAGTCCTATTCCCGTAACCAGAGGTGTTCCTCAGGGCAGTATTGTGGGTCCATTGTGGTTTTCTGTTTATACAGCCGATCTTTTAGCTTTCTAAAGTATTGTGATTCTCACCAGTATGCCGATGGCTTTTAGCTATACTGTCATTTGAACTCTGAGAGAATGTTACTTGCAGTTGAGGGCATTAATACGGATCTGCGATCAATGTCTAAGGTTTCTGTGGCAAATAGCCTTATTTTAAACGAAAAGAAAACTGAGTTGTTGGGGTTGGGCAAACAGAGGGCTGTGTTTACTGGCCATACATCATTCTCACTGTTGCTCAATGGAAGTGTTTCACGTACTGCAGTTGTCGAAGCCTGGGTCTCATCTTGGACCCTGATTTAAGCTTTAGGGGGCACGTGAGTAAGCTTATTAGACACTCTTTTGGCATACCGAAATCTCTTTATATCCATAAGGACGTATTGAATAGTGTCCTGATCCTCAAATTGAGTGAGTGCCTTATACTTAACTACATATCATACTGTGACACAATTTACTGGCCAGCCATTCTTGCAGCCGATAAGGTCAGCCTGCAGAGGCTCCTGAATGCTTGTCTCAGATTCGGCTATAGTTTGAGAAAGTTTGATCGCATTTCCTATAGATACAGGTCATCTGGTTGGAAGCGTTCGGGTGAGAGATACAGATTGCATATGGCGTGTATGGTTTTTAAGTAAACCAATGTTGGGGTGCCTACTTACTTGCACAATAAATCGGTTAGAGTTCTGATAGGCATTCCAGGGTGACTCGTTTTCGTGGTTCGTATGTAATCTCTAAGCATCGTACGTCAATGTTTATGCGATCGTTTAGTTATAACTCTCCAAAGGTGTATAACAGTCTGCCACAGGAAGTGAAATCCGCAACTAGTGTTGGGGTGCCTACTTACTTGCACCGTAAATCGGTTAGAGTTGTGATATGCATTCCAGGGTGACTCGTTTTCCTGGTTTGTATGTAATCCCTAAGCATCGTACGTCAATGTTTATGCGATCGTTTAGTTATAACGCTCCAAAGGTTTATAACAGTCTGCCACATGAAGTGAAGTCCGCAACTAGTGTAGGGGTTTCTAAGGAAAAACTCAAGACTATTCAGTTTTGTTGCGTTCTGCGTGCGGTATGATTCTTTAGGCGTGCAATCAGGCTTTGTGTTTTGACCTCCTATTTTGTGTCTTTGTCAGTTTTTATGTTTTGTACCCTTTTGGACTGCGTGCGTCCTAGATTGTTATGTGGATTTTTGGTTGGTTTGTATATATTCAGGCCGCACTTATATTAGAATTATTTTATTTTAGACGTAGTGCATGTTATAGTTATACTTGTCTGTAATTTAGCTTTAGTTTTAGTTTAATTACAAAATGGTTAGATGGAAGAGCAGCTTTGCTGAATCTCGCCGTTTTTCTTTGTTTCTTTCTTAGAGCGAACATAATCCCGTAATTGCAAATTATGCATCTGATTAATTATTAACGCAATAAAGTTGATTTTATATATATATATATATATATATATATATATATATATATATATATATATATATATATATATATATATATATATATATATATGGTAAGTTAAATTATTTAAAGATGGTGTCTTGTGATGAATTAAATAACTCCCACTAAAGTGGTATTTTGTACAACGCCTTGCGGTACTAATATTTAACAAGAAACTCTATCAGATCCAGCAACTGCTGCAGGTAATTACAATCTATGTTTTTCAATTTATCTCATTCATCATCTGTTTAAATATGCCAATTTTTAAACTCGTCTTTCACACAAGGAAATATAAAAAAATAAAACTTGCTGAAGTTGTGAAAGAGTTTCGACAAAGTATCCACGGTGACTAGCGATGTATTTTGAACAATAGAATTTTATGGTTTATACAAGCTTTTGTTATACAGAGTATCTGCTCATCCGAACTGTTGATTATTAGACATGTTTCTACAGAATTTGTTTTTAGATTTATTGAAATAGCTCGAGGAAAACAACCCATAGCATTAATCTTCTCTTCCAAAACAAATTCTGGATTCGCCAATGAATGTTTATCTAGTAGATAAAAGAATTTAGATATATAAACACATAAAGTTTAAAACTGACCTTGTTTATGGGTTCTGGGGATTTTTTTTTATTTCAGCAATACACAACGATGGCTCACAGCCTAAATACTATGGTACCGTGGGAATTGACAAGGAGAAAAGGGGCAACTTGCTAATTCTGGACTTAAAGGTTTGGAGGTTCGGAGGAGAAGGAAAAACTTGTGCCGGCAAGGAATTCCACTACATGGAAGTCCTCGGGACAAAAGAGCGGGCATAACAAGCTGTTCTATGTCTGGTGACCTGGACAGTAAAAGGGTGCATTCGCTCTGTTCCCCTGGTAGATCTGTTGGGGGCAGCAGGTGGAGGACCGATGGAAGAAATCTCCTATGAGCAGTGCCGGTGCAGATATCTATAAAAGAGAGAGAGAGAGAGAGAGAGAGAGAGAGAGAGAGAGAGAGAGAGAGAGAGAGAGAGAGAGGTCACCCACGGCACGTCGGTGCGCAAGGGATGGCAGCCTTTGGGTGAGGGTAGGGTCACCGATGAGACGTATAGCTCTCTTCTCAATCGAGTCCAGGATAGCGAGTGTAGAAGCGGCAGCGGCAGCGGCAGATGTGGGAGCAGTATTCGAGATTTGGCCTTATTTGTGAAGTATATATATATTTGGGCAGTAGGTGGAGGAACTATGGAAGAAAGCCCATTTGAGCAGTGCCCGTGCAGATATTTATAAAAGAGAGAGAGAGAGGTCACCAACGGCACGTCGTGGGCAAGGGATGGCAGCTTTTGGGTAAGGGTAGGGTAACTAATGAGACGTATAGCTCTCTTCTGAATGGAGTCCAGGATAGCGAGTATAGAAGCGGCAGCAGCACCCCAGATCTGGGAGCAGCATTCGAGGTTTGGTCTTATCTGTGAAGTATATAAGGTATAGAGATTAGCTGGTGAAAAATATTTGCGAGCCCGGAAGAGGAAACCTAATTTTTTAGCAGCCGCTTCTGCAATTGATGTGACAGGTTGGTGGCAATTGAGATTTCGATCCACAGAAATGCCAAAAAGTGAAAAGGACTCATTACTTTGAATAACTTAGTTGTTCATTGTGATGGTTCTAGGGCTGGTGTATCTCTTATGTGATAGAAAGCAAGACTGAGAATTGGTGGAGTGGAAATGTACAAGATTTCTACTTCCCCAGTCTAATATTTTTTGAAGGTCCACAGAGACAGAACCCTCCATGAGTCTGCGATCCTCATCTAATTGGGCTAAACAGACAGGTTTAGAATATTGTATATTTGAGTGGAGGGTGCTGTCATCCGCGTAACTGTGAACTGGGTTGGATGTGCTAGAGAGGAGGCCATTGATGTGGAGAAGAAACAAAATAGGGGCTAAAGCTGAACCTTGAGGGACTCCTGCATTAATTCGATACAGTTTAGAGGAATGGCCATCCACGACAAAAGAAATGCTCCGGTTGGAAAGGAAACTTGCTGCCCAGGTACATAGTTTTGGTAGTAGAGCACAGGTCGGAACTTTATTAAGCAGCGCTGCGTGCCAGACCTAGTCGAATGCTTTGGATATGTCTAGAGCGGCAATCTGGGATTCACCGTGTAGTTCCATAGGCTTGCTCCAAGAATGGGTGACAAAGGAAAGGAGTTCGGCAGTTGATCTGCGCTGACGGAATCCATACTGCCTGTCGTGGATTAGACTGCGTTTTTCAAGAAATTTGAGTAACTCTGTGTTTATACACTTTTCCATCACTTTAGAGACAACTAAAAGGAGAGAAATAGACCTGTAGTTGCTAAGAAGCGCTTTGGATCCTTTCTTGGGGACGGGTTGTACTCGAGCGGTTTCCAGCTACTAGGGAATACGCCTCTATTGTAAGATGTCTGAAACAGACGAGTCAGGACAGAAGCAAGTTCTCTTACGCATTTTTTGAGAACAATTGCTGGCCTGAAGCTTTCCTGGTATTAAGAGAATACAGCATCTTTCGTACCTTTTTAGTTTTGAAAATGATATCCGTCATTTTATGCGTGACATTGGAGACTGTTGGTGGTTGATCGGCGATCAACGAGACAAAAAGTTTAGCCTTGCCCAGCGCGTTACAAACAATTTCATTACCTGAAGCAAAAGGTGGGAACGTGCTGTTGCAGAATTTATTCCCAATAGATTTAGCAAGACTACAGAAGGGTTTGCTGCCGCTGGAGCTTGAGAGGACTTTGTTTTTGATGTGGTTATTAAACGAGTTTTTGCCTCAGAAAGAATGCGGACATAGCGTTTTCTTGCGTCGTTAAATGCTTGACGGTTTTATTGACTGAGACTTTGTAAAAGCGTTTTGGAAGCCGTGACCTTTTCAAGTCCGGCCTTGTCACAGGATTTAGAGAACCAGGGCTTTTGAGTGGCTGAGGAGGTTGTTTGTGTATGTGGAGTAAATGATTTCGGAGACGTTTTGTGAGATATCAGAGGGGTCAGGATGAGAGAAGCAGACAGACGCCCATGGAAATGAGGAAAGTAATCCCGCATTTCGTCCCATTTCGCGGAGTTGTAGTCCCAAACGATACATGGGTGTGATGACTGTGTGACCTCGGGTTCTAATAAGTCCTCGTCTAAAAAAAAGCTTCCACAAAATTGGAATGTATCGGAATTGGAAAATATTTATATAATGAAATTTTTTAATAAACAAAAATTATATTTAACTAGGTCAACGTTTAAAACTATCACCATAAAGCAGCTTCTTACGTTTTAAACTAGCGCTTCCTAATCTTAGTATTCGGCAAGCTCTCGCAATTCATTATCGGCACGAGCGTGTAACGTTGAAAACGAAACCGTCGGGATATGGGAAAGCAGTGTAACCTGTTTAATAATGTTGAAATTTGTATATATTCTGTAACATTACCGTACCGCAAATCTCTTCGCAGCTTGCAACATACTAACATTAACAGCATTCTTTATAAGCTAATTCCTTAAGCTAATTAATGAATTGGGAGTAGAAGCCAATAGCCCAAGTGCTAGGATATTCTGGGGATTCCCAAAGTCAATGTGAACTTTATGCCAAATGTAATGTTTAGGAGGAGAAGGGGGTGTCACCGAACAGAACCGTACTGGGAAATGGTTTAAAAGAGTATGTACTGTGTAAAAAACTTTAAATGTAAATAACTCTGAAAATGCAAGAGAACAAAGGGCAACAACAGTGTCAGCGTGCATGTAAGATACCGAACTATCAGTCGTTGTATTAAAAACGGGAAGTCATCTGCAAATTCAGCAAGGAAATTATTGAGGGCGAACCAGTTTTTTACTGGCCAAATATATTTTTAAAGGACTCGCTGTCATTTATATGCCATACAAAAAGTTTTCGCACATCAAGGAACTTATTGAGCAGGTAATATATAATTTATAATTGCACTTTCTCATAAGGTATTTTATTTTAAGTAAGTAAAGAAGAGCATGACATAAATGCGGAAATTATTCTTATTATTAGTACTACTGTGTGTAGGAGACTGCTCAATTCAATCGAATTTATTCCAGTAAAAGAGAATAATGTAATTATAAAATATATTTTCAGACTTTTAACCTGTTAAGCAAACATGCACAATTGTCTTACAGTGTGTGAAATGACTTAATGAGAAACTGTTAAATCACTCATCACACCTAAATATGAAGAGCTGGACTACGAGGGCGGGTCAATAAGTCCGTGACTTTTTGAATTTCCCGCCTATTCACAGAAAGGGTAATACTGCTCCTGTCAACAAGCATCTGTCAGTTGACTCCTGTCATATTTTGAACAATCTGCGTCATTTAGTTTGTGTTAGATAGCCATTGAAAGCAGACAACATCGTGAGTTATAACGAAAATGAAAAAAAGTGAATTTCGTGGGCTCATCAATCATTATTTTTTGCGGAAAAAAACATCACTCAAACCAAGGTTAAGCTTGATAAATACTATGATGACTCTGCACCATCAATTCCCATGGTGAAAAAGTAGTTTACTGAATTTAGTTGCGGCCGTACAATCACAAATGACGCCGAACGCTCTGGACTCCCAGTTGAGGTTGCTACTCCCGAAAAAATTGAAAAAATTCAGGATATGGTGTTGGCCGATCCGAGATTGTAAGTGCGAGAGATTGTGGAAGTCATAGGCATAACACATGGCTCAGTGATTTATATTTGCATGATCACTTGGGTATGAGAAAGCTATCCACAAGATGGGTGCCGCGTTTGCTTACACTCGACCACAAACGCAATCGTGTGACAACTTCCAGGGAGTGTTCGGCGTTGTTCAACTGCAATATAGACGGGTTTTTGCGCCGTTTCGTAACCGTTGACGAAATATGGATTCACCACAACACATCAGTGACCAAGCAGCAGTCAAAACAGTGGGTTTCTCCGTGCGAATCAGCGCTGAAGAAGGCCAAGGTGGGTTTGTCAGCCAATAAAGTCATGGCGACCGTTTTTTTGGATGCATGCGGTATAATCCACATTGATTACCTTCAAAGGGGAAGAACAATCAATATAGAATATTATACCAACTTATTAGACCGATTTAATGACGATTTAAAGAAGAAACGTACGCATTTGGCCAAGAAAAAAGTTCTTTTCCACCAAGACAATGCAAGGGTGCACACATGTGTAGTCTCCATGGCAAAATTGCATAAATTGGGCTACAAATTGCTCCCTGATCCGCCCTATTCTCAGGATTTAGCCCCGAGTGACTATTTATTGTTTCCAACTCAAAGAAATAGCTCGGCGCAAAGAGATTGGACTCCAATGATGAAATCATCTCACAAAGAAATGAAGCAGCATCGGTAAGCAGTAATAAAAATTTACCAACTGGTACAACATTTGGTAAAAACACTTTGACAGGCCCTCTTGAATAAATCTTGTTATAGTAATGTTATTTGTTTTTTCCAATTCTTTAACTGCAATTAAATAAGGTCTAGATAAAGAAATTTCAGTTAAGGTGCCTATCATTAAATTAGCAATATATCTAACACAAACATCTGGAGTTTCATCTACTACAACGTAACAACAATTATTTTTTATAAGACTTTTTACTTCTTAAAAAGTTTCTAAATAGAATTTTTCAACCATATTTTTAAAAAAATACTTTTATTTGGTATAGACTGTTTACAATATTTTTGCAAAAATGACTTGAAGACTGTGTTATTGAATTTATTCAGTGGAATGTTAGAAGCAACCATTGCCTTGTATAAGTCAAATTTAAAGGTATCTTTTTCTGCTTTCTTTGTTTGGTTTCCCAAACAGTCGCGTATTGATGCTTGGGATGTATTATTCACAATTTCTTTGCATCAGAGGTGTCTTACAGTGTTGGTCTATGAGATATTTCCTTGCGCTTCAAATATGTTCGAAGAGAAATCAATATTACTACAGGTATCTACATTTCTTTCGAATAAATGTACTTTTATTATTGTTTTTATACAATATCCGTGAACTAAGTAATAAAATAAAGAAGTATATTTTTAATTTGTATTTCAGTAATTTTTTCAAGAACCGCATGGTATTTTTTAATACTTTATTTAAATTTTTATTTCGATTGAATCTGATAATTTTCTATTATAAAAATCACGTGTCGGAAAATTTAGCAAATAGATACTGGGCTAATTAATGGCGAAGGTTAGAAAAACAAAGAAAATAGATCAGTTGCTTAAAATAAAAAGTAATTTTTCACTTTCCCGCATGGTTTACAAAAAACGTTGTCACCATCTAGGAAAAGCCCTGAGTGTGGCCGTATTCAGGTTGGAAATTTGGAGCACTTTTTTTTACAGCATAAAATAATAAAAACAACCCTACACTAACACTGTCTAAATATGAAGTATTCGTAACCGTTGACGAAATATGGATTCACCACAACACATCAGAGACCAAGCAGCAGTCAAAACAGTGGGTTTCTCCGTGCGAATCAGCGCTGAAGAAGGCCAAGGTGGGTTTGTCAGCCAATAAAGTCATGGCGACCGTTTTTTTGGATGCATGCGGTATAATCCACATTGATTACCTTCAAAGGGGAAGAACAATCAATATAGAATATTATACCAACTTATTAGACCGATTTAATGACGATTTAAAGAAGAAACGTACGCATTTGGCCAAGAAAAAAGTTCTTTTCCACCAAGACAATGCAAGGGTGCACACATGTGTAGTCTCCATGGCAAAATTGCATAAATTGGGCTACAAATTGCTCCCTGATCCGCCCTATTCTCAGGATTTAGCCCCGAGTGACTATTTATTGTTTCCAACTCAAAGAAATAGCTCGGCGCAAAGAGATTGGACTCCAATGATGAAATCATCTCACAAAGAAATACTTTGAGGACGTCGACAAATCTTTTTTTTTTTTTTGGAGGGAATAAAAAAATTGGAGAGACGTTGGATGAAGTGTATAGAGCTCAAAGGACACTATGTTGAGAAATAAAATGTGTAGAGGGGGTTGTTTAAACAAGGCCCGAGGTTGAACAACTTAGTGTTTGTTTAATTACATTCACTATTAACAACAATAACAACAATATTAGTTTGCAATCAACAGGTTAAGTAATCATCTCACTCTTCTTCACTCACAACTGTTGTAGTAGGCAACAGTCGTTAGTGGAGAAGAGTAAGATGATGACTTTACCTGTTGATTGCAAACTAATATTGTTGTTATTGTTGTTAATAGTGAATGTAATTACACAAACACTAAGTTGTTAAACCTCATGCCTTATTTAAACAACCCCCTCTACAATGGTGCCCTACGTTGGGCGCCAGTGTAGAGGGGGTTGTTTAAATAAGACCCGAGGTTTAACGTGGGGCTCCACGTTGGGCGCCAGTGTAGAAGGAATTGTTTAAATAAGGCCAGAGGTTTACCAACTTAGTGTTTGTTTAATTATATTCACTATTAACAATAATATTAGTTTGCAATCAACAGGTAAAGTCATCATCTCACTCTTCTTCACTCACGACTGTTGTAGCGCCTACTACTACTGCTACGCAGCCAGGAGGCGCTAGACTTGAACATATGTATGTCCTTGATATTAATGATTTTTTGTCAAAAAACCTGTGATTCATTCAAAAAGTCACGTACTTATTGACACGCCCTCATACATTATGCTAAGAAAATTGTTGCCGTTAAATATCATAGAATATGTGGCGTTTGACAATATACAAAACAGAGATGAAGAAATGAAAAAAAAAAAATTGTGGCTATATTGGTAAGAGATCAATGTTTAAAACTATCATCATAAAGCAGCTACTCATGTCTTAAACTCGCGCTTCCTAATTTTAGTATTCGGATTCGGAAAGCCTTCCCAATTCATTATCGTCACGAGCGTGTAACGTTGAAAATGAAACCGTCAGAGATATGGAAAAGCAGTGTAATCTGTTTGATAATGGTGAAATTTGTATATATTCTGGTCCCCAAGACGACAATAAACCAAGCGGTCTGTAACATTACCGCACCGCAAATCTCTTCGCAGCTTCCAACTTCCTAACACTTCAGCATTCCATAAAATAATGGTGTGGTTACAGTTAGAGCGACATAAAGTTGGGTTTATTTAAAGGAAGTTAAATTAGTTACGAATGTTGAGAATTATACCAAAAACAGTTAAGCTATTATTGCATAACACTATTTACGATTCACTAAGTAAAGATTGGAACTTGTGATGAGCATTGATAAGTACACTTGGATAACCCAAATCACAACAACACATCTGTTAAAGACTTGGCGTTCGTTTCACTTACAAAGTTCGCGTCATCAGAGGATGAAAAATTATAAACTACTTAACTACTACGCATTATATTCACACTACGTGTTAGGTAAAATACCGATAACCTAGAGAGGAAGACATCACAGGCAAAGTTTCTGCATCTATACTTTAATTGCCGGACGACTTTTTAAAATCCCAATGTAACTGTAACTGCCGAGTTTCGAAAAGAGTCTGGACGCAGCAAGTGTTTTATGATAGCGGATTTTCATAGAACTGTTTTTAATGTTAAATACTTTATTTTAAGAAAGACATGAAATTTAGTAGATGGTGTAACCTTTCTATTGGATACAATGCACCGTATTTCATCTAACTAACTTTTTGTATGAAAAATTATCTAAATTTGCCGCACAAAAATTTTAAATTTTCCCAAAAAAACTGGTTTGTCTTTCCTGGTCAACGAAACTATGCAAGAAATCTACACAAAAACTACAACAGCCAAGATATATATATATATATATATATATATATATATATATATATATATATATATATATATATATATATATATATATATATATATATATATATATATTCACAGAAAGCTTTTTGATAGAAATAAAAAAAGTTTACATGAAAATTTCCAAACAATTTGTTTCGTGAAAATACGCCATATTTTACAAAAAATGGCCAACGAACCTTGCACAAAAATTACATAAAAATTTTTATCGCAAATTAATAGAAAAAATTTACACGAAAATTTGCTATACAAAGTTTTTTTCACTAAAATTTGAAAACATTTTTTACGTGAATTCGCAATTTTTTTTTCACAATAACTTTTCATACAAAAATTTGTTGGAAAAAAAGGGATGCTTTGAAAAATTTCAATAACACCACCAAATGGTCGCAAATAATCTGTTATGCAACCTTTTAAATTTTGAGTCTCCTGCTTTTCTGGGTATAAATGTTGTGTCCAGGGCTCGGATTTATATGAAAACTTTTTAGGTGAAATATGCGTGTGTATATATATATATATATATATATATATATATATATATATATATATATATATATATATATATATGTATGCAGGAAATTCAAAAAGAAACTATGCACCAACTTGAATAAAATATGCACAAAAACATCGATATATGTAATGCATAAATAATCATAGTATACCAATAAAACAAGTTTTTAAAGGTCTAAGTTATTAATTTTATCCACAATGAATACCACATAAGACTCTAATTATATTATTAATTAATTATTTGTTAATATTATTATTGTAATTATTACTATTAACAGATACTATTAAGTGGCGCTCTAAATTATCGATTTTGAAAGATTGCCTTCTCTCAGTTAATAAGTTTTTATACAAAGAAAAACCCCGTTCTGCGTCGACTGAGGTAATTGGAGAATATTTTACGCTTGACAATATGGTAGGGTCTACATTGTTTGAATCGTTTGAAAGATCTCCATCCAGAGCGTTTGCAATCTGCGTTAACTTAGTAAAACCCTCATTTTTTGTGAGTGTTTCTGGTAATTTTGTTGTAATTTGTTTTACAACAGGCCCATTTGCTTTATCAATAGTTTTTTTGAAATGTTCTATTAATTTAACTGATTCAGTTAGCAAAACATTTTGCTGCTGAATTTGTTTTATAGTTTCTGTAACTATTTTATAATTACTGTTTATAAAACATAATTGCTGGCTCAATTTGGAGTCTTTTATAATAATTTTTTTCTGTTTCACTGACGCACCTGCTTCATCTGCAAATTCAAGCATTACCTCCGTGATTTCTCTTAAATGTTCAAAATAAAATAAGGCAACCTCGATCCAGGTTATCCATCGCGTGATTACAGGTCTAGGAGGTAATGGTATCCCAGGCAGAACTTCTCCATATCTTTGAACTCTTAAGAAAGTTTTTACGAACACTTTTTTCATATTATTAATAAATTCATTGACTAAAGGAAATTGCTGTCTAATTTCCTCTGCTACACTGTTTAATCCGTAAGATAGGGACGTACAATAAATTAAGTTGGGATAAAATATTTTAAAATGAATTCCAACTTTGACCATATATGAAGCAGCATCGGTAAGCAGTAATAAAAATTTACCAACTGGTACAACATTTGGTAAAAACACTTTGACAGGCCCTCTTGAATAAATCTTGTTATAGTAATGTTATTTGTTTTTTCCAATTCTTTAACTGCAATTAAATAAGGTCTAGATAAAGAAATTTCAGTTAAGGTGCCTATCATTAAATTAGCAATATATCTAACACAAACATCTGGAGTTTCATCTACTACAACGTAACAACAATTATTTTTTATAAGACTTTTTACTTCTTAAAAAGTTTCTAAATAGAATTTTTCAACCATATTTTTAAAAAAATACTTTTATTTGGTATAGACTGCTTACAATATTTTTGCAAAAATGACTTGAAGACTGTGTTATTGAATTTTTTCAGTGGAATGTTAGAAGCAACCATTGCCTTGTATAAGTCAAATTTAAAGGTATCTTTTTCTGCTTTCTTTGTTTGGTTTCCCAAACAGTCGCGTATTGATGCTTGGGATGTATTATTCACAATTTCTTTGCATCAGAGGTGTCTTACAGTGTTGGTCTATGAGATATTTCCTTGCGCTTCAAATATGTTCGAAGAGAAATCAATATTACTACAGGTATCTACATTTCTTTCGAATAAATGTACTTTTATTATTGTTTTTATACAATATCCGTGAACTAAGTAATAAAATAAAGAAGTATATTTTTAATTTGTATTTCAGTAATTTTTTCAAGAACCGCATGGTATTTTTTAATACTTTATTTAAATTTTTATTTCGATTGAATCTGATAATTTTCTATTATAAAAATCACGTGTCGGAAAATTTAGCAAATAGATACTGGGCTAATTAATGGCGAAGGTTAGAAAAACAAAGAAAATAGATCAGTTGCTTAAAATAAAAAGTAATTTTTCACTTTCCCGCATGGTTTACAAAAAACGTTGTCACCATCTAGGAAAAGCCCTGAGTGTGGCCGTATTCAGGTTGGAAATTTGGAGCACTTTTTTTTACAGCATAAAATAATAAAAACAACCCTACACTAACACTGTCTAAATATGAAGTATTTTCACTGTGCGTGCAACTAAGCACAAGCAGCAGAAGCAAACTAGATAAGAAAAACAGATTATTTAAATTCTAGACACTACTGGCGTGTAAATAAATCAGTCCTAATCCCCTTTAATGTCATCTTACGATACTTAAAATACGAATAAAATTACCTGGCGGTCAGTCCTTTCAATACATTTTGCAGTTATTATTGGAAATTCCAGATACAGTTTTTATGATAGGCGAGCGTAAAACCCCAGTTCTTACGAATTTTAGATTTATACAATCCCTACAAATTGCATCTTGCTATTTACTTCACGTTGAAATAAAGTACAAAGAAAAGAGCGCCGTTACCGACAATCCTTCCAAGAATCTGTTTTTATACTCTCACCTACTAGCTACCAGTTTCATTTAGGTATAGCACGTACAAATCTAGGAGGCGGTAGATTCTAAGAACCCAGAGGTAGCTCACCTTGTCTAGCGCACTGTGTTATATCTGAGTGAAGCGCTCGAAATATACAATACCAGGAATTTGGAATCTCCTTTCCGCCAGCTGCATTTGAACGGTTTATAACCTTATCAGTTGCTTACATTGAAACAAGTATATGGCTTTTGTTAAGCGGAAACGCCTAAAAATTGTAAAATATGCAAATAATGCAAAATATATGGAAATATGCAATTTAGGCAAAATACACTAAAATATGCAACTTATGTAAAAAATATGCGAATTGCATATAATCCGAGCCCTGGTTATGACCTTGCTGCGTTAGTTATGGGCAACCCTGTATAAATTTGGTTAAAAAAATCGTAGATAGTTAATTTCTCTGAGAATGCGCCACCATAACGCACTTGCTCCACACTTTTTTGTATAAAGAAAATACACCTCTGATTTTCAGTCAATAGATTTAAAGATATTTGCTAATTGATTATACACACAATCAAACCAGCACCTTAAAATGTGGCAATTAGTTTTACGCCACATTTAATCCCCATCCTTCAACGCATTTTTTCGTTACGCAGAATACAAAAGAATATCTTAAATTAAAATCATTTAATTTTTATATGCCTCCCTTTCTAGATATATAAGAACGAGGTATTTTCTGTAGAAAAAAAATCATGTTGCATTGCAGGCTCTCATAATATCTTTGTCAAGGAACTGAAAATAATTTTGAGGCAAATAACCTCTCCAATGATACCATCTTTTAGGTAGCAGAAGAAGATCCCTTTCTTAACATCTACGTTATTAAGACCATTAACTACAGGCCCTTTGAGATTCTGTAAAAGTGTAGCTCGTAAAGTGGCCTAATAATATCCACAATAACGATCTGCCCCATTAGACGAACCTACAACACAACACAAGAAAAGCAATGGAATTCTCATCTTGAAGCAGATAGCCGTAGCTGGCAACTGTGTTGCAATAACCGATGACAAAAAGATTCCACTTCGCACGATTTCCTTACCTTTATGATATTTTCTCGTATCCGGAAAACTCAAATATTCCACTACACGATGAGCGTTTATTACAGTTACTTTTTATTATTAATGCAGCGTAAAAGTTTTACAGCCTCTGTAAAACTGCAGCGTGTTATGACAGTGACAGTGCCACTGCTGGACTGCAGTTGTAATTTACAATCCATATCGCAATAAAATTTTCAAAGCTGTACATTTTATAGACGAGCTTAGAATATTTATTGATGAGTAATGCTCTTTTAAAACACATTGGTGCCTACATTGTTGCTCGTTATAATCGAAATGGCCTGTTTTTGTAAGACATTAAGACTTATTGAATCACTGACTTATTTGTAATAATTGACGATATTTGTTGGAGGAAACTGAAACGTTTAAAATTATCGACACGTAAATCCTGGTTATAAACGGAACCAGATGAGCATTTAATTGCAGCAGTATCTTGGAACTGTAAAGCTAATTCTTATCATAAACATATGCACCAAATCTGCATCTGTCGCCTATTATGTATGTCTGTGTAAAGAAACAGGTTTAGTATGGCTTCAGACGAGTCCATTAGCCACAGTTAATATTACATATAAGACAAAAAAAAGTCTGGACGCGGGTAAGTGCGTTCTGGTAGTGAATTTACATAAAATTGTGTTTAATAGCTAGATAATAAGCGTCAAATCTAGTTACCAGTAAAACCTGTATAGCAGAAACAATGTACCAAATTCAATCAAAATAGCATCATTTTTGAAAAAAGCACAAAAGTTATCAAATAATATAAACGAAAACATCTCGGAAGGCGTCATTTTCTTGGGATTCTTAAGCAAAAACACCATGCATTTTTTTCCTTACAAACATGGATTATAATTCGGTGGAAAATGCAAAAAAGCAGTAAAATAAGAGGTGACCGATTAAGAAAAATTCGGGACGCAGAAAGTGCATTATTGTAATGAATTTTCATAATAATTGTACACTGTTAATAAGATATACTATTAAAACTAATTATGTAAATTTAAATGGACCTCGGAGATCGGTCTTAGAGTCCCAGTTAGCAATTATTTGAAAAAATTTATATTTTATAAGTATAGAGTTCAAAAATTAAAATTTGGTCTTAGATATAATATGCAAGTACTGCAAGTATCTTTAACAAAATGGTGTTACAAATTTCATTAAAATTACAATAGTTTTTCAGAAAAACATTAATTATTTACAAAGGGAATGTACCTGTCGCATTATAAATATGGTAGATATATTTCCTTATTAATTGCTTGGATGGTTTTGCTTTAGTCAACCCATCCAGTTTTTGCAAAAATAAACAACAAAAAAAGTTTTTTAAAACAAATTTGTAGTTATACGCGAAGCTCATTATGTTATTTGTCTTTAATTTAGTACCCACGTGCGTTTACATAGGTGGTGCTATGGTTTAAAATTAAAAATTCTGGCTTAATGGGAAATCTATTGAGCTATCGGATTTGAAATATTTTTAGAAACATTTTCTACCACAACATAAAAAACCTTTTTTAGTGAATTTTCTTTAAAAAACCATTAATGAGGAGATCGCGAATCTGAATTTTGAAAAATTTCTTCAAATGAGGCCCCCTAGAGCACATATCCGTGGTCAGTTTCAATTTATATATATATATATATATATATATATATATATATATATATATATATATATATATATATATATATATATATATATATATATATATATATATATATATATATATATATATATATCACACCGATAACTCAAAAAATAACAGGCCGATTTTGATTAAATTTGATGAGTACCTTCCTTTTTCAAGTTGCTGGGATAAGTTCGTTAGCCAGAAAAATCGGCACAGGTTTACCCGAAAAATTCTGTTTTCCTTCGAAAAAAAAAATTATATCTTCGGAAATAACAAAGTAAGGGCAGCCAAATTTGGTTGGCAGCTTTATATCTTTATAAGTAAATTACCTACCACAATTTTCCTCTGTAGGTTAAAAGATAAAAAGTTATGGGCATTTAAAGGAAAATAAATTGGGGTTTTCCTCAAAACGTCAGTCGCAATTTAAAACGTCAAAATTGCTTTAGGCAAATAACCTAAAACTAATACGAGCTATGGAAAGAAAATGTCTCAAGAAGTATGTTTTGCAAAGCCTGAAGTCTTAGCTTCAACCGTCATTGTCCTTCATTTAACGAAAATGTTTCCAGAAAATTTATTTCAAATATACCCTTTCTCTGCTGCTTTGGCAGTAGTCTTAGCTTTAGAGGTTATTTTAATGGTATATAATTTTTATCGAATTTTCGTGAAAAATCAATAAAGCTCAATAAATCCATTATTATACAAGATACGAAAAAAAAAAATTGTGTACATTAATTATAGGGTGTCTTGAGCTACATCTTAAAAAAATATTT
Organism: Tillus elongatus; assembly: GCA_964006375.1. Classification (NCBI taxonomy): domain Eukaryota; kingdom Metazoa; phylum Arthropoda; class Insecta; order Coleoptera; family Cleridae; genus Tillus; species Tillus elongatus. The sequence continues at coordinate 269,962,935 of OZ023262.1, forward strand.
CTACAATCGCCGGGTGGCTTATAAGTCGTTGGTGATACAATTTTTTTTAAATCGAACACGCTTTATGTTATTGCATTTTTGCATTTTCCATCGAAATATAATGCATGTTTGTAAGAAAAGAAATTCGAGACGCAGCAAGTGCGTTATGGTACCGAATTTTCTTTAAATGCTTCAAATTTTCTATTAACCCATAAGGTTGACCAAGAAACCAATTTTCTCGGGAACATTTTAAGTTTACTTTCGGAAATCTTTGTACCTTTTGAAACAATAAAGTTATTTTGGTGAAACATGGCACATTGTTTCTACTATATTGGTTATACTGGTAACCAAATTTGATGCGTGCTTTCTTAAAAAAGAAACACACATATTTGCTATTAAAAACATTTTAATGAAAATTCACTAACATAACGCACTTTCTGCGTCCAGACTATTGTTGTTTATTGTTTACAAAAACTGGATGGGTTGACTAAAACAAAACCATCCAAGCAATTAATAAGGAAAAATACCTGCCATATTTATAATTTGACAGGTACATTCCCTTTGTAAATAATTTTTCTTTTCTGAAAAACTTTTGTAACTTTAATGAAGTTTGTAACATGATTTTTTAAAGGCTTTTGCAATACTTACATATTATCTCTAAGACCAAATTTGAATTTTTTAGCTCCAGATAAAATATAAATTTTTTCAAATAATCGTTAACTGGGACTCTAAAACCGATTTCCAAAGTCCATTTAAATTTAAATAGTTAGTTTTCATAATATATCTAACTAATAGTGTACAATTCTAATGGAAATTCAATACTGTAACACACTTGCTGCGTCTCGATACTTTGTATTTATAGTATAGATTCGAATGCTAAAATTTTGCCCTTTTGAGCGCAAAGTTTGTCCTGGTATTAGGAAATAAATTGTCTAACGCTGACAATTTAAACTATTCTTAGTCGATTGTACATTGTAGACAGCTCTATCTACAAAATTTTGTGTAAACTAGAGCAATCGTGACAACATACTACCTGGTCTTGCACCGAGATGGCGTCGCTGTCGTATCTCTCGCAAGGTTCTCCAGGCTGATACCTTGCGACAACTTCCATTGTTTAGATTTTTATCTACGATTTCTATAAATGGCATAGCAGTACAGATAACGTCATCTGTCTTTGTCCAACATTGTATATATTGCATTACACAATCGGAAGTGATGTTGAGGATTATTTTATTATTAATTTCGAACAACTTTATTTTCCATTGATCCAACGACTTGAAAATTGGTACTCAACCACGTTTGTCTATGTTCTTTTAAGTTGCAAATATTTGTTTCAATCACTTAGAGAATTTGAGAGAGATACTGCGTTTAAAAAAAATGTTTTTTAACTTTTTACTAAGAAAAATTGGCCGTTAAGAATTCATGAACGAACTCGTCCAAGCCATTAGCAAAATAAGGGTAATTGCCAAATTTGGTACAAATCAGTGAAGCATTTTTTGAGTTATCAGTTGGATACACATATATACATATACATATACATATATATATATATATATATATATATATATATATATATATATATATATATATATATATATATATATATATAAAGAAGAAAATGTCTCAAGAAGAATGTTTTACAAACCCTGCAGTCTTAGTTTCAATCGTCATTGTCCTTCATTTTACTAAAATGTTTCCAGAAAATTGATTTCAAATAGACCCTTTCTCTGATGCTTTGGCAGTAGTGTTGGCTATAGAATTTATCGGTTAATGGTATATCATTTTTGTCGAATTTTCGTAAAAAATCTTTAAAGTACAATATATCCGTTATTATACAAGATATGAAAACAATTTGTATATATTAATTGTAGGATGTCTTGAGCTACATCTTAAAAAATATTTCTGCAATCACAGTCTGGCCCATAAGTCGCTGGTGATATAAATTTTCTTTTTTTAATCGAACACGCCTTATGTTATTGCATTTTTGCATTTTCCATCAAAATAAAATGAATGTTTGTAAGAACAGAAAATCGGGACACAGCAAGTACACTATGGTATCTAATTTTAAGGAAATGCTTCAAATTTGAATAGTAAAAACATTTTTATGAAAATTAACTACGATAACGCACTTGCTTTGTCCAGCTTTTTAATTGTTATCAAATAATTCTATCTATGATTAGTAATGTTTTGTGAGTTTTATATTCAGATGTTGGTGACATGTTAAGCATGTCTTTACTCTTCACTATGTTTTGGTAAACTTGAACTTGTTGCATTATTGCATTTTTGTGATTTTTCAAACAATTTTGTTACTTTTAGTTTTTAATACAATCTGACTTTTTTGAAGCCTAAGCACTCAGATTTTTGGTCCTCATATAGACGTCGAATAGCTCAGCTCGCGAGGTGAGTAACCTCTAGAATTGGATGAGGAAGTCGCGGGTTCGAGTCGCATATTCAAACAGTGGTCTTTTTAGTAAATTTTCAGTAAGGAAATTCACTAATATAGAGGTATTGGTGGTGATATTTTTGGAAGTCTCTTCAAATAAGTACGAACTAGGGCCCCTAGAATCCAAATCCAAGGTCAGTTAAAAAGTTTAAGAATATATATATATATGTATATATATATATATATATATATATATATATATATATATATATATATATATATATATATATATATATATATATATATATATATATATATATATGTATGTATGTATGTATCCAACCGATAATCGAAAAATACTTCAACAATCGAAACAAAATTTTGAGATTCCCTTCATTTTGTTAATAGCTTTTATAAGTTCGTTACACAGTGACGCTTAAATACTTTTAGAAAAAAACGCAAAATCTTTCAAATTACTAGAAATATTGGACTAAAACTTGACAGCACGTACACATTGTACAAGTGGTCCTACCTACTAAATTTGAACTCAATTGGTTCAGTAGATCTTGAGTTAAAACTAAATAAAAATCAATAATCTACTATATGACCTGAAATTACCTCTAAATGGATGCCTATAATGTTAGACAAGGTCAGACAGATAAATCAGAGTTCCGCTGCAATCGCAAGCAAAATCTCCAAATGAAGGTTTAGACGTACAGTCTACGAAAATATGACAATAAACTATCAGCGGGGTTGCCATTTACAACAAGTTTCATCTAAATTTGTAGACATCAGAAAAATGTAAATGTATAGACATTTTAATGAAAGTGATTCAATTTGCTTAAAAGCAATTTAGAACTACGTTTTATTATATTATATTTATATTATACATATATTCCCTCCTACTTTCACGGTATTTATAAGCCATCTCCAGAGTTTAATCTGACAACACCACTATTTGTGATTTGTTAGCTGACAGGAGTCATGAGAGAAACGTGTACGTTCTGCGCATAATCCCGAATTCGACTCCGCAAATACCTTAGAATCTCAGAATATCAACTACCTATATTCAGAGATTAATAGAAATAGTAGGTAAATAATAACCCAGCTTCTAATTTTAACATCATTTCAACAAATGTCTTCGGGCGTCGACTGTGACTGTAGCATATTATGGTTCTAACATCCAATCAAACTAATAAGAAAGTGGTTGTGTACATCGTATTCAGGTTCATAATCAATGCATGTAGGTACTGAAACAAAATTACTTCAAGAAGAAATATACCTACCTCAAACTAATATAAATATAATACCTAGGGTACCTAGGTACTTATGGTTTCTTTACTCTTAGCTTTTACTCTTTATGGAAAATTTGAAGTAAATGAAACTACATAATATCATAAATCAGTTTAACTTACATATATAATGAGAGGTACAGTGTAAATTTTTGAGTTAACTGTGATATATATATATATATATATATATATATATATATATATATATATATATATATATATATATATATATATATACAGGCTGTTTCAAAAAACATGCACCATCGCTCGTGGGGCAATTCCTTACTAAAAAATAAGAAAAAAAATTCCTGTGCACATGGGCCCGGAAACGCATAGTTTCCAATATACAGGGAGTTGAATTTTAGTTTTTTTTTTAATTTTTTATAAATAATTTAAAAACCACTAGATTGATTTTAATGAAACTTGGAACTTGAAAGTGTATTATGAAAGTGCATATTTTCAAATGAAAATCTGCTTACAACTGCGTCAGTGGCGTGCGTACGGGGTAACTGTAACAATTCATTTGGGGAAAAAATATGTGCGCCACTGTCTTTTTCCAATTTTGATATATCAGTTATGAAGCTTATTACATAAGCCACAAAAGCTGCCTCTTGGTATTTTTTCGTTCAGGGTATCCCCTAGGAGTTATGATTAATTTTATAAAAAGGGGCAAAATACCGATTCGTTGGAGTAATGAAAACAGTAATCGTAAAGTGCCATGAACCTATAATTTTTGACAGTTCTCTAAATTCTACAACTTTGAAGTGCTTTGTAGGCGTCAAAAGAGTTTTCGTGCTATTCTTTAAATTTTGATACGGTGCAGTATTTTCGTTTTTAGTTATTTGTTGATACTGAGCTGCTCATTAATATTATTTCCTGCTCTCAAGATGGTTTTCATTAAGTACACTTCAGCGGATTTGACTGATATGTTGTTAATTTATGGACAAACAAATCAAAATGCTAGACAAGCTGTGCGAGCTTATCAGGAAACTTATCCGCAAAGAAGAATTCCTGACAAAAATATTTTCCCACGTATTGTAAGACATTTGAGAGAAACTGGTTCTTTAAAACCTTTAAAATCTGACTCTGGACGCAGAAGATACCGCTGAACTGTACGAGTTGAAGAGGCAATATTAAATAGAGTTGAATGTGATCCTAGTACAAGTACGAGCATTATTGCCACCGAACTGGGTAATATTTCGGCATCATCAGTTCACAGAACTCTGAAGGATCAAAGTTTATATCCCTATCATTTTACACATGTCCAGGAACTTCTACCTAGAGACTTTCAACCAAGGGTAATGTTTTGTCAGTGGTTCTTAAACAAACTTAGGCACGACCAACATTTTTCTAAACGTGTACTATTTACTGATGAGGCGTCATTTACGCGAAAAGGTATCGTAAATTTTCACAATTTACATACATGGGCCGATGAAAACCCACACTCTCTAAGAGTTGCAAATTCGCAGTATCAATTTTCCATCAATATTTGGGCTGCTATTATTGAAAATCACATAATTGGTCCTGTTGTTCTACCGAATTGTCTTGACCATGAATCATATTTAAACTTTTTACAAAATGATTTGCCGTTGTTACTACCGCTTTTTATGAGAAATGGTACAATGTGGTTCCAGCATGATGGTGCGCCCGCACATTTTGCAGCAGTTGTAAGAACATATTTAGCCAACACATACGGTCACCGATGGATTGGTCGTGGAGGTCCGGTGTCATGGCCACCTCGATCTCCGGACCTGAATCCTCTCGATTTTTATTTGTGGGGTCATTTAAAAGAAATAGTTTATAAAACACCAGTAAATACACGAGAAGAATTGTTGGGAAGAATAGAATATGCATTTGGCAGCATTAGAGAAGATCAAAATATTTGCAGAAGAGTAAGAAGATCTTTGCGCAGAAGGTTAAATAATTGTAACGACGCTAATGGTGGTCACTTTCAACATTTTCTTTAACTTTGTTATTAAAGTCAATTGAGTAATGTATAAAAAACAAGAGTTTGGAAAAATCATGGTGTCTTTACGATTACTTTTTTAATTTTTTATTTTTATTTTTTATTTATCATTTTTTATCAATGTTTGTAATATTCATTTCAATGTTTATCATCAATAAGTTTTACGTAGGTTAGTTATTTGCACGTTTATTGCTGTAATGTTTACTGTATGTTTTGTTTTTCATATTCTTATGGTTGCAGTAAACATATATTATTATTATTATTATTATTATTATTATTATTATGATTATTATTATTATTATTATTATTACGTCGACTAATCGGTACTTTGCCCCTTTTTATAAAATTAATCATATCTCCTAGGGGATACCCTGAACGAAAAAATACCAAGAGGCAGCTTTTGTGGCTTATGTAATAAGCTTCATAACTGATGTATCAAAATTGGAAAAAGACAGTGGCGCACATATTTTTTCCCCAAATGAATTTTTAGTTACCCCGTACGCACGCCACTGACGCAGTTGTAAGCAGATTTTCACTTGAAAATATGCACTTTCATAATACACTTTCAAGTTCCAAGTTTCATTAAAATCAATCCAGTGGTTTTGAAATTATTTATAAAAAATTAAAAAAAAATTAAAATTCAACTCCCTGTATATTGGAAACTATGCGTTTCCGGGCCCATGTGCACAGGAACTTTTTTTCTTATTTTTTAGTAAGGAATTGCCCCACGAGCGATGGTGCATGTTTTTTGAAACAGCCTGTATATATATATATATATATATATATATATATATATATATATATATATATATATATATATATATATATATATATATATACATATATATATATATATATATATATATATATATATATATATATATATAACAGACCTCGGATTTGGGTTCCAGGGGTCCTAAATCGCGCTCATTTGAAGGAATTTAATTCAAAAGTCGCGATCTCCTCACTAGTGAATTTTTAATTTTAGGAAAATGTTTTAAGAAAGTTCACTAATACAAGATAAGCTGGTCACATCGAGCCAGAAATGATTGTTAAAAGTTTCTTCATTTGTTTTAGCAAGAACGTATAGGTAATGTGTATATTTTTATGATCTATCACATCAACAACGTTGTATCAAATAATTAGGCTACTTGTTATGCTTTTTGTGTAAAAGCTTGTTTCCTTCTGGAAAAATAATCCGATTTTAACGAACTTAAATGTAATTGGAAAACGAGGAAGAATATAGACTAATTACTGTCATTGTAGACATACAGCCTTGGGTATTAAAAAGGCAAATCGTTTTACGTGTACTATAGACTTCTAAAGATATCACAGTAAAATAAAACTGTAATGAAAGTATTTTATCTCTCTCCGACATTTTTGCAGGTATACCTGATTTTGTGAAAAGCGTCGTTCGTCTATTTTAACGTAATTCTAAACAAACAGCTCCACATTTCCATAGTTGTCTAAGTCTATCCTTTTAGCCTTTTCTCATGCAAATGTTATTCTAAAACTCCCACAGTTAAGGCGCATCTACCCTTTTTATATGCAAACTTATAGGCCAGTATCTCCCCTAGGCTCGTCCCTATTCTCGTCTTCTGTGCTATGAGTTTAGCAGGACACAGCCATGCAAATATGCGTTATATGTGCACAGAGAACAGAAGCGAAAGGAGGCTGAGCTTATTTACTCAATCCCCTGTTGAAACTACTCCTTTCAAAAAGGTTTACGAGCCTCTGTCGAGAAATATAGACGCAAGATAATAAACATTTACCTGAAAATATTTTTTCTTCAGCGAATTTTCTTAGAAAAAGACACTGCAGGTATAGTCGCGATATTTCAATATAATTTTTAGTGAATTTTCTTAACAAAAATTTACTAAAATTTTTATATATATATGTGTGTGTGTGTGTGTGTGTGTGTATCACACCGATAACTTAAAAAGTAATAGGCCGATTTTGAGTAAATTTGGTAAATAAATTCCTTTTGTAAATGGCTTAGACAAGTTAGTTAGCCAGGAAAATTTTGTGTTTTCTTTCGAAAAAAATTTATATCTCCGAAATTAACAAAGTAAGGGCAACCAAATTTGGTACGCGGATTTACATCCTTATGTGTAAGTTACCTACCAAAATTTAGCTGTGTAGATGATAAGACAAAAAAGTTATAGGCATTTAAAGAAAAATAAATTGGGGTTTTCCGCAAAACGTCAGAGTTGCGCTTTAAAACGTCAAAATCGGCAACATTTAGGCAAATAACTTGAATCTAATACGGGCTATGAAAATCAAATGTCTCAAGAAGGATGTTTTACAAACCCTGAAGTCTTCGTTTCAACCGTCACTGTCCTTCATTTTACTAAAATGTTTCCAGAAAATTCATTTCAAATAGACTCTTTCTCTGATGCTTGGCAGTAGTCTTAGCTATAGAGTTTATCGTTTAATGGTATATAAGTTTTGTCGAATTTTCGTAAAAAATCAATAAAGCTCAATATATCCGTTATTATACAAGATATGAAAAAAATCTTTATACATTAATTAGGGTGTCTTGAGCTACATCTTAAAAATATTTCTACAATCACAGGGTGGCCCATAAGTCGTTGGTGATACAAATTTTCTTTTTTTTAATCAAACACGCCTTATGTTATTGCATTTTCCATCGAAATATAATGCATGTTTATAAGAAAAGAAATTCTGGATGCAATAAGTGCGTTATGGTAGCGAATTTTGATCAAATGCTTCATATTTGAATAGCCCAATTTGCTATTAACCTACAAAGTTGACCAAGAAACGAGTTTTTCCGGGAACACTTTAAGTTTACTTTTGGAAATTTTTGTTCATTTTCACACAATAAAGTTGTTTTTATGAAACATGGCATATTGTTTTTACTATATAGGTTACACTGATGATCAAAATTGATGCCTGCTTTCTTAAATAAAAATAAAACACACATATTTGCAATAAAAACATTTTAATGAAAATTCACTACCATAACGCACTTGCTGCGTCCAGAGTTTTATTTAAATAATGATATCTAGAACAGATATGGGAAGTTTAATTTTTTAATGAATTTTCTTTAAAAAATTAGATCGCGACTTATGAATTTTGAAAAAATTTCTTCAAACTACCGCGACATAGACCCCCTAGAATCCATATCCGGGGTCAATTTCAATATATATATATATATATATATATATATATATATATATATATATATATATATATATATATATATATATATATATATATATATGAAGGGATTATTGTAAAATAACATGATAAGCCACACATTCACAGAAATCTATATTATTCTTTTATTTCATTAAGCATTACTATGACAAGCCACAGTAGTAAAGGCAGTACACGTTCGTATTCTGTAGTGCTCACACCTACGATAATACGTGCGTATTTTAATAGTGTTTTTGTTTGATTGAAACAATATTCAACAAATAATTAATCGTAAAGGTACTCTGTTAATAAATAATATTTAGTTTATCTCGTAATTTTACACAAATATAGTGTTTTAAGTGCATATAAATAAGTAAATCTGTAAAGCAGAAGGTAAGTTATGGACGACGAGGAGGGGGGCGGGGACCCGCCTCCCAGTAATACAGGCAAGCAGGCCTCACAGGTATGTGAATATGAATCTTTATCACCTAAAGATAATAACCCGTATATTGACTTCAATAATAAATACCGTTCATCGGATGTTTCCCCCTACTGTGTATTTATTCAACATAAAGAAAATAATTTTGCTAGATTATTTCCCATAACCGCAGGTCACCATTTGATGGCAAATACAGAATTTAAAAATGACATTATTGATATAAAATCAGTAGGAATAAACCGTGTTAAGGTTATCTTCAAAACAGCGTCTATAGCTAATCAGATGGTCAACAATGAACTTCTAACACAAAATGGGTTAATAGCTTACATACCAAAATTTTTCACGCATAGGAGAGGTATTGTTAGGTACGTAGACACAGTCTTTGATGAAGAATACTTACTTAAACAGATAGAATCTCCAGTCGAGGTAACGGAAGTTAGACGAATGCTAAAGAGAGTAACTGATGAAAGAGGTGAGAACAAATTAGTGAAGAGACAAATTATTATTGTATCCTTTGTAGGAAATAACCTTCCTAGATACATAAGAATCAATGGCGCTAATTTAGAAGTAGAACCATACGTTCATCCCGTCATTCAGTGTACGAACTGTTTAAGGTACGGACACTCGAAGAAAATGTGCAAAAGTCGTGTAGCGAGGTGTAAAACCTGTAGTGAGGAACATGGAGTGGGAGAAATTTGTGCTAACAAAATATTTTGCGTATATTGTCAGAATAACTCACATTCCACATTATCTAGGTCTTGTCCTGTCTTTGGAAAACAAAAAAGAATAAAACAAATCATGGCAGAGAAAAATATCACTTTTAAGGAAGCCCAAACTATTGAGAATAACCCTTCTTACTCCAAAGTTGTCACCAGCAATCGCTTTCAAGCTTTAAATGATCTCAATCAATACCCTTCACTACCGATAACATCTAACCCCTCCCCCCCAAAAACCGTACAAAGTTTTGCTTCAAATAATAGCTCCCAAATAAATACATACAGACAACCCCCACGTAAACTGAGATTAAACACAAGCAGTGAAAGTAAAAAACGCAAACCCGAAAAATCCCCAGAGATCATTCATCCCTCTTCATCACGACCACAAAAGAGAATATTCCTCTCCCAACCGGTAACTCCAAACCCATATCGAGATGAATTCGTTCGCTATAAAAATAGACTAACAGAACAGATGATGGGTTTGTTTACAGACCTGGTGGAACACATTTCTCCACATCATTCCAAAGTAATATTAGACAAATTAAATATTAAAAATACTATATCATCTATGATATCTCGTAATAGGGAAAGCGACAGCGATGGGGACACCTCATTCTGACATGTTCAGTCGGCTCAATTCTTCTCTAAATATCGTGCAATGGAATTCACGTTCTATACTCCAAAATAGATGTAACCTTAGTAAATACTTATCGGATAATAAGATAGACATTGTCATGATTAGCGAAACATGGCTAAAACCTACAAATACTAATTTTAAATTTAATAACTATAATTTAGTCAGAAAAGACCGATTAGGTCGAAGAGGTGGTGGTGTTGGAATTTTGGTCTCTGAAAAACTTAACTATGAAGTATTTACCTTAAACTTTAATGCTGGCGGTGAGACCGATGTGTGTGCTATTAAACTTACGAATTTAGGTATTAATATTGTCTGCGTCTACAAACCTCCAGAAATTATCGTACGAAAATCTCAGTGGGTACAATTGTTTAGGCAATTTAATGGTAAAACATTAATTGGTGGGGATTTCAACTCAAAGCATAGCCTGTGGGGTTCACCGAATGATGATAATCAGGGTTCGGAACTCAGCGAGGCGATAGACGAAACAAATCTTGTAATTATAAATAATGGTTCGCCAACTAGGATCTCCCGTCCACATGAAAATCCGTCAGTGGTAGACATAACTATGGCTACCCCAGATTTGGCAGGCGAAGCACATTGGAATGTACAGACAGAAAGCCTTGGCTCAGATCATTACGTCATATCTATAGTGGTACAACAAACGTTTCACACAAAAAGAAATACTCCCTATGTTAGATGGGTTGAATCAACAGCTGATTGGCTACGGTTTCAGGATATCATAGATAAAACACTGGACTCGGATAGCAATCTGACAACAGAGGACAAGTTCAAGAAATTAACCAATGCAATCTTTTTAGCCGCAGACTACTCAATGAAACAAAATAAGGTTGTAAATGAGGCCCACAGACATCCAGTCTGGTGGGATTTAGACTGTGAAGTAATTTACAACAAACGCAAGCAAGCATTACACGCCTATAAAAGAGTGTCGAATTATGAAAATTACATCCAGTATAAAATAGTTGAAGCCAGAGCCAAAAGGACATTCAAACAAAAAAGTCGTGCTGCGTGGAAACGCTTTGTAAACAACTTAAATAAAAATACGTCACTCTCATCTATTTGGAGCTTTATCAAAAGAATTAATAATAGTGAAATTGGAAACAATACAGTAATAGACGACCCACTAACAGACGAGATAATGCAATTGATTGCACCACCTGGCGCTGCAGATCACCTTGGAATGTTTAATGAATCAGAGTTAGAAAACCACTTAAGCAAAGCTTTTACCATGCAGGAATTGGATCTCGCAATGAAAAATACATCGAACACAGCTCCAGGCCTCGACAGAATTACATACAGAATTCTTAGCAACCTACCACATAAAGCTAAAGAATTTCTACTGGACATATTTAACGACTGGTGGACAAAAGGGATTGTCGTAAAAGAGCTTAAGGAAATTGTCATACACCTTATATATAAATATGGCAAAGATCCTACGTTAGCAACATCCTATAGACCTATCTCTCTTCTCAGATGTATTACCAAAGTGTTTGAAAGACTAATAAAATTTAGACTCGAATGGCACTGTGAGAAAAATCAAATATTCTATCCTCACCAGTTTGGTTTTAGAAGAGGACTGGGCACCTCTGATGCAATTTCCCAACTTGTGACTGATATTCAGTGTGCGTTTAGCAAAAATCGATATCTTGTATGCCTTTTTGTTGACATAAAAGCTGCCTATGAAGCCGTTAATTTGAAACTGCTTAAAAGAGATTTAGAGGAGGTGGGCCTTAGTAACAACGTAGCCCTAAATATTGTACAACTCTTTCACAATCGTGAGATTAGTATTAGAAGAACTGATAATACATTGACAGAAAGCAGAACTATAGCCCAGGGAATTCCACAGGGCTCAATACTCAGTCCTTTACTCTTCAACGTTTATTCAAGAAACCTTCATAGTTTATGGCCCGTAAACATCAACTGTTTGCAGTTTGCCGATGACCTTTGCATATATACAACGCAGAATAATTATCCAGATTGTGTAATACAAATACGGTATATAATAAACGTTTTACATGGTTGGCTGGAAGAGAGAGGGTTCCAACTAAATGAAGATAAAACATCGATCATGTGCTTCACTAGACACAGACTACAACTTCCTCGGTATATAAGTGCCAACGCATACACAATTAAGATGGTAAGCACTTATAAATATTTGGGACTCATTTTAGATAGCAAACTTCTTTGGACTGCTCACATCAAATATCTTAAGAGCAAGTGTGAAAAGGGTATAAACATTCTAAAGGCGACAGTACACAGAAACTGGGGTGCCGATACACTAACAGCGCTAATATTCTATAGATCCTATATAAGATCTATTCTAGATTACGGCTGCATACTCTATGGATCAACATCTAAAACCAATATGTTGCAGCTAGAAAGAGTGCAGTTAAAGGCACTCCGCATGAGCATCGGAGCAATGAAATCTACACCAACGGAGGCGGTCTTTGCAGAAGCCTCAGAGCCACCATTACACCTTAGAATATCCTTTCTGGCTAATAAGTATTTAATAAAATTGAGAAGTAGAAACCCATCTATGATAAGCAGTTTATATTCACTTTTTATAGAAACACTTTGCAACAAATACTGGAGAATAAAGAATGATCCGCCTTTAGCCACCGCCTTTGAAAAAACTATGGTCTTTGAAGAAAATGTTAGAACATTTCTAATTCCACCACTGTATAAAATCGAATATGAGCAATTTCTGCAAAAGTTCGAAGTCTTAATACCATCCTACGCAGAACAAGATTCTCAGAACAAATCAATCTTTCAATCCTACTTGAGTACTTTTAAGAACAGTAATCACATTTACACAGATGGGTCAAAAACAGAAATTGGTGTAGGTGCTTCAGTTTATATTCAAAACCATAATATTAAATTAAAATTTGCTTTAGCTCCTCTATCATCAATATATACGGCAGAACTTTATGCCATAGCCGAAGCTTTAAAATGGATCCTGAATGCACAAGAAATAAACTCTGTTATTATAAGCGATTCACAGTCTGCGCTGAGGACTCTTCAAAATCTAGGAATGACTTATTTTCATAATGACATAATAAGACAAATCATAGAAATGAATGGTAGGAAAAAAAAAAAAAAAAAAAAAAAAAAAAAAAAAAAAAAAAAAAAAAAAAAAAAAAAAAACCATAATAGTACAATTAATTAAAAAAAAAACCAAAAAAAAAACAAAAAAAAAAAGAAAACAAAACAAAAAAAAACAAAAACAAAAAAATAACAAAAAAAAACAAACATAATAGCACAATTAATTTAACAGAAAAAAAAAACAGCACAATTAATTTAAGAAGAAAAACTGACTAATAGTTTCCAATATATCTATACATGTAAAACACACATATTCGTTTCACCCGTCAGTAATTTAATTACAAAAACAATAAGCTAATAAGTTTAAAACTTTAGTTTAGAGACTACAATTACTTTATTACCCACTTATTATTTTTACCATGTTTCTGCGTTTATGAGTGTCTCTTAATATATGTGTATATGAGTCTACACTATACATTTCTATAATATGTAGAGAATTGAATTATATCTTTGGAATGTACTGTGGCCGGCTGAACTTGATTTCCGAGGCCATCCCTTCGTCGAACACAACAACAACAACAACAACAGTAGTAAAGGTTTGGCAATTCTCTCACAGATGTCTCCACCGTCGCCAAATCAAGTTATTGCATTTTTGCGGTTATGCGTATGTGTCACTTTAAAACGTGATAAACCACATCAAAACGGCTATCGGCTACAGCTCTCGATAAACATTCTATTTCAAGTGACAGTTCCAGTTCAATTGGTAAATTCTATGAATCAAGTGATGATGGTGTGATAGATAACTTTGTGCTATTAAGTGATGACGAAAGCTCATATACAAGTGAAGTATGTATATATTTTTTTGCTTTTGTAGCATATCATGTTTTCCAAAAAAAATCTATCACAAATTTTAACGTGGCTTAGCATGTTATTGCTATAATATTGTTTTACTTCGAGAGACATACTTCACCTGCACCTACTAAACTACGAAGAGTAACGGAAATAACACCTGAAAAGGCACTGCCATCTCGGTGGAAACAAAGAATAGATGAAAGCTATGAACGAGTGAAAAGAAAAAGAAAACGCAATTTAGGACTAGCATATTCAACAGCAAAAAGCAAGAAAATTAGTGAACCTCGCGAGTTAGGTTTACGTTTTAGATGTCAGAAAAACTGCAGAGAAAAACTTAGTAATACTCATGAAACTATTTTTTCAAAATTCTGGGATCTGGGATCATATGACCTCCAAAACAGTTATCTTTTTGGTTGTATTCTAGTTGAAAAAAAAAACAAACAAAAGGTCTTACAAGAAAAACCAAAAACGTCAAGAATCCAGTAGACAATTTACTGCTCGATATAGTGTAAATGTTGATGGTGAAGATGTCACAATATGCAAAGTTGAGTTCATGAACGTTCATGGACTTCAGA
This sequence comes from Tillus elongatus, assembly GCA_964006375.1. Lineage (NCBI taxonomy): Eukaryota > Metazoa > Arthropoda > Insecta > Coleoptera > Cleridae > Tillus > Tillus elongatus. The sequence goes on from OZ023262.1 coordinate 269,977,993, forward strand.
ATTCACAAGGAAGAATCGACCATATTGTTAAGATGAAGAAAACTGGGGCTGTTGTTCCTACGAAAGACGCGCGTGGTAAAATGAAAAGAGACTTAATGCACTTAGCGCAGACCAAAAGCAGTCTGTAAGGAATCATATAGAAGCAATACAAAAATATCAGAGCTATTATAGCAGAGCCAATAACATGAATAAAACCTATCTTAACTGCGATACGATTATTTCGATTTCAGGCCTGTACAAGGAGTACTATATTCCATCGTGTCAACAACAAAACGTCGTTCCTGTAATAGAAACTGCCTACCGCAAAATATTATGCACGGAATGGGTTTAAGCTACCAAAGTCTGACACATGTAAAACATGTGAGGAGACAAATATTAGGCTTGATACTGCGAAATCAAATAAAGACGTTGGAGAGGTGGATCGGTTACAATTTCCCTAAACTTACACCGAAATAGACCTAAGGCAATGCAAGATCTGATAAAATAGGAAACCGAGCTATCAAAAGTTGCCACAAATGTACGCATCATCAGTTTTGATTTACAACAGGCTATGCCTATACCCAAACTTACAACTGTCCCTGCATTTTATTGCAGGAAGGTCTGGCTCTATAACCTCGGAGTACATGACTGCACGGCTGGACAAGGACACATGTATATATGGAAAGAAAACCAGGCTAAACGTGTAGCAGATGAAGTTGCTTCTCTACTGTTCAAATTTTTAAACAGCATACGTAAGGTGGATGATCTTACTATATTCACGGATAACTGTCCAAGTCAAAACAAAAATTGGTTCCTGATGGCATTTTGGTTACAGTTAGTTAAAGAAAAAACGTTCAAAACTATAACACACCATTTTCTTGTTACCGGTCACACGCATTTGCCATCGGATAGAGATTTCGCGTTAATAGAAAAAAAGACACCGAAAATATGCTCCTATTATTTACTCTCCAGAGTGTTGATATAAGGTCATTAAAGATGCTAATAGTAAAAATACTTTCAGGTTGACAGTTATGGAACAAGATGATTTTTTAGTTTTGCACCTATTTTGGCTAACGTACAAACCAACAAAGAAAATTTGAACTTCTCCGTTGTATATTCCTTTCATTTTAAGGCTGAAAATACAAAATACTTTTTTGTGAAACACTCTGTACATGGCGTATACAAAGAGACCAATATTACAAAAAAAAGGGTAGGCCCGTAAATACATCATTATGTGATTTGAAAAAAAAGTAAGTTGAGCCCTAAAAATTCCAGAAGAGAAACTACAAAACGTTCAATCTACGTTTCCGTATATACCCCCAATATGTCTTCCATTCTTTAACGGTTTAACCTCCAAATAAGCTGACGAGGAAGCTGTTGAAATTATTTAGTGGACATAAAGTTCCATATTCTGTTAAAAAAATGTTTACTTGTTTTTTTTTTGTAGGCAATAATATGATAAGCCACATTATTTTTAAAACACAATTTTTTACGAAACCAGTTGTTTTAGTCATCCTCTTACTAGACATGTTTGTTAGAAAGGTATCTAATAAGTTTGTGTGAAGTTAAATTTAATATTAGCAAATTTTATATATTTTTTCGAAACTTCAAAGACGATTAACAAATTTTTTTTTACTTGTGGCATATCGCGTTGTTACAATAAGCCCTTCATTTATATATATATATATATATATATATATATATATATATATATATATATATATATATTATTATATATATATATATATATATATATTCACACAACAAAATAATAGAGGTTCGGTGAAGAATTTACAGGATACCAATTATATTCATGCGTTCGAAGAAGGTCCTGCTTTGAAAAAGTCTGTTTTTCATATTCACTCATACTGTCTCCAATATAGCTTCTAATTTTGCACACTGACACAACATCAGGAAAATCAAATCCCATTTGAGTCATATAGTCTTTGATTGGCACTTTGAATTTAATAGAAAATAGACCGTGAATATAATAACCCGCCTTGCGATCGGCAAAAAATTGACAAATTTATTCTCGAAGTATTTTTGGTACTCTTCATAAATTGAAAATAAAGTGCATACAGAACGTTTAACAGCTGTCTTTTCTCAAGAAAATTTTATCTTGTTTCAATGTAATCAATTAATTAAAATGTATGACCGTAACATAAACATTCCCCGATTTGGATATTTCTCAGAGTTTCTATTGAAGTAGCACATTAGAAGGTAAATGGGAATTCATAACACCAAAATAATCAATCTGTGATTTTATTTTGCATATACACTACAGGTTCTAAAGAATTTTACTTTTATTTTCCTAGTGACTTTCACAACGTAGTACTTATAATAGGCAGACCCGTATTTAGATGGTCGTCGGCTTTAACTAGGGATATTTATTATATTTGTGCGAGGGAAAACGAAAAATAAAAATAAAAAAATTCATTATATTTCTGATTTGAAATTTTGATCAATTTATCAGCACGGATATATATATATATATATATATATATATATATATATATATATATATATATATATATATATATATATATATATATATATATATATATATATATACATGAGTGTCACACCGATAACTCAAAAAATAATGCGCCATTTTTGATCAAATGTGCTCAGTATCTTCCTTTTGCAAGTGGCTTAGATAAGTTCGTTAGCCAGGAAAATCGGTCCAGGTTTTCCCGGAAAATGTTGTGCTTTCTTTCGAAAAAAATTATGTCTCCGGAAAAAGCAAAGTAAGGGAAACAAAATTTGGTACGCATGTTTGTATTATAAAAACTGAACCATGTACCAAAATTTAGGTCTGTAAAAGTTAAAAGACAAGAAAGTTATAAGCATTTAGAAAAAAATGTGGTTTTTTCACAACGTCAAAGTCGCGATTTGAAACGTCAAAATTAGCAACATTTGGGCAAAGAACCTGAAACAAATACGGTGTATATAAAGCAAATACCGCAAGAGGAGTGTTCTAGAAACTCTTAAGTCTCAGCTTCAGCCTTGATTGTGCTCCATTTTACTAAAATGTTTCCTGAAACTTCATTTCAAATAGACCCTTTCTATGATGTTTTTGCAGTAGTTGTAGTTAAGTTTATGGCTTAACGGTCAATAATGTTTGATTAATTTTCGTACAAAAATTTGGTTAGTGAGGAGACCGGGACTTTTGAATTTTAAAAAGATTTCTTCAAATGAGCTCAAACTACGCCCCTAGAATCCATACCCGGGTTTAGTTTCACTTTTTATCTGTTTACATATATGCAGGGTGATACATTCCTACGGTAAACCTAACTACAATTGTTATTATACAAGATGCGAGAAAAAAATTATATACGTTAACTATAGGGTGTCTTGAGCTGCATCTTATAAAATTATCTTGACAATCACAGAATGGCCCACAAGTCTGGGTGATACCCACAATTTTTTTTTCGAACATCGCATATATTATTGCATGTCATAACTCAATTGGCTATTAACCTCAGGTTCGTTGGATAGGAAACCAGTTTTCTCGGAAACATTTTAAGTTTATTTTCTGAAAACTTTTGTACATTTTCAAACGATAAGTTATTTTGATTATATATGCTACATTGTTTCTACTGTATAGGTTATACCGGTAACGAAATTGGTGACTGTTTGCATTAAAGACATATTTGCTCTTAAAAACATTATTATAAAAATTGACTTCCATAACGCACCTGCTGCGACTTTTTTGTATGCACTGATTGTGTTTATACGTGGGGTAAAAAGTAGGGACTACTCCTAATAACTACGAAATTTCAAACACGTCAATTTAGTTTTCAATTCGCCTACTTTTTCATCTAATTCATTTGTTTCTTCATTGACGTTCGTCAAAGGTATGACGTCATCGACATTTTTTTAAATCTCAGTATGCGACTTGTGATACATCATTTGAAAGCTCTTATCTCGCGCAGTATTCTACTTAATTTTGGCTATATTCTGTCATGCATTTCCAAAATGGTGACCTTTCTTTTACAGAAAAAAAGTGTGCAACTAAGAATCAACTATGATGACTAAATTATGCGTGACGGTGAAGATAACTTGAATGTGGTTTTAAAATATCAATCAGTACGTTCTGTCTGTTTCATTACTAGTGAATTTTTATTAAATTTTTTATTGAAAAAAAAATTCACTATAGAGAGATAGTGCCTTTCTTTTATTAATGGCTTGGATGTGTTCGTTAGCCAGGAAAATCGGACTAGGTTTTCCTAAAAAAATTTGAGTTTTCTTTTGAAAAAAAAAACTTTTTCTCCACAAATTACAAAGCTATTTCAATGAAATTTTGTGGGTTTGTTGTCTTCCGTAAGGCCTTACTACGTACCAAAATTAAACTTTCTAAGTTTATAGAAAACTAATTTTTTTTTCGAAACAAAATTTTTCTCTGAAAATTACAAAGTTATTTTAATGCAATTTGGCTAACATATTTACTTGGCAAATATCTTACTACGTACCAAAATTCAACTTTGTAGGTTTATAGAAAGTTGAGTTATTCACCTTTGAAGCATTTAATAAAGATTCACTACCATAACGCACTTGCTACGTGCCGAACATTTTAAAAATATCCCAGATTTTTGACAAGTGGTTTAATTGTTTTCACAAAGAGTATGCCAACAAACAACGTAATTTTCTTAAAGAAAATTCACTAAAAAAATGAAAAACAGCAAATATACTCATAAAATACACTGGAATGCTCAACATAAATAAGAATACATTAAACATTAAAATGAACATTCAGTATCATTTTTAACTATAAGGTTATAAACATGTTTTATAATTTAAAGTTCAGGGCTTAATTTTAGGTACTTTTTATAAATTCACAAATCCTGCTTACGCTACATATCTAATTAGAAAACTTATAGAAAACTTATTTTATAAATATACGATCACACCATCGATACCTCTCTATTAGTGAATTTTCTTAATGAAAATGCACTAAAAAATGAAAAATAGGAAATATAATCATAAAATACACTGGAATGCTGAACATAAAAAAGAATACATTAAACATTAAAATGAACATTCAGTACCATTTTTAACTATAAGGTTATAAAATTGGTTATTAATTTTAAGTGCAGGGCCTAATTTCAGGTACTTTTTCTAAATTCACATATCCTGCTTACGCTACATATCTAATTAGAAAACTTATAGAAAACTTATTTTATAAAAACACGAAGTGTTTCTTCATAACATACACTGCGCACGCTCAACTGCGCTGGTTTTTATCTTTCAGTAACTGTTTATGCAGAATTCAATGGCATTATTAGAATTCATACATGTTGCGATCACAAAGCTGCTAAATACAACGTTCTTATTAAAAAAATATCTTACAAACAAGAAAATTCTAAGCGTGTTTGGTATAAAAGAAATTCATCATTATTCAAAAACTTGACTCCTGATTAATACATTGATTTTTATACATCTTTACAGGTACGCTGTATTCTGTGTTAGCGAATTTTTTGTTAAAAAATATTCCTAATTGCGAGGCATTGATAGTAAAAATTTCTAGAAGGACGGTTATCTGAATGCGAAAAATTGCTAGATCAATTCCTAGAAGTGCAATACCAAATAGATATTTTAAATCATAATTGCGATGAGAGCTCAGATATTGTAAACGCGGAAATTGAATCTTTTGAAAATGCGTACTACGAGGTTCGTGCACGTGCACAAAGATTACTTTTAATTTCAAATCCAACTACCACTAACAGTTGTAACTATTCGGGAGACTATGGATTTCCACAGCCTTCAAATTCAATTAGTTCAAGCGCGGCCGCAGCACCTTTTTTACTAGAAGTCAGATTACCAGATATCTCATTAAAACCGTTTTCTGGTAATACACAGGATTGGCTCAGTTTTAAGGACAATTTTAATGTCATAATCGAGTCCAATCAACAATTGCACAACGTACAAAAATTTTTTCATTTAAAATCGTGCCTTAGCGGTTCCCCGATGCAGGTCATATCAAATATTGAAGCTACTGATGCAAATTATAAAATCACTTGGAATTTACTCGCCCAACAGTTTGAATACAAAGACGCAATTGTACAAAATCATTTAAGCGCCCTATGTAATTTCACGTCCATTACAAACAACCAAGTTATTCAAAGTAATGAGTCCTTTTCACTTGTTGGCATTCCTGTGGATCGAAATCTCAATTGGCACCAACATGTCACATCAATTGCAAAAGCGGCTGCTAAGAAATAAGTTTTTTTTTCCGGGCTCGCAAATACTTTTCACCAGCTAATATCTATACCTTGTATACTTCACAAATAAGGCCAAACCTCGAATACTGCTCCCACATCTGACGTGCCGCTGCCACTTCTACCCTCGCTATCCTGGACTCCACTGAGAAGAGAGCTATACGTCTCATCAGTGACCCCACCCTCACCCAAAGGCTGCCATCCCTTACCCACCGACGTGCCGTTGGTGATCCCTCTCTCTCTCTCTCTCTCTCTCTCTCTCTCTCTCTCTCTCTCTTTTACAGATTTCTGCACGGACACTGCTGAGAGGAGCTTTCTTCCGTAGTTCCTCCACCTAATGCCCCCAACACATCTACCAGGGGAACATAGCGAATGCATCCTTTTACTGTCCAGGTCACCAGACATAGAACATCTTGTTATGCGCGCTCTTTTGTCCCGAGGACTTCGAAGTTGTGGAATTCCTTGCTGGCACATGTTTTCCTTCTCCTCCGAACCCCCAAACCTTCAAGTCCAGAATTAACAAGTTGCCTCTTTCCTTCTTGTCGACATCCACGGTACGATAGTATTTAGGTTGTGAGCCCTCGTGGTGTGTGTTAAAATAAATAAAAATACTACAAGGTTGTTACAAGAAAATAACCTAACCCTAGTTCCATGGACTTCTTGCTCCCCAAACTTGTGACCAATCGACTGGGTAATTTACCCCAATCACCAAATAATCTACTTGATCTTCGTCACCAAATTCAAGAATCTTGGGATGACATTCCCAGGATATCATAAATAATTTAATTTCAAACATGCTTCGAAGAGTTACGGAAAGAAAAGAAACCGTGGGGATCCACTTAATAACTTTGTTATTTTGTAACATTTTATTTTCAAAATAATAATTTAAGTTTGATTAAGCACACATTATGTATAAAATTTATTAAAATTGATCAACTCTTACTCTGTGTTTGGATTTGTTTGAAAGTCAGTAAATGTAGGTGATTTGAATATTTCAACACGAGCTTAACAGAAAACGAAAGGCCAAAATAAATACGCCTGTCTTAATTGGGTTTGGAATTATCATTCCACTGTGAATCGGTTTGATCAACTCTAATTTGAAACGAAATTTAAAGAAAAAATATGAAAAAGGCTAATTTCTAGTAAATGATTTTAAAACAAATCGAATACTATAGGCCCCACGTGCACATAAAAACTCCAGCCAGTCGGAAATAATCAAACAGAAGGCAAAATAAATGAATAATTGATACATTAAATACCACTCGTTAATCTGCTTTTTCCCCGATGACTGTAACTTTATTGTGTAAGCAGGCAGTAAAACACACTTTATGGCGCATACAGAGGCTAATTTCATAGAACAAAACACCATTGTACACAAATGACACAGTAAAAATTACATTTCTACATTCCAGTGATGTACAGTCATTTTAGCTTTACATATGCCATCACATTAAAAAAGATTTAACTGTAACATCCACCGAGCTTGGAGCATTGGCATAAATTTCTCCACGTAAGTTTCGTACACCTTGTAATTTTGGGCACATCAGGCTACGTATCAACTATATATATATATATATATATATATATATATATATATATATATATATATATATATATATATATATAATATATATATATATATATATATATATATATATATATATATATATATATATATATATATATATAGAGAGAGAGAGGTGGTACAGATATCACGTGTGACTATAGTTTCCAGGTCGGTTAAATTATGAAAAAGTGTCATTTCTTAAGCCATTCAATATGACGTCCACAACGTTGCCAAATTGCTGTTACTTTTAGAGATATTAAGTAAAATGTAAAAATATCTCAACTCATCAATCGATAATATTTCAAAAACTATCAGTCTGATAAAAAAATATATAATACATAATTTGACTTAGAAAGCACATTATTTTGCAAAAAGAAGTACACAGTATGCCAAAAAAGCTCGAAAAAGTTTTATTAAATGCAGTTATATATATATATAATGCATACATTTATTTGAATAAAAAAATGTTCGGGGCGCAGCAAGTGCGTTATTGTAGTGAATTTTAATAAGAATAATAAAGTGGTTTAGTATTGCATTAAAAGTTAAAAAACACTACTTTATTTAATTAGGAACGATAAAAATGGGGTAAAGAAGGGCAAGCAAAAACATGAGCTTTAACATAATTATTTATACTGTAATTTGGATACAAAACTCAAACAAAATAGTTGATAAACAGGAAATATACTCAACAAAAAATACACTTGAAAACGGAACATAAAAAATTCCTGTGGTTCATGCATTGATGGTGACTGTATGCATGCAGAAGGGGAAGAAGAACCCCCAGGACGAAAGGAAGTTCTGCCCCCTCACACAAAAACACGGGGGATTCTCCTTCCCCTTATGCATGCATAAAACTACCTTCAAAGCATAAAGCACAAGAAAAATTTTTTGGGAGCAACCCCCAAAAAAGTTACTGGACCTGGGCGAATGTGGGTTTTGGCAGACGGGGTTTAAAGTAAGTATTGTTGCAAAATGTGAAAAATGCATCTTTTCAAACTCCAACTAAATGTTTCTTTAGCATTTTTCGCTCAGATTTCCTCCCCGCCCAGCGCCTCTAATTATTCTTGGTTCCTTAACTTTCTTGGAGTTTGTTTGCAACAAATATCCCTTGTGGCTTCTGCATCCAAGGGGGGTTCTCAACACGTTTCAAAAAAAATAAATCTAAAAACCCCCCTTGGAGTAAACTGCAAATTTACTGAAATTACATTCCACATCGCTCTTTTTCTGATAATATCGAATACAGCACTAAAGTAAATAAATTCACTTGCTGTTTTACATATATAAGCACGAGATAAGTAAGTATAATAAAGGAGGCCCTTAATTAACATTGGGGCTACACAAACTTAAAAGCAGAGAAGACATTTTGATCGCGTTAAGTCTGATTTTATGTCACAGTAGTATTATGATCATAAAACATATTTCTAACTGTATGCACACATAAATTAGTAAAATACATTTATAAAATATAATAAAAAACAACAGTTTTACGATATTATTTTAAATAAACCGATAGGATTACGTTTCGCAGCGATTTCGCAATCCCCGAATGTATGAACCTAGCTTTTGTCCAAGACTACACTGAAATTCGGTCGAACGCAAGCAGCCAGCTTGTAAATTAACGCCGATAGCTTTGGGCGGTAAACAAGCGTAGGTATGTCTAATTTTAAGCGAGAGACCTGTTGGAGACATACAATATAATAAATACAAAAATAAGCTTTAAAGTGCTATTTATTAAAAAAATATTGACCAACTAACCTGCAAAATCATCCATAATAAAAATGATGGATTTAGTAATTTATCTATCCGTGGTACTAAATTTGACCCTACGAACCTAACAAATTTTGTCTTCCGCACGGATATAAACATAAAAAATGTTGATACTGTTACTACTAGTTATTTCCCCCGGTTATACAATAATAATTACGTCTATGGGGTTCTGTTTTCGTGGCTCAATTAAGAAACTTTAAAAACGGAGTGTTAGCACTGCTCTTAGAAAATGATTTACTGATATAATTATTTTCTGTTTTACGCAAAATTCTATTGTTTTAAGTCATTAACTCACAATTTTTATTTATAACCATCGTCCAATATTTATTTTCAATACTTAATATTTATATCGAGATTTTAAATATGTTAGGTTAGTTAAAAGTCATTCACTCATAATTTTTATTTATAACCATCATACAATATTTATTTTCAATACTTAATACTTATATCGATATTTTAAATATGTCGTACATTTCACAATGTTATACGCTCTGACATCTATCAATGATGATGTAACTTCCATTGCTTATATTTTTATCTACCATTTTTGTGAATTTTTTTAAAAAAAATTCACTAATGAGGAGATCCCGACTTTTGAATTTTGAAAAAATTTCTTCAAATGAGCGCTAATTAGGCCCTCCAGAAAACATATCCGGGGTCAGTTTCAATTTTTATATGTTTATATATATATATATATATATATATATATATATATATATATATATATATATATATATATATATATATATATATATATATATATATATATATATATATATATATATATATATATATATATATATATATATATATATATATATATATATATATATATATATATATATGTATCACACCGATAACTCAAAAAATAATGGGCCGATTTTGATTAAATTTGGTGAAAAAATTCCTTTTGCAAATGGCTTGGATGAGTTCGTTAGCCAGGAAAATCTGCCCGGGTTTTCCCGGAAAATTTTGTGTTTTCTTTCGAAAAAAAATTATATCTCCGGAATTAACAAAGTAAGGGCAACCAAATTTCGCACGCAGGTTTAGATCCTTACAGGTCCTACCAAAATTTAGATATGTAGGTCAAAAGACAAAAAAGTTATAGGCATTTAAAGAAAAATAAATTGGGGTTTTCCTCAAAACGTCAAAGTGGCGATTTAAAATGTCAAAATTGGCAATATTTAGGCAAAGAACTTGAATCTAATACGGGCTATAGAAATAAAATGTCTCAAGAAGGACGTTTTACAAACCCTAAAGTCTTAGTTTCAATCGTCATTGTCCTTCATTTTACTAAAATGTTCCCAGAAAATTCATTTCAAATAGACCATGTCTCTGATGCTTGGCAGTAGTCTTAGCTATAGAGTTTATCGTTTAATGGTATATAATTTTTGTCTAATTTTCGTAAAAAATCAATAAAGCTTAATATATCCGTTATTATATAAGATATGAAAAATTTTTGTATATATTAATTATAGGGTGTCTTGAGCTACATCTTAAAATAATATTTCTACAATCACAGGGTGGCCCATGTGTGATACAAATTTCCTTTTTTTTTTAAATCAAACACGCCTTATGTTATTGCATTTTTGCATTTTCCATCGAAATATAATGCATGTTTGTAAGAAAAGAAATTCTGGACGCAGCAAGTGCGTTATGGTAGCGAATTTTGATCAAATGTTTCATATTTGAACAGCTCAATTTGCTTTGCTATTAACCTATAAGGTTGACCAAGAAACGTGTTTTTTTCGGGAACACTTTAAGTTTACTTTTGGAAATTTTTGTACATTTTCACACAATAAAGTTATTTTGATGAAACAAGGCACATTGTTTTTACTATATAGGTTATACTGGTAACCAAATTTGATGCCTGCTTTCTTAAAAAAAAACACACATATTTGTCATTAAAAACATTTTTATGAAAATTCACTACCATAACGCACTTGCTGCGTCCAGAATTTTATTTAAATAGCGTAGCAGTGCAAGTAACGTCATCTGTCCAACATTGTAGATATTGCATTAGAGAATTTGAGGTGATATCGAGGATTATTTTAATATTAATTTTGAATAACTTTATTTTCCTTTAATCTGTATATCTATATCTATATTTAAAATTTACATAATATTATATTTTAATATAGTGCTTTGCACTTTGCATTGCTCTTCCCTTGCATCCATAGACCGTACGCCACTGAGTACGTTTTCCTGTCTAGTTTTGAGATGCACTGTCCGATGGCCTGTAATTATTTTCCATGTCCAGGTTTCGGTTCGTTAGTTAAAAGTAAAACAACAAAAACGACAGGAAATTAATATTAGTCCAGTCCTGTCAAGGGAATATCACATTTTCACTTCGTCCTCTTCTTGTCAAATACCATGACAATAGGCAATTTTAACATGTCACGACCAGAGATAGAAATATTGTGCGATGACAAGTTCCTACAAAATTGTGCTTTCAGAATCAAATAACAGACAAACAATAAAACGTATGCGGCCAGTCTCCAATAAGTTCCATTTTCATGTAGAAATTAGAACAAATTAATTTGGGCTTCTAAGTGATCTATATAACCTAATAAAGGAAACTAAATTTCAGCTTGGCTTTGGATGGCATCTTAAACGGAATGATACACATAATATTTTATAACCGCCTACTTTTTGCGAATTTTAACGAAAAGTAACTTTTAAGGGGTCTGATTTTTTTACAACGTTCCTCAAATGAGCACGAAATTGGCCTCCTGGAACCCATACCGATATCAGTGGCAAACTTATATATATATATATATATATATATATATATATATATATATATATATATATATATATATATATATATATATATATATATATATATATATACTGGGTGACTACGGATTTTCAGACAGATTTTGACAAGTTTGGCCGATGTAGATTACAATACATGTGTACAAGCTAATTTATATAATCCATATTTTCTCAAAAACATAATTTTTAGATAATTTTTTTAGAAAAAATTAAGTAATGAGGATAACTGTGTTTATATATAATATTGTACCGTAAAAACTAATGAGCATATTTTGATTACGTTTGGTGGATGACTTCCTTTTGTTAGTGGCTTGGGCAAGCTAATTTTACAGGAACATTGATCCAGTTTTTACGGAAAATTTTTCCATTTTCTTTTGACAAATTGTTGTCTTCAAAATCAAGAAAATTATGGCAACGAGAATTTTATAGACAAGTTTCTGCTATAAATCGTGTCTACGTGCCAAATTTCAGCTTTGTGTGTTGAAAGGAAACAAAACTATAAGCATTTAGAGAAAAAATTTGGAAGCCAATGGTGGTCAGAGACAGGCACAAAATGAATAATCTTGTGTGGACAACAAATATTTTGAGTTTTCTTGCCGCAAAAGGGTCAAGTATCACCAGGAAAAAAACCTTTAGACTTTTTCTTCTTAAAACGTCAAAGTCGCAATTTGAAACGTCAGGATTATCCAGTTTTAGACAAAGAACCTGAAACGAATAGTGGTCATGTCTCAAGACGTATGTTTTACAAAGCTTTAAGTTTCAGCTGAACCGTCATCGTCCTTCATTTTACCAAAATATCTAAAAAAAAAATCATTCCAAATAGACTCCTGATGCTCTGGCAACAGTTTGAGTTATAGAGTTTTTGGTTTAATGGTCTATATTTTTTAGCAAATTTTCGTAAAGAAAGTTCGTTATTGGGGAGACCACTACTTTTGAATTTTAAAATTATTTATTGTGCCTCCTAGAATCCATATCCGTGGTCAGTTTAACTTTTTATATATTTACATATATACAAGGTAGCACATTTATGCGGCAAAGCTCAATATATATATATATATATATATATATATATATATATATATATATATATATATATATATATATATATATATATATATATATATATATATATACGTTAATTATAGGATGTCTTGAGTTGCATTTTATAAAATTTGCAGGGTGGTTCAAAAGTCGTTGGTGAAACAAACTTTCTTTCTTCAGACACTCCTTATATTAAATCATTTTTGCATTTCCCATCGAATTCTAATGCACATCTGTGAGGCAAAAAAATTGATAGCGTATCATTTTCGAATTATTTTAACTTTTTTGCAAAAATTAGTGTTTTTGCACATATCACAAATTTTAATACGGTGTTTTTACCAATAGAGTTGAGTTGCATGAAAATAACGCATTTAGGGACGCTTTTTCTTATTTTATTCTTAAAAAAATCGATATGTCACATACAGGGCGCTCTCAATTAGTGTCTAAATTTAAAAATAGTCAACTCAACTAAATTCTCTTAAACAGAAGAGCCTGAATTTTATGTTTTAGAAGTAAAGGACATGCCCACTGCATCAACTTTTATGTAAAACTCTCTATAATACTTAGAGACTCCAGCTTTGGAAATATTTACATTTATAATCGCGTACCATGCTTCATGTAGGGACCAGTTTGAAAATATCCTTTTCAGTTTTTTATTAAGAAAAATATTAAACTATTTAAATTAACTTTGGTAGTTCACTATGTGAAAACTGAAACCTGGGATGAGCACTAATAAGTACACTTGGAGAACCCAAATCACCACAACACATATTTCAGAGACCTTACGATCGTTTCGTTGACCATGTAGGAAGGAAAATTCTAAAATTAAACTACTAGTTACCGTGTATTTATATCGCGTCTAGGTAAACGAACTAGTCCGAAGTAAAGTTGTCGTCGAAGACCCATCGTTTGTTTATTTTGTAGTGAAACTACGAGGTCGAAGACCGGCTTTAATCTTCTGGTCGACAACTTTATGAGCCCTCACCTAGAATAAGGAAAATAGGTTTAAAAGGAACGGTACCAAGTTATTTTAGGAATCTGCACGTTCAATTTCGATCTAGAAGTTTACTATGTGGATATTAGAGCTAGCCGACAACCACATCTGCCGAGACAAACACAATAACCCCCGCTCATCTTTTTTATATAGAAAACAAAACCTGGGTGTTTGGCTCACATTGTTAACTCTAACAAAGGATAAATAATTCAACAAAAATACTACATAAAAAATATATTTATATTGATTTTAATTCTTCGTAAATAGTATTTTTTATATTGACTTCATAGATACACAGAAAACGAAAGGGTCTTTAAGTCGAGATAAGAGTAGAGATTAGTGTATGTATAGACCGGCCGAGTTATTGACAGTAATTTATTATTCTACCTGACAAATTAGGTGTGTTTAAGTGGTCAAATGCAAAGTAAAAATAAAGGGCTTGAAATTAAAGGTGCCGCACGATTCAATGACGTTTTGTTTTTAATCGACCTTGATATAAAATACTTTCTAATGAATCAATCATTGTTTGTCAAAAATTTATTTCTATTTGAAATATAATTTTGAAATTAATTTGAACTGTTTTTATTTTAAAGAATTTTTTCGTATATATTTAGACCAGTGGTTGTTATTAATCTTGAATTAGTTACGTAATTTTGTATTTTACTGAGTTCATTTATTATAAATTTTGGTTTCGATATAGACGTGTGAAATATTCCTAATTTTTTTAAGTGATTGCATTTTCTGTTGTTAAAACTACTTCCTGAATATATACGTTCTCTCTCTCTCTCTCTCTCTTACGCAATTGATTTGAAATCTGATCATAAACAATTAATAACTTGTGCGATTTATTGCTATTATTATTTCTTGCTGATATCTATTTTATTATTACTAGTGTTAATTGGAAAAAACTTATAAGTTATGTGTGTGTGGAAGGAATTGGCATCGGACATTACGTCCATTGGCCACAAAACTCTGCAGTAAATTTGTACCATTGTTATATCTATCTATATATTGTTATAAAAAGCGATTCTCCTTCAAATATGTTTATAATTTGCTGCATGGATATCAATACTTACAGCAATAGGAAGGGTTAAAGCGATATATGTACGTTTATGTGTAAGCTCTTACAGAACATGACTATTTCTAAATGGCTACAACATAAGCAATATTTATCTTCCAGCATATCAATTTTGTCAAAATATAAATGTTTGTGTTCTAACTTATTATTAAGGATAAAAACAAAGAATATTCACTTCTCGCCCAGGTGTCCTTCAGGGCATTTTCTTTTAACAAACAACACTGGACAGTTAATGACATGGGATGAAAAAACAATAGGTGAGACAGTAGGAAAACTAAATTTATATTAATATTATTCTTAACTAAGGCTAATACTAAAATACACATATAGAGAAACAGCAAAACTAAATTTTGATTTTTGTATGCCGAATGAATTTTATAAGTATATTATAGATTTTCAGGCTAGTTGTACAAATAAGTTTTGCTAAGTTCACAGGAAACTCTACTCCTGCATCTTTGAGTTATTTCCAGAGTTGTTTACGTATCGGGTTATACAAACTGCACTGAAACATGAGGTGTTCTAAAGTTCCTATGTAACTGTTGTCACATGTACAATAAGGATTGTTACTAATGCCTATTTTATGTAGGTGTTGTGGAAAGCAGCCGTGATTCAGCTTCATTCTGGTAATTATAGTAGTATAGTACCTTGGCATAATAAATTCGTCAATATTTGGAATATTTTTAGGCAACATTGGATGAATAAGTGAAAATCAATTAGTTGTTTTGTTAACAAACTCATGCCAAACACTTTCCCACGTTTCCATTATTTCAAATTTAATTTTTTGATTTACATCGTCAGCAGTAATCCAGCTTATTATTTTGTTTGGACTTTCAATAGATTCTTTAGCTAGTTTGTCAGCTATTTCGTTGCCTGCTAGTCCCGTGTGCCCTTTTATCCACATAAATATGACTCAATTACCAGCATCCTCTGTCGACTGATACAGACTGATAATGTCACATATTACTGGATTTTTGCCATGTTTGGTGTAATTTTTTTTTAAATTTCAACAACACACCACGAGGGCTTATAGCCTAAATACTATCGTACCGTGGGTGTTGACAAGGAGGAAAGAGGCAGCTTGTTAATTCTGGACTTGAAGGTTTGGAGGTTCGGAGGAGAAGGAAAAACATGTGCCGGCAGGGAATTCCACAACTTGGAAGTCCTCGGGACAAAAGAGCGAGCATAACAAGATGTTTTAAGTCTGGTGACCTGGACAGTAAAAGGGTGCATTCGCTCTGTTCCCCTGGTAGATCTATTGGGGGCAGCAGGTGGGGGAGGTGGAGGAAAGCTCCTCTGAGCAGTGCCCGTGAAGATATCTATAAAAGAGAGAGAGGTCACCAACGGCACGTCGGTGGGCAAGGGATGGCAGCCTTTGGGTGAGGGTAGGGTAACCGATGAGACGTATAGCTCTCTTTTGAATGGAGTCCAGGATAGCTAGTGTAGAAACGGCAGCGGCACCCCAGATGTGGGAGCAGTATTCGAGGTTTGGCCTTATTTGTGAAGTAAATAAGGTATAGAGATTAGCTGGTGAAAAGTATTTGCGAGCCCGGAAGAGGAAACCTAATTTCTTAGCAGCCGCTTCTGCAATTGATGTGACATGTTGGTGCCAATTAAGATTTCGATCCACAGAAATACCAACAAGAGAAAAGGACTCATTACTTTGAATAACTTGGTTGTTCATTGTGATGGGTCTAGGGCTGGTGTATCTCTTGTGAGAAAGAAAGCAAGACTTAGTTTTGGTGGGGTTGAATTGTACAAGATTTCTACTTCCCCAGTCTAGTATTTTTTGGAGATCCACGAAGACAGAACCCTCCATGAGTCTGCGATCCTCATCTAATTGGGCTAAAGAGACAGGCTTAGAATATTGTATATTTGAATGGAGGGTGCTGTCGTCCGCGTAGCTGTGAACTGGGTTGGATGTGCTAGAGAGGAGGTCATTGATGTGAAGAGGAAACAAAGTAGGGGCTAAAGCTGAACCTTGAGGAACTCCTGCATTAATTGGATACAGTTTAGAGGAATGGCCATCCACAACAACAGATATGCTCCTATTGGAGACGAAATTTGCTGTCCAGGTAAGAAGTTTTGGTGGTAGGCCATAGGCCATTATGTGAGCTTACTGGAATCGGATCACGCAGGAGCTTAATACGGCGACCGTAACGATGACGCGAACGCCAACGGAACGTAACCCCGCGAAACGGAACGCACCGAAAGACGCCGGTTACAAAGCACGGAACGCCACTCTGTGCGCTTGGCTAAAGAACACCGTGACAGCCGCCGCTCGTGAGCGAACGGCGCACGCGTTCCGCCTCACCGAGTAAGTAAAGAAACGATGTTCACATAATGGCCGCCCTTCATCATGTTTGTTAAAATCGCCGATCTTTCGCATTGATTTTTGTCGTCGAAGTCAATTTTTCTGTCATTATGCAGAGGTATTATTACACGCCCCCTAGCACAATGGATGAAGTTGTGACCTGTGGAAACCTTCATGTATAGTTTCCAGTTCAATTTTTTGAGAATTGTTCAAATTTTCCCCTGAGGATGACCTCTTTGAGTGTCGAAACGCGTCGGGAGTAAGAGATATCTTAAGTAAATTTTGGTATCTGGAGGAGAAGCCGCTACATTCAACGTTTAATTAAATTTATGCTAGCGTAAATAAAATTTCGTGTACCTTTTCTGATTGAAAATATCCCTGGTGGTCTTAGCATTTGTGATTTCATTGGTATATCTTTACTTTTAGTTAAAGATATCAATGATTCATATCTTACGTATGTTACATGTAAGCTGATATTTACATCGATATTTTTTTTCCTGTGTACACATTCTTGTGTTTGGAAAAATAAAAAATGTTTTAACAACAATGATGTAATAATATGGGTCCGGTGGCAGTATCGTTAACAATTATATGAGTGTTTTCCTAATTGAAATTTTGGAGAAGTTTGGATGTGACATTGTCGAAAGATTTTGATTTCGACATTTATAATAAAATTTGTATTGTTTACATGCACAAGCAGTGGTTTTATGTAAGATACCCTATATACTTTATTTGTACCAATATATTATTATTATTATTATTATTGTTATTATTATTATTATTATTATTATTATTATTATTATTATTATTATTATTATTATTATTATTATTATTATTATAGTATGGAGTGTTTACATATTACGTGTAAAGGTAAAGGTAAGATGCTTACTGGCAATTAGGCCATTGCTGAGCCTTTTTGCTCATCTAAACTAACCTACCCTCCACCTTGAGCTCGATCTCAACGACGACAGTGATTTGAAAAATCATCCGCCGCCGGTGAGTCTCGAACCGTCGTCCCCCGAGTCCGTATCGGAAAGTCTGAATCGACTTTCTCGCACGGCCACGGAGGCGCTACATATTACGTGTACTTTCCATCGTTATGTTTTACTTAGTGCTGCAAAAGAATTGTTTCAATGTAAAGCAAATTTAAAATGTGACTTTTAAACATGTAAGTAATATACAGTTGTCAATCCGTGAATTATCTTTACCAATTTTTTCTTAATTATGCAATGTATTGTTTACTTGCTGATTAAAATTTCATAAAAAGTCAGTGAAGAATTCCAGAGCATTATTTTGTTGTGTGCAAGTGAATGCAGAACATTTTGAACATTTATTATAAGAAAGGGACGTTTTTATTAAGTTTATTTTCCAAATTTGAATTTCAGGGTAAACTGTTTAGTTTTAATATTCCGGTATTAAATTTCCACCCTGTATTGAAAACTGCAGTATTAGTCCAGACATATGGGGTATCTCCGCATTCAGAAAAATGCGATCCATCGAATTGTGATGAAAAAATGTAGGGTTGCTGTTTAAAAAAAATGATAAAGTGGTGGGCGGTAAAAGGGCGAGAGTTTAATTTTGTTAACTTTGATTATAAGATAATGTTCGACAAATTAAACTTCAAGTGTCTCAGCGTTTTCCACAAAAACTATTTTTGCTGAATAATGAATTTTATTCCATAAGTGTGTTTCGCACTATATATATATATATATATATATATATATATATATATATATATATATATATATATATATATATATATATATATATATATATATATATATATATATAGTTACATCCCTGTATATTCTCAACATCATACAAAATACGACGAATCCTGAAACCATGCATCATCAGTTTAGTGACCTGTGTAAGAGTGCTGATGCAGACGTTTGCATTTATGTTAATTCTGTAGAACATTATTTCATTCAATCGCTGTAACTCTAGTTGTTCACATGTTGTTTTGAATCACATATTTTATAATACATTTTAAGACTGAAATAATTGTACCACTTAAATAAATAAATTACTTTTTTCGGACAATCGCTACGAAAAAACCTAATTGGCGCTGCATAGAACAGTATTGCACATCGAAACCTGATTTTGGCAAGCTTTAAATCTTCGTAAAATTAGTTTCGGTCTTTTTTCTAAAAGTTTATGTGCAACATCGAACATCCACACCGGTGCAAGTCAGTCCACATTGCCAGAGGGAAATCAGCGAGAAACCAATAGCAGAAGTACCAATGAGCTTCCTGTAAGTTTCCTCCAATATTTTTATCTGTGCATTCATATCGTATCTATTTTACATTTATACCTTATATAATTTTGTTCAATAATTCCTATTCGCGCTCTATTTTTCAATTCACCCTGTAATACTTAACAACCATTACTTGTTCATGTATGTTGTGTAGTGATAAGAGATAGATCGCCTATTAGGAAAAGAGAACCTATATTAGAATTAGAGGAAGACAATTTTAATCAATTAAGTTTAAATAATTTAGAAATGGCAAATAATCACATTGCCGAATTTTCACAAGCTGCTATCATGATCCCCGAATATTCCGGTGGACAGAAGCATCTTGCTTATTTTATTAAACAATGCGAATTTTATATTACTAGTTATAGAAGGCCAGAAGCCGAAACACACGCAAATCGAATGTTACTAGAATTTATAAAAGCTAAAATCACTGGTAACGCTCGTGACGTGTTAATTAGTTTAGAAAACCATACATGGGAAAATATAAAATTTGCTTTAAAAAATCAGTTTTCAGACCCCCGTTCAGAAAATCTTTTATTTAATGATTTAAATACTAGCTTTATGACTAAATCACAAACTATTCAGGAATATTTCAGTGTAATTAAAGAAAAGCTAAAGATTTTAATTGAACATGTAGATATACAAGATTTAGTAAACGATGTTAAAACGTACAAGAAAGAATTTTATCAACAAAATGCAGTTGCAGCATTTAAAGCGGGTGTAATAGAACCTTACTTCTCACATCTTAGATTAGTTAGTGTTAATACTCTTGATTCACTTATGTTGGAATGTAATAGGATAGATAACGAGATTATACAGTCGAATTTCATTAATAGCCTGAGAAACAAAAATAATACGAAAACAAATCATAACACACCTGTACAACATAGACAGACGTATACCCAAAAACCAATATTTCCAGCATTTCCCCAAATTTACAACAAAGCACAACAAATCACACAACAAAGGCAACCGTTTCCTTCTCAGCCGATTTCTAACATAAGACCCGTTCAAAATTTTAATAAAAATATACAACACGCTCCAACTCAATTGAGTAGAGGAACGACACCCATGTCAATAAGCAACCAAACTCCCTTAAGAAATACACGACAAATGCCCCAAAGAAATCACTTTATACCCCAATCTAGGCCCACGTTTCAACATCAAGAACTCTTTAACCAAGCACTAGATCATTCTGACGAATACCCTTATGACGACCAACACTCTGACGAAAATATAGAGCCACTAGAATTTCCTGAACCAACTGAAACTTTTACAAATTACAACACTAATCCAAATCGGGATTTTCACGAAACAGCCTCGGAAAACTAATCTATTTGGATATAAATAATATTGTTAATACCCCTAAATTACCATTTTTTGTCATACCAAGTCTAAATTTAAAAGTATTGATTGATTCCGGAGCGTCAGATAGTATCATAAATCCAGGACCGGCTTACGAGTTATTTAAAAAATTTATTTATAAGGAACCATTATCAATGAAATCAGTTAACCAGATAACCCATGGTGAAGACAACGTAAGGTATCCTATTTTATAAGAATTTAATATTAATTACCAATTTCCAATGCGTGTCATGCAATGGCACCATCGATTTGACGCGCTTATAGGGTCAGCTCATCTTACAAAATTAAAAGAAAATATCGATTATAATAAACAAATTTTAACTCTAGGAAACCAAACAATACCATTTTACCTTGAAATTAATGCACTGAATTTTACACCTTTCAAACAAATTTGTGAAAATTATGTATCAGTCCCTGTAAATATAGAAAAAGACACAGTAGTTTTACCACCTATTGAAGAAACAAATATTTTAATTCACGAGTCAATAGCTGAAGCAAAAGATGGATATTGTAGAGTGCCCATAATAAAGAAAAATCCAAATTCAAAATTTGTAGAAATACATTTTCAGGAACAAATAGATGTCGATCCATTACAAAATTACTCTGACGAACTACCTAAAATTTCAAAACATTTTGATGTAACAAAAGTTTTAAGAACAGATCATTTAAATACAGAAGAATATGAAAAACTTATTAATTTGTGTCGAAAGTATAATGATATTTTTTATCATGAAGACTCAGATCTCTCTTTCACCAATGCAATTAAACATAAAATAAGAACTAAAGACGATGAAGTTGTTCACACCAAATCATACCGGTACCCTTTTCATTTACGTGAAGAAGTCCAAAACCAAATTCAAAAACTCTTAGACAACAAAATGATTAGACCCTCAATATCACCCTACTCAAGTCCGATATGGATTGTCCCGAAGCGTCAAGACGCTTCTGGAAAAAAGAAATGGCGCTTAGTGATCGATTATCGTAAACTTAACGAGAAAACGATTGATGACAAGTACCCATTACCTCGCATCGAAGAAATTTTAGATAATTTAGGACGCTGCTCCTATTTCACGACTCTCGATCTAGCACAAGGATTCCATCAAATTGAAATGGATCCTGACAGTATCGAAAAAACAGCATTCTCCGTAAATAATGGCCATTACGAGTGGATCCGAATCCCGTTCGGGTTGAAGGGGGCTCCCAGTACCTTTTCACGCCTAATGGATAATGTATTAAGGCCATATTTATACAAGTTTTGTTTCGTATATATGGACGATATTGTTATCTTCTCGAAATCCCTTCAAGAACACCTTTGTCACATAAAAAATATATTTGATAAGTTAAAAGAGTGTAATCTAAAAATTCAGTTAGATAAGTCAGAATTTTTGCGTAAAGAGGTCGAATTTTTAGGCCATCTGGTCACTGTCCGTGGGATCGAACCGAACCCATCAAAAATAACTGCCATTCAGAATTATCCAGTACCAAAGACAAGTAAGGAAATAAGAGCATTTTTAGGATTAACAGGCTATTATAGACGCTTTATTCCAAATTACGCTAAAGTAGTATTTCCCATCAATAAATATTTAAAAAAGGATACCAAAATAAATATTCACGACCTGGAATATGTTGACGCATTCCAAAAAATAAAAGAATTAATTACAAATCTCCTGTCCTAACCTACCCCGACTTTGCTAAACAATTTCATTTAACCACTGACGCAAGCAATATAGCTATAGGTGGAGTATTGTCACAAAATAATAAACCAATTGCGTTTTACTCAAGAACACTAAATTCAGCCGAGAGAAATTATTCGACCATTGAAAAAGAGTTATTATCCATAGTAGAAAATACAAAACATTTTAGACCATATCTCTTTGGACAAAAATTTGTTATAGAAACTGACCACAAACCGCTGGTTTGGCTATTTTCAATTAAGGAACCAAACTCACGGCTAGTTAAATGGCGACTAAGATTAGAGGAATTTAATTACGAGATAAAATACAAGAAAGGCAAAGATAACGTAGTGGCTGATGCCTTATCGCGAATCGAAATTAACGCGATTGAAGACGACTTTGACCTGGAATCAATAATTAATAACGTAGACCCTGACGAAGACAGAGAAAGAGAAATAATTAACGAACTAGAAAACGACGCAAACAATGCCTCTACTAGCACGACTAATAACCTACCTGAAAGCAATGACTCACAGACACAACACTCGTCTGCAGAAAATCCAATTTTCAAAATACCTATATCAGAAAATCCAGTCAATTATTTTTCCAGACGAATAATTTTAGATTACGGAACAAAATATGACACACGCAAATTAAAAATATTCAAGTTTGAAACAATACATGTAAAGGTTCAACTCAATTACGAATTAAGACAAATAAATGACTTCTTGGAACAATTTATTGATCCAAAATTCACTTACGGAATTTACTGTAAACATGATAGACTTTTTAAATATTTCACTGCTGTTTCTTCAACATTATTTAATAGTTCTGTTAAAATAATAAAATCTAACGAATTTTTACAAGACGTTGAAAAACCAGAAACTCAACAACAAATTATAGACGAATATCACACACGAAACCACAATGGCATTAACGAGACTTATCAACATTTAAAACAAAAATATTTTTGGCCTAATATGAAAAATTATATAAACGCTTTTATTCATAAATGCTCAATTTGCCTTCAGACCAAATACGAAAGAAATCCGTACAAACCACCATTTTCAGGTCCCCTTCTAGCTAAACGCCCTTTTGAAGTGATACACATTGACACCTTCAGTTTCGATAATTGTAAATTCCTAACTATCATAGATTTATTCTCCAAATATGCGCAGGCATATTATATAACTGATGGATCCGCAATTACCGTGTTAAATAAACTTAGACACTATTTTTCCCATCATAATCATCCCCTAAAAATAGTAGCTGACGCTGGCAAAGAATTTTCGAATACTACCCTTAAAGAATACTGTAATTTATTTAATATTAATCTTCACATAACAACCGCCCAAAATCCTAACTCAAATTCACCAGTAGAGCGACTGCACTCAACTCTTGTAGAAAAATTGCGAATTCTTAAATTACAAAACCCACAAGAGAGGCCTGCAACCCTAATGATAACAGCAACCCTTATTTACAACCAGTCCATTCATTCGACAACTGGGTATTCACCTTTTACATTACTATACGGCCCCTACGACGACTTACCAACACCTGAAATTACCCTTTACGAAGAATACAATAACAATAGGCTCAAAGAAATAATGCCTTTCTTCGACAGTGTATATCAGAAACAAAAAGTAAGTGGAGACAAAAGAATTTCTAAAGCAAATGCGGACAGACAAACGACACCAGATTTACAAGAAACGACACAACTAGCTATTAGAATACCGAAAGTAAGAAAAACAAATCCTCTTTATAAATTACGATCACATCCTAAACAAAAAGAAAACATTGTTACATTTGTGGGGTGTAAAGCTAGTTCGCCTCCACGTGGTGCACCCTGGATAGCGTCTACTATTAGACGTGAACTAAATGAACTAACCAAACCGTAACCTTCCTAGTCATGTCTTAGGAGGGCCGGGAATGCTTGCCTTAATTGGCCGGCATTGCGAGGAGAGTCCTCTATAAAAAACCCACATCGCAAGGTCGTTGGCGGGTTGGTGCCGAGGCGATGATGCTTCTGGCCGATATGGCCGAGCATTGGCAGGTTGGTAATTCTGTCGCTAACGTTAACCCTCCCCAGGGAAACCGGGCGACCTCCCTGTGTAAATGCCTATTCATGGGATGCGGGGCTCTTCCATGGAGGTCTATTTTCCCTTGCTGCTCGTGGGACCAAACATGGACACGACTTACACAGACCCAATAGAGGAGGTGGCAGGATTCAACCTTCCACTGGAACCTCTAGAGGGAAAAAACAGGGGAAAGGAAAGTCCACCCCTAGGACGACTACCAAAGGTAGACCCTCCTATAGGAAGCTTGGTTATCGAGCTCCTAAAAAGGAGGAGGAACCTGCACCATAATTCCCTTTTCCTTTAAGCTCCTTAACCTACTCCTTTATCCTCTATACACTCCTATATTCCTACCCCAATGTCCACCAACTTAAGGTGCATTCAAGCTAATCTGCATCATGCTAAGGCTGCGACATACCTCCTTAGCATGAAATTAAAGGAAGAGCAAATAGATATTGCTCTTCTCCAAGAGCCCTGGACCGCTAATTCGGAACGAACTAAAGGGCTGGGTAACACTTCTGGTAAGATAGTAGAGGTGGGCTCTGGTACTAAACCCAGAGCCTGTATCTGGATCAGAAACAACTTGCAGTATTTTACACTTTCAGAGTACTGCACCAAGGACATGGCATCCATCCATCTCGTGATCACATCCGGGGGGACCAGGCTGGAAGTAGTGGCCTGTTCGGCCTATTTCCCTGGAGACAGAGATGCAGAACAACCACCTCCAGCAGAAGCGCGGAAATTGATCGCCTACTGCAAGAGGAACAATTATCACCTCGTAATGGGGTGTGATGCGAACTCCCATCACTTGGCTTGGGGGAGCACGGACACTAACAGACGAGGTGAATCATTATTTGAATACATTTTAGGGGAGGAGATGGTTGTCAACAACATAGGCTCGGAACCCACCTTTCTTACAGCTAACCGGAGAGAGGTTTTAGATCTTACGATCAGCTCAAGGCTTTTGAGCTCAAAAATCCTCAAATGGAGGGTGTCGTCTGAACCCTCATGTTCAGACCATGCCCATATCCTATTTGAAATTGAAACAGGCCCTAGACCTGTGTTAGAGTATCGGGACCCGAGGAGGACGGATTGGGAGGGATACAAACAGTCCCTCGCCGGCAGACTTGGGTCCGCAATCCCCACAGTGAGGGATCGTGATGAGATCGAGATTGCGGCCGAACAGGTTAGGGAAGCTGTGGTCTCTGCCTATCACGAAAACTGTCCACTGAGGTCAAAGAGAGACAGTCGGGGGTCTACTTGGTGGAATAATAACCTCGATAAACTACGAAGAGAAGTTAGACGTCTCTTCAATCGTGCTAAGATTACAGGCAACTGGGAGCAATATAAAACTGCTCTAACGCATTATAATAAAGAGATCAGGAACGCTAAGAGGGAGTCCTGGAGGAGGTTCTGCGGGGACATTAATAGTGTGCCCAGCAGCGCCAGAATCCACAGGATTCTCTCACGCGACCGTGTACAGGAACTGGGATCGATAAAACGACCAGATGGTTCCTTTACTGAATCTCGGAAAGAAACGTTAGAGCTCTTAGCACACACACACTTCCCAGATTGTCTGATCCTGAGCAACGGTGAGGTCCTACCAGCTGAGGGACGATCTAAACGCCCCCAAAGGGAGGACTGGCTAGTTGCTCGGAGAATAGTTACAGCCTCGGCAGTGGAGTGTGCTGTGAATCATTTCCAGCCATTCAAGTCGCCAGGGGAGGATGGGGTGGTACCGGTCCTACTACAAAAGGGACTGGAGATTCTCCTACCCTTCCTTATCAGGCTGTTCAGAGCCAGTCTGGCCTGGAACTATATTCCTTCCAGCTGGACGGTGGTTAGGGGGGTTTACATTCCCAAATTGGGACGTAATGACCTCCTACCTACTTCACTGAGACCTCTCAGTATTACATCATTCCTCCTGAAGGGATTGGAAAAAATACTGGACGGACACATTAGGGGGAACATCTTAACCAAGAACCCCCTAAATACCCACCAGTATGCCTATCAAACTGGCAAATCAACTGAGTTAGCGCTCAATAACCTCGTCGAGAAGATCACACACTCTCTGGAAAATGGAGAGGTTGCGGTGGCGGCATTTCTCGACATAGAAGGAGCATTTAATAATGCATTACCGATCTCCCTCTACGAGGCCACTATCGCTAGGGGGGTGGAACCTACCATCTGTGGCTGGATCGGAAACATGCTGCACAATCGGACCATTATTACCTCATTACGGGGAGAGGTGGTCAGCGTTAGGGCTGCGAGAGGGTGTCCTCAGGGGGGCGTTCTATCCCCCCTGTTGTGGTCCCTCTTTGTGGACGACCTGCTGGCTATCCTCGGACTCTGGGAGGTTGAGGTCCAGGCGTATGCGGATGATCTTGTCATAATGGTTAGAGGCAAATCTGAGGAGGAACTGTCTAGTACTCTTCAAGAAGCACTAAATGTAGTCAATGATTGGTGCCGTAGGGAACAGATGTCTGTGAACCCTCGCAAAACGATCATTGTCCCGTTCACCAGAAGAAGAAGGTTGGACAAATTAAAACCACCTAATCTTATGGGGGAAAACATTCCATTTTCGGACCAAGCAAAATATCTGGGAGTTATCCTAGATAAGAAGCTCAACTGGGACAGACAGTTAGAAAATGTTATCCGCAGGGCTAAGATGTCCCTGTGGACCTGCCGGAGAATCTGTGGGAACAACTGGGGAACAAACCCCCAACAGATGTACTGGCTCTATGTAGTGGTTATCAGACCTATGATAACATATGGAGCCATAGTTTGGTGGCCTAAGGTGCTACGTGGTACCGCGAGGGCCAAACTGGCTCATCTACAGAGACAAGCATGTCTGATGATAACGGGAGCGATAAGCACCGCACCATCAGTCGCTCTGGAGGTCCTCCTCAATATTCCCCCACTTCACATATGGTTGGAGAGGGTGGCGAGGTGGACAACGTACAGACTAAAACAAACGGCAGATAACATGCCGAGGGAAGTCAGTCTGAGGGGGTCCGGACTCCTTGATGACAGTGATTGTCACAGGATTCTGGGAATGGTCTCGGACTTGATGCCTACAAAAATCAGCAGAGATCTGTCTTTCAAGACCGTCCTCCCGGAAAGGGAGGACTGGGACCGGAACCAATCGACCCTGTTGAGAGCGGACCTCTGCTGGTACTCTGACGGCTCCAAAACCAATATGGGAGTAGGAGCCGGCGCATATGGGGGCAGCACCGATGCTAGACTATCAGCTAGCCTCGGCAAGTACGCAACCATACACCAGGCAAAAGTTTATGCCATCGAGATGTGTGCAAAGGAAAGCTTAAAAGACCTATGCACAAACAAATCGATAAAGATATTTGCAGATAGCCAAGCTGCAATAAAGGCTCTTGGTTCCTACCGTTGCAATTCAAAGACGGTATGGAGTTGTAAATCTGCCCTTAACGAATTGGGCAGCTGTAATGAGGTGTCGCTGGTCTGGATACCGGGTCACTCGGACCATGATGGCAACGTTGCGGCAGACGCGCTTGCCAGGAGTGGTGCCCAGTGTGACTTTGTCGGACCAGAACCGGTGCTGGGAATAACATCTTGCACAGCAAAACGCACCTTAAAGACCTGGACAGATAGAAGGACAATTCAATATTGGCAAAATCTTTCAGGATTAGCTCACTCTAAGGCCTTCATAAATGGCCTGTCTGAGTCAAGGGCTAAGAAACTTCTAGAGTTGAACAGACAACAACTGAGTACTCTAGTCGGCCTGTATACAGGACACTGTCGCTTGCGGCATCACATGCACCGCATTGGTATCGGTCAGGAGACCGAGTGCCGGCTGTGTATGGAGGATGACGAAACAGCAGAGCACGTGCTGTGTTCCTGTCCGGCAGCGGATAGGACTAGACACCTGCTCTTTGGCAAGGTAAAGCTTGCTCCAGAGGATCTGGATCAACTTTCGCCCGCAAAGGTTATCGACCTCTGTAGGAGGCTGGATTTGTTGGGCGAAATATAGACATTAGGCGTGAGCCACAATAGACCTTATGGTCGCGGTGGAGGGACCGATATGGACCACTCACAAACTAAACTAACCTAACCTAACCTACATTTTCTAAACCAAAAGCAAAAGCTCACGTTTCTAACATAAAAAGAGTAAGAAAGACTTTTTCGTTACAGGACAAAACTACTACTACTACAAACAACGATGACCCTCAACCTGGTCCATCCACTTCAAATAACACCGATAAAAACTAACGGATATTTTAAAGAGTATTTAGGCATAGCAAAAATACTCAAACATTATCATAAATTTTATTTTTATTTTAATATTACCGATATAGAAATTAATTATAACATATTATTAAAAAATTCTAAATTTTTAAACACTGGACAAATGTCTGCAAGTAACGAACGATATTTACTAATTTTAGATGACCATTTGTCACGATTAAGTAATGAACTACAAAAACTATCAATGCACAGAACTAAACGCGGATTAATAAACGGAGCAGGCTCTTTAATTAAAATGATAACAGGAAATTGATAATTTAAATTCATTTGCTAATATAATCACACAAAGGTACGAAAAGGACCAAAAAAATTATTAATCAAAATCTAGATCATATTTATCAGACTTTTTCCACTTTAGATAGCGAAAGAGAATTGTCGAGTAAAATTCATTTCCAAATTCACGTAGCTGTTAAATTACTCCATAATATAGAGATAATTCAAAGAACGATTTCTTTAAGTTTTAACGAAATTACTAATATAGAGCTCTTTACCACTAGTGATCTGTTAAATATTATTGATCACTTAAACTTAAGTCATGACAGAAATGAATTGATCGACTTTGACAAAAATCATGTTTTTAAGGTTGTAGAATTTACCAAATTTCATATATTATCGGTTAAGGATACGATTGTATGCCTTTTAAGTGTTCCTATCCTACATCCCAATCCTGGTTCTTAATTTCGTGTTTATCCTATACCACAAAATTATATTCTCCTGGTACCACCCAGCTCATACTATTTAGAAACACCCCCTTCAAACTTATGGACCCAAGAGAAGTGCCCATCTATAGAAGACGTGGTTATATGCAATAATCGCCCACGAGAAGAACATTGTCAGCTTGACATCTTACAAAATTGCACTTCTGCCAAAGTAATGAACCCCTACGAAATATCAACTCAGCTGCAGAATGGTCAGATCTTAATATCCACTAGCTCAGCAACCACTATTGTCGAAAATTGCAAAACATCGTTAGAACGAAAAATCTTCCAGGGAAACGGTCTAGTAACATCCCTCAATTCCTGCAAAGTCAAGATCAATGAGGAAATGTATGAACACGTTGCTACCAATTTGACGCTACAACCCATAGAAGTCGAAGAATTGCAACCGACACCTCAACATCATATCCATTTTAAGCCAATTCATCTAAAAGAAAACAAAAGGATAAAAGAAGCATTGTCTCAAATACAACAGCATCCATTTCATCTCCGACCGTCCATGCAGTATTCCCACTTAGGCATTACCATTGGTATATCCATCGCCGTTACCATTGTACTTCTGTTTCTTTTAAGAAGAAAAATTCAGAGCATCCTATACAAGTCCAACAAGCAAACGCAAACAGAAGAAGTGTCCGAACACGAGGACGTGTTAAAGATTTAAGGGTGGAGGAGTTACATCCTGTATATTCTCAACATCATACAAAATACGACGAATCCTGAAACCATGCATCATCAGTTTAGTGACCTGTGTAAGAGTGCTGATGCAGACGTTTGCATTTATGTTAATTCTGTAGAACATTATTTCATTCAATCGCTGTAACTCTAGTTGTTCACATGTTGTTTTGAATCACATATTTTATAATACATTTTAAGACTGAAATAATTGTACCACTTAAATAAATAAATTACTTTTTTTGGACAATCGCTACGAAAAAACTTAATTATATATATATATATATATATATATATATATATATATATATATAAAACAACAAAGTTATAAACATGTTCTCCTGGTAGAGGGTCTACTATATTCCAAAATTCAACTTTTTAGGTTAATAGCATATTGAGTTATTGAAATTTGAAGCATTGAATGGAAACTCGTGACCACAGTGCACTTGCGCATATGTGCAGCAGAAAATTCGAAGCTGACCACATATGTGGTTTATAAGGGTCCTAGTTGCCGTTATTTGCACAATTTTTTTCTTCAAAACAAAAATTAATGATCCCGAAACGGCGGAAATTTTCTACGAAAATTTGCTTAAAATTGAATGAGAACTCCACGCTTCTCTATTCAAGAATCTCCGTGTTTATATTAATATAGTGAATGTAGCGATTTTTCTGAGGTTTTGATTAATGTGTACCGTTCATATAAACATTCGCAAAAAGAAAGCAAACACACTCTGATCCAGGCATGTTTGTTTTAGGCGTTTCGGCACATATGCTTAATATAACCTGGAAATATACAAGTGAAACTGAGTTCGTGGAGTTTCTTTTACAAATGATACTCTGTCTGGTCTCTCAGTATACCAGGCATATAAATTACAATGTGATATTTGCGTGGGCAGATGTTTTAGTATGCGAAGAGATTTGTTTGCTCAACAGTTCGATCGTTTATTTATTTTCATATCGCTGTTCAGTTTTATATTACAAAGTTTAAAAAATATGTGTTCCTCGACTATATACAAAATAACTAACGACGGAGAAATGCAAATAATGTAAAGATAAAATTTTTAAATGTGTATTATATTTGGTATATATCTTCTAAAAAATTTGTAGATCCACAAAAAAGTCTGGACGCAGCAAATGTGTTATTGTAGTGAAGTTTCATTAAAATATTTTTAAAAACATTTTTGGTTTTTAATGAAATTGAAATTAAACTTCAAATGTTCCCGAAAGAACTAGTTGGCTAGCGAGTGATATAATTCAATGCCTTTCGTGGCATAGGCCAGGGAAGTAGTTGTTTTAACTAGCTAGTTTCCTTCCCACTGCATCTTCCTTGCTGCACTGTGTGTGCGTGGACGCTGCTCCGAAAGCCTCGGGCCGTCACAACACCAGCTCTTCGCTATTATCCATTGCATATTATGGCAATGGTTGCCTTAGGGCCCATTTGTTGACGCGCAGGTACGGCATATTAAAGAGTACTAAAAAGGGTGTAACCGGTCTGTGTCTCCTGCTATACATAACATGATTGGTAAATCTTTAGTACCCCGCTACTTAAATTCTCTTCAATTTCCCCTACTTTGACTTTTGACAGCTTTTTCAAGTAAACTATTTGGTTTTATAAGTTTACGGCTGTCGTACTTATTCTAATCTTATACCTACCCAACATCAACACTTCACTACCTATAAATCTATGTTTAATTAGCTTTCTAATCATGTACCTCATGCCATGTTTCTTTGCTTATTTTAAATAGAAAAATACGTTTGAATCTTTAATTTATCTTATATTTTTCACTCGCTAAGTTCTTTATCAGTCTATTTTTTTCTAAAAGTCACTGTTTTTAGTTAATTTCCCGACTTTTGAGTTTTGAGAAAAATTATTCAATAAATATATATATATATATATATATATATATATATATATATATATATATATATATATATATATATATATATATATATATATATATATATATATACTTTTTAACTGACCTTGGATGACCTCTAGGGGGCCTAATTCGCGTTAATTTGAAAAAAATTTTCAAAAGTCTTACCATCGATACCTCTCTTTTGTTACCAGTATAACCTATATAGTAAAAACAATTTGCCATGTTTCATCAAAATAACTTTATTGTTTGAAAATGAACAAAAATTTTGGAAAGTAAACTTAAAGTGTTCTCGAAGAAACTCGTTTCTTGGTCGACCTTATAGGTTAACAGCAAATTGAGCTATTCAAATATGAAGCATATGATCAAAATTCGCCACCACAACGCACTTGCTGCGTCCAGAATTTCTTTTCTTACAAACATGCATTATATTTCGATGGAAAATGCAAAAATGCAATAACATAAGGCGCGTTTGACTAAAAAAAAAATTTTTTTATCACCAACGACTTATGGGCCACCATTCGATTGTAGAAATATTTTTTAATATGTAGCTCAAGACACCCTATAATTAATGTATATAATTTTTTTTCATATCTTGTATAATAACGGATTTTTGACGAAAATTCGACAAAAATTATATATCATTAAACGATAAACTCTATAGCTAAGGCTACTGCCAAGCATCAGACAAAGGGTCTATTTGAAATGAATTTTCTGTGAATATTTTAGTCAAATGAACGACAACGACGATTGAAACTAAGACTTCAGGGTTTGTAAAACATTCTTCTTGCAACATTTTCATTCCATAGCCCGTATTAGATTCAAGTTCCTTGCCTAAATGTTGGTAATTTTGACGTTTTAAATCGCAACTTTGACGTTTTGAGGAACACCCCAATTTAGTTTTCTTTAAATGCCTATAACTTTTTGTCTTTTGACCTACACAGCTAAATTTTGGTACGTAATTTACCTATAATTGTATAAACCAATGTACCTAATTTGGCGGCCCGTACTTTGTTATTTCCGGAGATATATTTTTTTCTAAAGAACATACAAAATTTTCCGGGAAAGCCTGGGCCGATTTTCCTGGCTAACGAATTTATCCAAGCCACTTTCAAAAGGAAGGTATTCACCAAATTTAATCAAAATCGGCCCATTCTTTTTTGAGTTATCGGTGTGATATATATATATATATATATATATATATATATATATATATATATATATATATATATATATATATATAAACATATAAAAATCGAAACTGACCCCGGATATGTGTTCTAGGGGGCCTAATTAGCGCTCATTTGAAGACAGTTTTTCAAAATTCAAAAGTCGGGGTCTCTTCATTAGTGAATTTTTTTAAAGAAAATTCACTAATATAATAATTTTTGATAAGTTATTGGTAAAAAATGTTTTCGGATTTTAGTTAAATGAAAACTTTTAAATTTTCATGCAAAAATTCTCTTGCGAGGTTTGTCCAAAAGATTTTTGGGATTAAATAGTTTGAAGAGATTCGTTAGTTAGGAAAATCGGACCAGTTTTTTGGTAACATTTTAAGTTTGTTTCTGAAAAATTTTGGTACTTTTTCAAACAATAAAGTTATTTCTATGAAATGTGGTACATTGGTTCTCCTATATATGTTATATTGGTAACCAAAGACATATTTGCTATTAAAAACATTTAAATAAAAATTCACTACCATAACGCACTTGCTGCGCCTAGACTTTTTTTTATAGATAAACTGGCTTCCAATTGCCTCTGGATAATCCCATACCCTACCTCAAGAGGGCGTTTCTCAACCTTTTAGTATTTGCGAAAAAAAATTTTCGATTACAATGCTAATACCACAAACACCCACAACAAATACCTTTGTTCAAAGTGGCGTCGGTTTGTATAAAAATTATTTTCGATGTATCACCTCTCTTGTGTACTTTAGTTATGTTTACTATACATCTGCTGTCAGGTAAACGTTGCATATACTACTTTATCTGCTTATTTCTGTATACTTTGTCATTTTTTACTTTTTACGGCCTCTTCACCTTAACAAAAACCTTACTGCATTCGGTCTTCACCTTCATTCCTCAAGTTTTCTTCCCGGATCTCCTCGATTGTTTATTATTCACCAATAAATTTCGATAATTACAGTTTGAAATATTTCCTACAATTCTGTTTGTTTGTTTTTCAGATGAGGTCCAATAACATGGCAGATTCATATAATGATTCAAAAAAGGTTATCAATTTTTTAATATTCATTAACAAATATAAAATTAATTGTACACAAGCAAATGTATGTTATTTAACCGGTAACTTTAAAATCCTATTAATTTTAAATTTCTAACCTGTTTGTTATAAACTTAATCAAATTCTTTAAAGTCATTTACAACTTATTCTTGAAAGTACACAAACTTTTCTTATATTAGTCACAATTCAAAATTTCCCTATATTAACAAAATCAAGCATATTATTTTACTTATTCTATTAAACAAATTGATTACAAAAAAAACGAACATTTTTCTCAACCTATTAACCCTACACTGGTCTTTTCAAACGCTTTGCACTTAGACATTATAATTTTTTGTTCTTTTGATCACAGTGTCACTTCACGTTTAGATATTGTTTGTCACATTTTATATTAAATACAGTCATGGTCTGGCTACATGTTTTTTTCTTAATAACTATGTTATCCTCCATCTCAATTACTTTGACTTTATAAATACATATAGTTGACAATTGCTTTTAACTTATGGCTGTAGATATTTATCTATTTCTATATGTTATTTAAACTTTTGATATTAACGTTATTTATTTGTATTTTAGGTTCGCCTAGAAAATTGACTTTGTTACTACCCCTGACTCTGAGTATGACTGTGTAGAACATGGATTGTACATTTTAAGGTATTTAGTTTCTATGTATATTTTTAATTTAACAATTTTCGCTGGCACCTACTTATGCCTCTTGTCATTTAAATTCTTGTCCTAGACTTTATATACATGAACAGAAATTATAGTTTGAACTATTTACTACTTAATCTTTGTGTGATATGTATTTATGTAAATTATAGGAATATACCTGCTTGTATACCAGGGATTAGCTATATGTTACAATATATATATATATATATATATATATATATATATATATATATATATATATATATATATATATATATATATATATATAAATTCAAACGAACGTTGGTTTACGGTTTTAGGGGCCCAAAATCGCGCTCATTTGAAGAAGTTTTCGCAAAACTGTCACCATCGATACCCCTCTATTAGCGCATTTATTTAAATAAAAATTTGCTAAAAGAAAGGGCACGTTTTCGTCCCTAATGTTAATTTATAAATGAAGTTTTTCTGTTACTTGGAGCACGACATAATCAGGGACAGAGCTTGGATGTAGTAGCACGTAAGTGCGTTGGAGCTTAGGCGTTAGATAATCTTCCCCTACATTCATATTTCATGCTAAACTTCCAAAGTAGTGTTAATAATGGAAATTCCCAAACTCGCCACTTGCCGCTTATTAATCTTCTTAAGGATTTATGTAATTTAATTTTAATAAAATAGCCTAACACGTACGTGAGAAATGCTCAAACTTCGTAATTTAACACGTTATTTAGCATAAATTAGGGGTTTAGACCAAATTCAGTCTGTATATCATTCGCAAATGAAACACCAGATTGCCAGTTAAAAGCGCATGCGCGAATTTCCGTTGTCCTATTTTCTAAAACGTTAATAATTAAGCGACTTCAAAAAAAAAAAAGAGGAGGTTCTCAATTCGACTGTATTTTTTATGTGTCTTAGCTCAGAACTTTTTTCTAGGTCAATCGATTTTGATGCTTCTTTTTTTATTTGAAGGTTGGTGCTTCTCTTGTCGTCACATATGAATTTAATAAATATCTAACCAGTAGTTTTTGAGTTAATCTTAATAAAGTCGGTTTTCTATTTTTTTAAATTTTACTTGTTTTAATGATTAGGAATCATGTTCCTTTTCTTCCTCAATTACTTAAAAAATTTCGGTCATTGGGAGAAATATTTAAACCGCAGATCAGTTGTTCTTAACCTATGCGGCGCGCCTCCTAGGGAGGGGGTGATAAAGCTGAATGTGGGGCGCGAGCTTATTGAGAAAAAATTAAAACAAATATTTTGTTAAAAAAATATTGAATTTATTGAAAGAAAAGCACTATAATACAACCGCAGATCAGAGATCCTCAACCTGTGCCCCCCCCTGGGGGAGGCGGGTGGTGGTAAAAGTAAATGTTGGACGCGACCATATTGAGAAAAAATTAGAAAAAATATATTGTTAACAAATGATTGCATTTAGTGAAAGAAAAGCAATAGAATAAACATATATATGATTGTATCAGTACTGCACAATGCATTTAATAATTAACTTATCAATAATAAATTAATTAAAAAAAAAGCCTGGACCCAGCAAGTGCGTTATGGTAGTGAATTTTCATGGAAATGATCTGGCACAAAATATTTTATTATAACTTTTTTCCTTGTAACATATAAATCTAGATTTTGGTGTGTAGTTTACTTTTTATATCGTAAACCTACCTACCAAATTTGGGTATCATAGCTTTTTTATTTTTTTGCATGAAAATTTTTTTCGAAAGCAAACTTAAAATTTTCCAGGAAAACTTTGTCCGATTTTTCTAAATAACTAACTTATCCAAGCCATTTACAAAAGGAAGGTACAAGTCAAATTTTATCAAAATCAAAATCAAAATCAAAATCGGCCTATTTTTTGAGTTATCGGTGTGATACCTATATATATATATATATATATATATATATATATATATATATATATATATATATATATATATATATATATATATATATATATATATATATATATATATTGAAACTGACCCCAGATATCGGTTTTAGGGGTCCTAGTTCGCGCTCATTTGCAAAAAATTTTTCAAAATTCAAAAGGCGGGTTCTTCCCATTAGTGATTTTTTTCTACGAAAATTCACTAATTAATAATTATTTGTGACTCCCTTGAGCTAGTCTTGCAGAGCAAAGGTTTTTGAAAGAAAACATATTAGAAGTTGAAGCTCTAAGGTCTTTCTCTGTATTTACGTGAGATCTATATTTTGTCCTCAAAGCAGCCACCGCAGAAAATCCGGTTTAACTAAGGTGGGATGTTGAAAATTATAATAGTATACCAAATGCTCTTATTTTCAATGCGGAAAATTCAGCATTCAACCCTGACCTAATTCAATTGTTTACTACATTGTCTTTTGCTTAATATTTTCACGTTACGACAAAACATAGAGGGTGGTCCTAAAAGCGTAGTGGTTGCAATGATTGATTTTTTAAATAGAACAGCCTGTATATTATATCATTTTATGAATCCTTTCGAACTCTAGATTAACCTTGTTATAAGGTACCCTATGCCCAAACACTATGGTTACGCAGATATCGGCACTTAAATTATGGCATTACATATATTGATAAAACTAATAGTAACACATAATTATCTTATGTACAGAAAACAACAAATAAAAATCTTATCACAGGTATTGTAGGGTTGTCGTGGCAGCGTCTTTTCAAGGTTAATCAAAATATAAAGGGTAGTCGTGAAAGGCGTTGTGGTTGCAATGGTAAATTTTTTAAATGGAACAGCCTGTATATTATATGATTTTATGAATCCTTTCGAACTCTAGATTAACCTGGTTATAAGGCACCTTATGGCCCAAATTCGATGGTTACGCAGATATCGACAATTACATAATAAGTACTTATTGCCACAAAGCTATCTATGCTTTGTAAATAAATACTAGTGAACTCTCAAAATTAGTTAATGTCAATCACTTTATAAAATGGCATATAATAACCTCGGTGGTTCAGGGGTAAGAACGTGTGCCTCTGAACCGAAGAGTACTGGGTTTGATCCCAGGGTACTCCTTTCACTTTTTCAGCACAAACTGTAAAAGTAACATCAACCGAGGTTCTGGCATTGTATTCGTGCAAGTTGAATGTCTGCACGTTCCGCCCTTCGGAGGGGGCGTAAAGCCGTCGGTCCCGTGTCCATGCGATGTTGGGCACGTTAAAGATCCCTACCCTCCTTACAGAAAGGTAGGGGTTCGGCAAAATTTCTAGGATAGTGAGGTGAAACTGCTCCC
This sequence comes from Tillus elongatus, assembly GCA_964006375.1. Taxonomy (NCBI): domain Eukaryota; kingdom Metazoa; phylum Arthropoda; class Insecta; order Coleoptera; family Cleridae; genus Tillus; species Tillus elongatus. The sequence continues at coordinate 270,016,783 of OZ023262.1, forward strand.
TGGCGTCGGTGATTGTCCATAGTCACGGAAATAGGCCAACGTTGAAGAAACAAAACACACACACACAAAATGGCATATCTTAGCGATACAGAACGCATACAAATCCATATTTTACGAGGCTGTGGCGACAAGGAAAGACCGCGTGATAAAGCTACAGGCTTATTTAATGAATTGAATCCTTAACACGTTAACAGATCAACCGTTTTTAAAACTATCAAGATATATAGAGAGACTGGAAGTGTTAAAAATTGTCCCAAACGTGACAGTACGAAAACCGCTACAGATAATGAAACCAAACTAAATGTGCTACTCAAAGTTGAGGAAAATCCTTGAATATCTTCAAACCAGGTGGAGCTAGACAACAATATCGCTGAGACGTCCGTAAGACGTTCAAAGCGTCTTATTAAATCATTAATCTCCTTTTTATTGAGTTCTGTTAGTAATTTTAGTTATTTACTAGGTTGACCTATTTAATTAAATTATGACAATTTTTTAGGATATTGTTGTAATGTGAAATATCATTTGTAATAATGGGCCGATTCATTGGTGTGCTCAAAGTTCCTATTTTTTTATCATGAATCATTACGGAAAATTATTTTAAAAGTAGAAGTCTGTTGTTAGACTCCATGGCCTACTGCTTATTTAACACTTTTTTTTGTCATTTGTTTTCTGGTATTGGATTTCATGGCCTACTATCCTCAAAACGGTTTTTCTTAAAATTGTCAGTGCAATTACAAGATTTCTCAAGCATGTTGTACATCATTGAAAAGCTTTTTTCACAGGCTATCACATAAGCAAAACATCCAATATGGCTGCCATAATAAAAACAAACGTTGATACATGTAGCACAAAAATAAATGACAATCCAAAGTTGAGAATAAGACAAAAAGATTACTCTGTAAAAATGTGCAAGTCTTAGACATGTCAGATCAACGCCTACTTAGATATTGAAGAAAAAAGAAATCGACTAATTTTGTTTTTTTCAAAATAACTCGAAAACGAAACGAGCTGGGCAAAATGCAAGTCATATTTCGGACGAGCGTGAAACTATACAAAACATTGCTAATTTAACCGTCTCCCTATCTCTAATAATAACGGAGATAGCAATATAGCAATACATTCCATCCAGTTTGGGACACACATATATATATATATATATATATATATATATATATATATATATATATATATATATATATATAGGATGTTCTTGGCAATCGGAAACAATAGCTAACTTCTTTATCTTCAGAGCGATAGAGTCGGTTAAATTAACAATTGATTGCCGTGAACGATCACATCCGTGGTCTAGTTATGTATATGACTTTAGAGAAGAAACAGCGTGACGATTGCAAAGACCGGTCGAGATGCAATCAATTCCTGAAGAGATTTCACTATGGTTCAAAAAATGAGGTTATTTCGACACCTCTGACAGTTGTTGGCAATGCGAATCCCGGTAGCAGACTAAAGATGGAACGAATTATTTGAACAATTTTGTCTATTTAACCAACGCTGTAACTTGGACGATAAGGAAGTTGGCTATTGTTTCCGATTATCGTAAGCGATCACATCCGTGGTCTAGTTATACATAGCGCGACAATCGCATAGACCGGTCGCGATGTAATCAATTCCTGAGAAAATTTCACTGTTTCAATTTTTTTAAAATGCGGTTTTGCCGACACATCTGACACTTGTTACGCAATGTGATTTCCGGTGAGAGATTAGAGATGGAAAGTGTGATTTGAGTAACTTTGTCCAATTAACTCACTCTGTTCCCGATTGTCGAGAGCACCCTAAATATATATATATATATATATATATATATATATATATATATATATATATATATATATATATATATATATATATACAGTGTGAAACACACCTATGGAATAAAATTCATTATTTAGCAAAAAATAGTTTTTGTGGAAAACGCTGAGACATGTGAAGTTTAATTTGTCGAACATTATCTTATAATCATAGTTTAAAAAATTAAACTCCCACCATTTTATCCCCACCACTACATCCATTTTTTTTAATAGCAACCCTACATTTTTTCATTACAATTCGATGGATCACATTTTTCGGAATGCGTATAATATTAGACCATACATGTGGGGTATACATGTATGGTCTAATATTACAGTTTTCAATACAGGCTGGAAATGTAATACCGGAATATTAAAACTAAACAGTTTACCCTGAAATTCAAATTTCAAAAAGAAACTTAATAAAAAACGTCCCTTTCTTCTAATAAATGTTCAAAATGATCTTCATTCACTTGCACACAACGAAATAATCTGCTCTGGAATTCTTCCCTAACTCTGCTCAACACGTCAACCGTTACGTTCCTAGATTCTGTTTTTATTTTTATTTTCAAATCATCTAAATCAGCAGGTTCCGTTTTATACACTCTGTTTTTAAGGTATCCCCATAAAAAGAAATAAGATGGGTAAGATCTGGTGAGCTAGCTGCACATTTTACGAAACCTCTTCGAACAATCAATCTTTGTGGAAAGACTTTGTGTAAATACTCCCATACTTGAAGAGCAAGTGGAGCGGTGCACCGTCTTGTTGAAACCATATCCTTTTATGGGTAATCTTAGGTTCCATTACATTTGGATACAATTCTGCTAACATCGAGACAACCTGTTCTCTTAGCATTTCTAAATATCTTGGATCGCTTAGATTTTCTATAAAAACATATCCAACTACGTGATCACCAATGATACCAGTCCAAACGTTCAACTTCTGAGGACGCTGAATGTGTGTTTGTCGCATCTAGTGGGGGTTTTCGGCAGCCCAGTATCTGCAATTTTGCCTGTTTACAACTCCATTCAAAAGAAATGTTGCTTCATCGGAAAATAGAACGTCAGCAGAAGAAATAACATTTGTATGTAACATTCCGCAACAAAATTGCAGTCTTCTATCAGAATCACCGTCAACTAACTCTTGAACATATTGTAGTTTATAGGAATGCAATTTTTCGTTATTGAGACAGCTTAAAACTCTTGATTGACTAACATAATTTTCACCTGCAACTTGACGGGTAGAAGTTGTTAGTTCTTCTTGAAAAGCCAATAAAATATTGACTTTTACATCTTCTTCAACAAAATTGGATCTCGTAGGCAGTGGTTTAACGTGTCCATAATCACGAAACTGTGAATGTATCTTAGACACAGTTCCCTGGGTTAGTGGGGGAAAATCTGGATGTTTTTCATTAAGTAGGTTAACAAGTTGTGCCTGTGTTCTACACATATCACCATACCCAATCATCATTAATATTTCCGTTCGCAGAATTTCAGTTAAGTATCGCATTATTAGACCTAATATTAATTGAACTTATCAGGACAAAATTACGACTAAATTATTAGGAGACCGTGCATTCAACATAATACACCACAAAATAAAACAGAACTGTTGAATTTCACCTTTCACACTGCAAAAATTGGTAATTAATAAGAAACGATTAATGATACCAAGTACGTTTTAGATAAAAACAAAAAGATAAGAAATTTAAGATAAGAGTCAGTGAAGAATTCCAGATTATTTCGTTGTGTGCAAGTAAATGGAGAACATTTTGAACATTTATTATTAGAAAGGGCCGTTTTTATTAAGTTTATTTTCGGAATTTGAATTTCAGGGTAAACTGCTTAGTTTTAATATTTCGCTTTTAAATTTCCACACTGACAAATTAAACTTCACATGTCTCAGCGTTTTCCACAAAAACTATTTTGTGCTGAGTAATGAATTTTATTCCATAAGTGTGTTTGACACTGTATATATATATATATATATATATATATATATATATATATATATATATATATATATATATATATATATTTGTGTGTGTGGACGTATATCACACCGATAATTAAAAAAATAATTTAATCAGTTTTGCTGCAATTTGGTACGTACCTTTCTGGTTTGGACAAGCTCGTTAACCAGAAAAATCGGACCAGTGTTTTCGGGAAAATTTTGGGTTTTCTTTAGGACGATTTTTGAATCTTTGAAGATAACAAGGCTATAGCAACAAAATTTGGTACGCAGTTTATGTTATAAAAATATAGGATGTGCAAAAATTTAGATCTGTAAGTTAAATGCAAAGTAAATCATAATCATTTACTTTAAGGAAATTCATCGAATATTACAGGAAAACGTTAGCCTGTATATAATTTTAAAAAAGAAAATGCGTTGAGAATTCACTACCAGAACGTATTTGCTGCGTCCAGGCTTTCATTATTTGGCCTTGAAGTCTAACGTGCGCGTCAATCTTTTTTAGGAAACGTTGTAGTAGAACACTGAATCAAATTAACAAGACAAAAACCTACGTTATGGTTATACGTATAAGAAACTAAATTTAAAATGAAAAATTGCAAGGAAAACCATCACCATTACTCCTTTATGTCCTTCTGCAATGGTTCCCGACAATTTACAGCGAAACAAGTAGAGCAAGACAAATGTAGTCGTCTCGTAAAAAGGACTGAGACGGGGCTCGGATACAGGAACGCGGAAGTGCGTGAGAGCTCGTCCCTAAATCATATTCCCGCAACAATCATATTTCATACTAGAATTCAGTATCACTGTACTAGGGTAATATGAAAAAAGCCCATAAAAACATAACTTTACAGTCTAGGATCCTTATATGACGTTGTTGGTGGCATAGCAGTTTAATTTTTTTCATAAAATCAATTTTTTCGCGATGTTTTTCATATCATATCATCAATAGCATGACTTACATGGAATAGAACATTGTGATTATAGCAAATGTATTACCAGCTTAGTAGAAAAAATTCACTAATAAGACCGTTATTTTTGAATTTTAGAAAGTTTCTTCAAATGAGCGAGAACAAGCATGCCTAAAGCTTATACACGAACGCAGTTTTGCTTTATATATGCAGGGGGGGTGGTCATTAGTTGGGAAAAGTCAAATATATGCCTTATAATGAATATTTGAGTATTTATTTTCCTGTGAAAGCGGTGTGGTATTAGGATGCGCACACTTTATTAAAATATTTTCGTAAATTCAGCGTTTCCCATAAGTGAATGACAGCACAAACTTGTCTTTTGAGGAGATCACAACTTTTGAATTTTGAAAAAATTTCTTCAAATGACCGCGAACTAGGCCCCCTAGAACCCATATCACACCGATAACTAAAAAAATAATGGTTTGATTTTGATCAAATTTGGCGCATACCTTTGCTTTGCAAGTGGTTTGGATAAGTTCGTTAGCCAGGAAAATCGGACAAGGTTTTCCCGAAAAATGTTGTGTTTCCTTCCGAAAAATATTTATATCTCCAGAAATAATAAAGCAAGGGCAACCAAATTTGACGCGATGGTTTCTGTCATAAAGGGTATCCTATGCACCAAAATTTGTATCTTACAGATTTGTATCTTAAAAGCCAAAAAAGTTAGAGGTAAATTTATTTTCAATTAATTAAATCTGATTCAAGAAATTTATATAGTCAAAATTGTTGGGTACGAATTTGAGTTAAAAATAATACAGGAAATAAGTAACAAGCCCCTATATATGTGCCTAAGTCGTTATTTTCCTTGATTTCGTTAAAATATGAGCAAAAAATACATGGTAAACCAAAATGGTTTTGTGTAAATTGTAAAAAGTTGAACAATAAACATATATTATATATACCTGCTACTAAGTACATGTTGAGCGTAGCTCAGTGTGTTATGTCCCTGTACATCGTATAATCGACTCCTACATGACGAGTTATGATCCTAGCTGGTGACTTATGTTCTTATCTTTTTTAAGCTCATTTCACTTTACCGTTATCTAATCAGATTGCTGTTATTCCGATGAATTTTTAGCGAGTTTTTGTATAAAAAATAATTTGATAAAGAGGAGATGAAAGTTTTAAGACTGAATTCAATTTGAATAGCATATCTGCTTGTTTGTTCTTGCCCAACTTAGTGAACCCGTTCCATATTTAATACAGTCGTAGAAATGTTTTAGTGAATTTTCTTTAAAAAAAATTACTTTCGAGGAAATCCCGACTTTTGAATTTAGAAAAAATGTCTTCAAATGGACGCGAACTAGGCCCCGTCGAACCCATATCCAGGGTCAGTTTCAATTTTTATATGTTATATATATATATATATATATATATATATATATATATATATATATATATATATATATATATATATATATATATATATATATATATATATATATATATTCAGAAAGATTTCCGCGGTCTTTAATGTGAGACATGCTTGGTTCTCGGGTTAAACCGCGTCTAGAATTTATGGAAGCTCGACGTTTCGGCTCCTGTTTTGGAGCCATTTTCAAGAGGTAAAGGAAATATGTAAGGACACTCTAAGGCCTCAATCTGCCTACTCCTTAGAGTGGTGGACAAAGGTGGGTAAAGTAAATATGTAAGGACACTCTAAGGCCTCAATCTGCCTAGTCCTTAGAGCGGTGGATAAAGGTAGGTTGGGTTGTTGTAGCTCGATTACGGGGCCTCAATCTGCCTACTCCCCAAATCTCGCCGGAGATCGTCTGTGAGGTCTCAGTGTGTTCAACCCTAGGCCTCAGAGATCTGAGAGATATCTCTCTGGGGCCTAGGGTTGAACACACTGAGACCTCACAGACGATCTCCGGCGAGATTTGGGGAGTAGGCAGATTGAGACCCCGTAATCGAGCTACAACAACCCAACCTACCTTTATCCACCGCTCTAAGGAGTAGGCAGATTGAGGCGTTAGAGTGTCCTTACATATTTCCTTTACCTCTTGAAAATGGCTCCAAAACAGAAGCCGAAACGTCGAGTTTCCATAAATTCTGGACGCGGTTTAATCCGAGGACCAAGCATGTCTCATATATATAGGACAGTATATGCCAAATTTGATCAAAGCAGATCATTATTGTTTGATTTATCGGTGTGACACACACACGCACACACACACAAATATATATATATATATATATATATATATATATATATATATATATATATATATATATATATATATATATATATATATATATATATATATATATATATATATATATATATATATATATATATATATATATATATATATATATATATATATATATATATATATATATATATATATATATATATATATATATATATATATATTACGGGAAAATTTTGTGTTGCGTTTCGAAAACAAATTTTATCTTAAAAAATAGAAAAGCTATGATAACCAAATTTGGTAGGTAGGTTTGCGATATAAAAACTAAACTATACACCAAAATTTATATTTCTCTCTTACAATAAAAAAAAGATATAATGAAATATTTGGTGTCAGATCATTTCTATGAAAATTCACTACCATAACGTACTTTCTGCGTCCCGACTTTTGCTGCTAAAGAGTAATTGTTAATAATGGCAACATGTTGACTTATTTTTGTGTGCTAAATCACGTTTATGTGAATCATATTAGCTTCCCCGTGCTCGTAAATGTACCATTAACCGTTAGCGTCAATCAGACACATTGACATTCCCTGCTGATAACTGAGTCCAGATCCAAGTCTTATCTCAAACGCCTTTACGGAATATATTCAAACAAGGAAGCAAGTACTAGGACAGGGGTTAGGAAAGTAGAAAAGTTAAACCTACCATATACGTCAAAAATAGCACAAATAAGAAAAGTTCTGGACACAGTAAGTGCGTTATTTTAGTGAATCTTCATAAAAATGTTTTTAACGGCAAATATGTCATTTTTTAATCAAAGGCATCAAAACAATGTATCATCCATTATTCATCAAACCTAATAATTTTATTGTTAGTAGAGACTTTTCCGAAAATTAACTTAAAATATTCCGGAAAAAACTGGTCCGATTTTCCTGGTCAACACACCTCTTCAAGCTTTTCATCTGAGACAGAATTTTTTGAATTTTCGCGCCGGTGGCCGTCATCTTGGCTTACGTCATTACAGTTGAAAGCTTACGTCACAATCTGTACAAACTTTGTTTCGTCACACACATGGTTGAGTGGTGATGGGTGTTGGTCTTAGAACCCCCCATCTATACCTACTTATATATATATATATATATATATATATATATATATATATATATATATATATATATATATATATATATATATATCAGGTCAGGTCAATTTTTCAACAAACCACTCGTTTTTGAGAAAATTGAGATCTTTAGGGTTGAGATCAAAACAAAATTATGTCCCCTGAAAACTTTATTAAGCACTAACCTATCTGAACTTTAACAAACACTATTAAAGACTTTATACAGGGTTATTCGCAACGCAATGGACACAGAATATATGCGTGTAGAGGACCTCAAAACATTCCGATATTTTATATATAATTTTTCTCTGATGTCCATGGTTTGTGAGATATTACATATAACGTGAGTTTTACTATAACTTACTATGAAATAAAAAACATGACAAAAACCTTTTTGTAAATTTGGTTGAATTTGAAAAGTGCCACACTGACATATGAAGCTAACTATTGTGTATTTGAATTTGTTTTTTGTTTTTATCTAGGAAATATGAATAGGGGTAGTGATTTCTAAAGTTATTATCTTTCTTTAAGTTTATTAAATTGTTGTTAAAAGTGATTTAAAATTCTTCTAAACACACTATTTTATTACTTAAGGTTTCACAGTGTAAAATAGAAGCATTACTAAAATTTATATTGTGGCCTGTGTCGAGATTATGTTCAGACACAGCGCAAGTTATAATATATCTATGCTGCGCTAAAACTGTGTTTGGGCCGTTAATAAAGCTGCAAATATAGTGTATTTTAATAATTGATTGAGTCGCCCAATAAAAATCGAGTGGAAAATTTTTAATTTCATGTCGTCTGTCATTTTCCATAATTGCGGCCAAGATTTCACGATTGTTGGTTCGTTGTAGTATGTATTATGCCTGGTATATATTTAGTTTGATGTATGGTTTATACCTGTGTATTAATTTATCTACGCTTGGCAGTTAACTACTCTGTCTGTCAGCCATTGGACTTTAACCACTAATTCGTTTCAACGCATGTATTTAGGATTTTATTTTTAATTTGGGAAAAACTGTAAGTATTGTTTACCAAATTACTTAAAATTCACAACGTAGGTTTATTTGCACTATTTCTAGCTACATGTAAAGTCTCATTCCAGTTACTCTGATACACACAAAAATATAACGTTTACAAAAAGTTTCCCCCGATTTTCCACCGGAAAAACTTGAGCATAAAGGCTGATTAATGAGCTCGACCTCGGTTATCGCTCAAACAAGATTTTTGCCAAGTTTGATTGAGGTTAGTTTAGTATTTTTTGAGTCATCGCTCGGATGCATACATACATACATATATATATATATATATATATATATATATATATATATATATATATATATATATATATATATATATATATACAGGGTCGCTGATAAGTCTGGAAACGGTCGATTATCCGGGAAAATATACAAGGTGTCGAAAAAAGTTTTATACAAAAGTTTTTGGGTTCTTCAATGTCTACTAGGCGGTGATAATTTTATTTATACAGGGTTGGTCATACAGGCGTGGCACACCAATATTAATTTTTTTTTAATGGAACACCCTATATATTATTCGATATTTCAATCCTTCTCTTAATTTTGAGCAACATTTATGAGAAGCATAATGTACCTAAACTCAATCGTTTCCGGGTAAAAAAATAAATAAAAATAAACGCTACTGTTTTTAAAATCTATTGGATGAAGAACAAAAATAAATGAAAAGTAGAATATCTCTTGAAAACAATCTGTGAGTGTGAAAAGAACCGGTTGCGATGTTTTCAACATTGTTTGGAATCCCAAGATAAGATAAGATGCCCATAAGAAACGCAGTATTATTCTTTTGTTTTAAAATGTTTCCAGGACAACGAATGACAAACATTCATTCAGTGTCAACAGTTTTGAAACATTAGTAATTTAGTGTCAACAGTTTTTGTGCAAAATGGCAAGTTTAAGTGAAACCGAACGTATCGAAATTTTAATGATGATAGGGTACGGTGATAGAACACGAAGTTTTGCTCAAGTGGTGATTATGTTCAATGAGTTGCATCCTGAGCGGGAATCGATCTCCAAATCCACAGTTTCGAAAACTTTTTCACGAAACTGGCGGTATCAAGGATAAACCTAGAACTGGAAGGCCAGTAACCGTTACAAATGAAGAAAATTCTTTGAATGTAATATTGGATGTGGTGGAAAATCCGAAAACTTCGGCACAGCAATTGGCTTTAAATCACAATGAGTCGATATTCAATTCAAAAGATTACGAAGCGGGAAAAGTTCCGTCCATATAAAATTCATTTATTGCAAGAACTGAGTGAAGACGATTTTGATCGCAGAATCGAGTTCTGTGAACTTATTATGGAGAAGTTACGCCAAAATTTTAACTTTGCCAACCACATTTTGTTTTCCGACGAATCTACATTTTGTTTGAATGGACAAGTCAACCGACACAACTGTAGGTACTGGTCAGACGAAAACCCACATTGGATGGAACAAATTCACACCCAAAGACCGCAAAAAGTAAATGTTTGGTGTGCTATTATTGGTGGACATATCATAGGACCTTATTTTATACACGGTAATTTGAACTCTGCTCGATATTTGACACTTTTCCAAGAATCAATTGTTCCAGACGTTAGTCGATTATTTCCGAACAATAACGACCCAAATCTACCAGCGGAAGAAATATGGTTTCAGCAGAATGGGGCACCCCCTCATTTTGGAATTGAGGTACGGGAATATCTGAATCAAACCTTTCCTGGCAGATGGATAGGGCGCAGGGGAACTATTGAATGGCCAGCTAGGTCTCCCGACATGACGCCGCTTGACTTTTTTTTTGTGGGGTCATGTAAAAAATTTAATTTACCAAAATAGACCGCAGAATATTGAAGAGTTGCAAGCAAGGATTGTGCATGAAATTAATAACATTCCTCAAAACGCTCTTGTAAATGCAGTGCAATGTTTTGTTAAGCGAATTCATTATTGTCAGGAGGTCAATGGAGAACACTTTGAACATCTTATAAAATAGGATTTCAAACAATGTTAAAAACATCGCAACCGGTTCTTTTCACACTCACAGATTGTTTTCAAGAGATATTCTACTTTTCATTTATTTTTGTTCTTCATCCAATAGATTTTAAAAACAATAGCGTTTATTTTTATTTATTTTTTTACCCGGAAACGATTGAGTTTATGTACATTATGCTTCTGATAAATGTTGCTCAAAGTTAAAAGAAGGATTGAAATATCGAATAATATATAGGGTGTTCCATTAAAAAAAATTAATATTGGTGTGCCACGCCTGTATGACCAACCCTGTATAAATGAAATTATCACCGCCTAGTAGACATTGAAGAACCCAAAAACTTTTGTATAAAACTTTTTTCGACACCTTGTATATTTTCCCGGATAATCGACCGTTTCCAGACTTATCAGCGACCCTGTATATTTATATATAAATTTTAACGGACCTTGGTTTTGGAGTCTAGGGACCCAAATACGTGCTCATCTGAAGACATTTTTTCAAAACCTTTTCATCGTGACCTCTCTATTAGCGAATTTTTCTTAATGAAAATTCGCTAATAATGGACATTCCGTAACACATAAATGACTGGCGCTATTTATGGTTATAACATTTCTCAGGGTGACCTTGTAGGCTAGCCACTACATTTGGTTGGACGGAAAGAGACCGACTTTAAAATATAAAAAAAATTACAATAATATAAACATTTAAACTATGGATGGGTCTCATGCAATGTGTAACATATATTCAACCCTACTTTATATAATATTTAAACCTCAGACGAAAGCCCGCCGCAAACACAAATACGTCTTCTTTACAAAAACTGACACAGCTTAGGTATATAAATTCCGGAAATGTGTAGATCACCAACACTCGGACTAAACATATTTCATAGTATCAAGCAGATATTGTAAATAATAAAAAAGTCGTAACTCACCACCTTGTGGAAAGAACTGTGCGTAAATCATCTTAAAAGTCTCTTCTTTGACGACTCCGGTTGGACACTCCGCCTTGAATCCGCGGTAGATGCGTTTGATTTCCGCTTGTGTGAACCTCGTGGCTCTGCACAAAGCCTCTAAACTGTCCGGACGATAACGAGGAGGAGTTTCCAAATCCTCGAGTTCGGAATCTGTAACGAAACACGTATACCTACTTTAATACGTACAGGCTTGACCTCTGGATATCTCTAGAATTTATGGAATATGTGTAAAGGAAAAATTGAGGATAATGTGGATATGCTCTGCATACATGTTTTTTAGGAACAGTATAAATTCGAAGATAGTGATCATTCAATACTATGTAAGTATTACGCTTGCTGTTGAAACAAATAGACATTTCTGTAGTTTAGCAGTTTGCGTAAATGTGGTAGAAAAAAAATCTAGACATAGCAAGTGCTTTATAGTAGTGAATTTTCATAGAAACATTTTTTATTATATGCTTATCTTTTTTTTTACAACATAAAGATCTAAATTTTAGTGTGTGGTTTACCTTTTGTAACGTAAACTAAAGTACCAAATTTGGCTACATAGCTTTGTTATTTTTAGAGATAAAATGTTCGAAAGAAAACCTAAAATTTTCCCGGAAAACCGAGTCTGACTTTTCCAGATAAGGAACTTATCTAAGCCAATTACGAGAGCAACGACCCTGCCAAATTTCATCAAAATTGGCCTGTTATTTTTTAGTTATCGGTGTGATACACACACACATATATACATACATACATACACACACACACACACACCTATATATATATATATATATATATATATATATATATATATATATATATTTATTTATTTATTTATTTATATCTATTTATATTTTAAATTCAAAAGTCGGAATCTCCCAAATAGTGAATTTTCTATTTTTTATTGTGTTTGTCACTTCATTTATTGAACCCTTAAGTACTAATGCTACGTCTCAGAGACGGGACGACATTAGAGAATATGTGTAATGCGCATGCTCTTGGGACTTTTGATGATGAGCTTCTATGTAATTTATCATCGTTTAGTTTGCCATCGGTATTCCAAGAGTGGTGACTGTACAGTGTTTACTTTTTGGAATATTACGCATCAAAGTAAAGAAGCCGCCTCCCAGACGTACAGTTAGTGTTAACGCGCCTATAAAAGTCAAAATCCGTCACTCAGACGTAGGATTAGTTTTTAACAAATTAAAAAGAATTTGCTATGGATTCCCGACCCAGTACTTCTAAATCGGTGAAATTCTCAGACTCTAATTACGAAAAACAGTTACTGAAATGGTTCGATGAAAGTCTTGGTGATACCAGTGATGTTCACGAAGAACGTGATGAAGAATTTTACATAAACAGTGACCACAATACGGTCTCCGAAGAAGAAGGTAAATACTTCTTAGATGATAACAATGGAAATATATTATTTCTTCTTAAATCGATCGGGAATGTCTAGAATTTGTTTATAATATTGATTGCGTTTTTCAGAAAAAAATAGTATGTGCACCTTCTAGTAAAAGCACACCACCAGACGCCGACCGGACGACGATGTAATAATTTACATCGTCGTCCGGGAATGTATTGCGTTTATTTCTAGATACACAATGTAATATTGCTTTACTATTGTCTACAGCTGGAGTTGATGAAGATAGCGATAAGAGAAACGAGAACACAGATGAGGAAGTTCCAAGCTACTATTGTGTCAAAAATCGGTTCAAGTGGTTCAGTAAACCCGCTGTTTCTAGTAGGGGACGTCGTTTACAGGAAAACATTGTTGTTCATTTACCTGGTTTACGTCCGTCAGGTACAGCAAAAGCACTGGGAAGAAAAGCAAGTCCTCTTCAAATCTGTAAACTGCTTTTTACAGAAGAAATGTGCAATATAATACTTCAGTGGACGAATCATAAAATTAAAGAGGAAAGAGACCGCTACAAAAATAAAAATTCCGCCACAATAAATGACTTCGATAAAATATAATTGTATGCATTCTTTGGTCTTCTTGCATACACGGCCCTGTTCAAGTAAAATAATGAGAGTATACCTACGCTATTTGCTACAGACGGAACTGGTAGAGAAATAATTAGGTGCATCATGAGTAAGGAAATATTTGCTTTCTTGCTCATATGCTTTAGATTTGACAACCCTGACGATAGGCTAATGAGAAGATTGGGTGATCCAGCGGCTGCCATATATCAAGTATTTGACCACTTTGTGCAGAACTGTCAGGCTTGTTATACTATCGGAGAATCAGCTTACATCGATGAGATGTTCGTCGGCTTTAGAGGGATATGCAAGTTTAAAATGTATATCCCGAATAAGCCTGATAAATACGGGATAAAAATCATGTGTTGTAGAGACGCTCATACTGGATACTTTTACAACGGCTACATATACACAGGCAAAGACTCAGATGGATGAAGTTTGCCAAATGAAGATAAAAAATATAGTAAACCAGTCAAAAGTGTTCTGCGTCTGACACAACCAATCTCCAAACAAATAGAGGTGTCACATTTGACAATTGATTTACATCCGTTGAATTTGTAACAGTAATGAAGGAAAGAGAACTGACCTGTATCGAGACAATAAGGAACAATAAAAAAGAAACTCCACCGGAGTTTTTAGTGAAAAAAAAAAAAACAAGACAGTCTGGTGCGGCACTGTACGGTTTTACAAAAGATATGACTATAATTTCTTCTGTACCAAAAGAAAAAGCCGTTCTTTTGCTATCCTCTTCGCATCACCATGAAAGCTACGATCCAGAGTCTGGAAAACCACATATTATACTCGACTATAATTCTACAAAAGGCGGGGTGAACGCACTTGATGAAAAATGTTCAAAATTGTCATCCAGTCGCAGAAGTCGTCGATGGCCGATGACAATATTCTACAGAATTTGTGACATTAGTACTCTCAATTCCTATATTATTCACAACTTTTATCCAAAAAATCCTAAAATAGAAAGAGGTGAATTCGTGAAACAACTTACTTTACAATTAGTGACACCCCACTTACAAAGGAGGGGAAATAATCCATCTGTAAGCCGAAAACTGCTACTCAGTATTTTTGACATATTAGGTAAAGATTACATCGAAAATGTTCCCCAAACAAGAGTGGGAAAAAAGGAGACGAACGGCATATATTTGTTTTGACTGTCAAAGTCCTATATGCTTGGAGTGTGCCAAAACAGTTTGTCCAGAGTATGCCTCATCTACATAGTTTTAGGACGTTGTCAGTTTTTTATTTTTAATTCTTTTTCTTTATTTCTGTCACATATACTTAGTTCCACTATTATAGTGTACTAAATAAAATTCGTATATTGCAAATATTAATGTTTTAATTTTACTTTCAGTATTTTAAGAACTCGATGTCGATATACAAAAATTTCGTCACTTCTTCTTTTTGTTATTATTTTAATTTTAAACGCCATCATCATATTGACAAATATAGTAACAACATTCAAAAAGACGTTAACGCTAATATTCACCTAAATTTTGAAAAAATATAGTACATATATATAGCCGTCTGTGAGACGTTGGGTTAGAAACAACGTTACATATTCAAGACGTTAGTAGTTAAAGGTTAAATGATTTGGATGTTTCTGAGTACCCGTCAGCTAAATAAATTATCACAATCAGTTAATTATATTTTGTGAATAGAAAATCGATCCTGGGGCAGCAAGCACGGTATGGTAGCAAATTGTATTTTTTTTTATTGAAATGTCATTAACTAAATTTTTCTTCAACAAGGAAAATATTGATCAATTTGTAAATCACCATCAGTCGAGGCTCATAATTATAATACCTCATTTGCTTGGTTTGGTTTTTGTGTAATTTATAGGGTAACCGCGAAACCCTTTCGGGGATGCACCGTGTAAAGTTATTTTGAATCATCATATTTTTGAATCCTACTCACCCACTCACCCACTCTGTGTTGGTATACTTTCTACTAAATTTGATTAGTTAAAAAAACAAATTTAACATTTCTTTGAAAATTTGCTACGATAACGCACTTGCTGCGTCCAGACCTTTTATTTTTTTAATTAATTTTAATCATCCCTCGTTTCATTGAGAAAATCAATAAGAGGACAGATCAGGTATAACTGCTAATAAAAATCTGGAAGCTTCTCGTAAATCACCCCGTATGAATGTTCAAACTCACTTTAATAATTGTTAATCTTTGTAAGATGTTAAAATTAGGACTATTTAATCCGGTTGGTTCCTCAATCACTCTGCACTTTGTACATAATCTAAAATTAATAGGGTAAAAGTTCTGGATATGCTTCGCAAAACATATAATGTGGCCTCAAGCATTACAAATTTAACATTGTTTCAGATTTAGTCCTTAGATTAATATATTATTTAGGGTAGGCCGGATTTAAACTTCGAAGCAAAGCACGTTTTTTGAAAATTTAATGATAATTAAAAAGAGGTTAATACCTTACTTACTTTTTAATCTTAAATATACAAGTAAAAATAACTTTAAAACGAAAGCATCGATGCACATTGAATATTTAAACCCCAAACACAACCATGAGAAAGCAAAAGTGGGATTTCTACAGGAACAGGGTTATCATTAATTTAATAACTTATTACATTGTTTGCAATCTTATAATTCCTTAACATTAAATAACATAACCTCGGTGCTCCAGGAGTAAGAACGTGAGCCTTTGAACCGAATGATACTATGTTCGATTCCCAAAGTTTCCCTTTCACTTTTGGTGAATTTTCTTAAAAAATATTCACTAATGAGGATATCCCGACTTTTGGATTTTGAAAAAATTTCTTCAAATGAGCGCTAATAGGCCCCCTAGAACACATATTCGGGGTCGGCTTCAATTTTTATATGTTTATATATATATATATATATATATATATATATATATATATATATATATATATATATATATATATATATATATATATATATATATATCTTATCTAATTTTACCGTTATATGATCAGATTGTGTATTTCCGATGAACTTTTTAGTGAGTGAACCGAGGTTGTTGCATTGTATTTGAGCAAGTTAAGTGTCTGCACGTTCCGCCGTTCGAAGGGAGTGTCCGTCCCGTGTCCATGTGATATTGGCCGCGTTAAAGATGCCCACCCACCTTACAGAAAAGCAGAGGTTTGGCAAAATTTCCAAGATAGTGAGGTGAAATTGCTCCCTGGCTTCGGCGATTCGTCATAGTCGTGGAAATAAACGGACGTTAAGGTACAAAAAATGCATTAAATAACGGCATGATGATAACAAAGTAAGTGAAAAAAGAATATAGTACGTTTTTCTTAACGTCGACCTATTTCCACGAGTATGGTCAGTCACTGACGCCAGCGCGCAGTTTCACCTCTATATCCTGGAAATTTTGCGGAACCTCTGTCTTTCCGTAAAGAGGGTGATAACATGCCCAACATCGCCTGGTACACGGGGCCGACCGCTTGACGCCTTCTATGTGAGTGAAAGATGCAGACATTCAATTTGGTTTAACACAACAAAGGAGCGCGAACTAGGACCCCTAGAACCCATATCCGGGGTCAGTTTCAATTTATACATATATATATATATATATATATATATATATATATATATATATATATATATATATATATATATATATATATATATATATATGTATATATATATATATATATATATATATATATATATATATATATATATATATACTATGTAGCGACTGAAACTAACCTAGAAAATGGGTGCTATATGGCGCTCATTATAGATAATTTTTCAAAAATTTGATGTCGTTACCTCTTTATGAGCGAAGGATGGTACAAAACTAGATACTCGCTTGGTAGCTTCTGCAGCAATTCCATTAAATCCAGGATATTTATTGTTCTGTAAACTTCATATAACTTTTAGTGAATTTTCTTAAGAAAAATTCACTAATGATGAGATCCCCACTTGATTTTTTTTTTAATTTCTTCAATCGAGCGCAAACTAGGACCCCCAAGACCCATATCCTGCTCAGTTTCATTTTTACATTTATATATATATATATATATATATATATATATATATATATATATATATATATATATATCACAACGATAACTCACAAAATAATGGGCCGATTTTGGTGTATAAAAATTTTGGGGTTACTTTGGAAAAAAAAATCATATATCCGAAAATTAAAAAGCTAGGGTAACCAAATTTGTGACACTAGTTTCTGTCATAAAGGGTATTCGCTGTACCAAAATTCAGATATGTATGTTAAAAGGCAAAAAAAATACAAAAACAAAAAATTTGAAAAGTCAACATTTATAATTCTGGTAGTCGTACATTAGTACGTACTAGCGGCTTGTGAGTTAAAAATACGGCTCGAAATCACTAACATGCACCTAGATCTTTGTCTCAGCCGCCATTTTTCTTAATTTCGTTAAAATATGCGGAAAAACAATTTTAAACAAAAATTGTATGGTGTAAATAATCAAGACGTTAGAAAAGTAATATACTACAGTATATACCTGTTAGTAGATACATCTGTCATGTCGAGAATGGCAGCAGTGTTATTTAATAATGGCCTCCTAGAACACGCTTTTTAATCTCAGTTAGTTGCTTCTCTTTCTTTTAAAGTCTTATCTCATTTCACCGTTATCTGATCATATTGTGTAATTCCGATGAAGTTTTTAGCAAGTTTTTGTACGACAAATTAAACTATGACGAGATGAAAACTTTTAAGATTTAATTCAACTTGAATAGCACATCTGGTTGTTTGTTATTGTCCTAACTTAGTAAAACCGTTCCACACTTAATACAGCCATGGACTTTTCCCGTGGCTTCACAAGAGCTTGTTCTTTTCTGCAACCGATCAATTTTAACTGGACGCAGCAAGTGCGTTATGGTAGCTAATTTTTATTAAAGTTTCAAATTTCAAAGCTCAGTTTGCTATTAACCTAATGTTCGTTGGCCAGGAACTAGTTTTTTCGGGAACATTGTAAGTTTATTTTCGAAAAATGTTTGTACATTTTCAGACGATAAAGCCATTTTGATGAAATATGGTACATTGTTTCTACTATATAGGTTATACTCGCAACCAAATTTCATACCTGATTCCTTTAAAAAAAGTCATTTGTTATTAAAAACATTTTTATGAAAATCCACTACCATAGCGCACTTGCTGCAACCAGACTTTATTTACTTGGGATAAGTTTCAATTTTCATATGTATCACACCGATAACGCAGGGTAATGCGCGGGTTTTAATGAAATTTTGCAGGTATCTTTCCCCCGTAAGTGGCTTGGGTAGGCTCGTTGGCCAAAAAATTGGACCAGATTCTCTGAGAAAATTCTGTGTTTTCTTTTGGAAAATTTTGATAAATTTTGGTATCTCCAAAAGTCACAAAGCGATCAAAAAAATTAGGGGAGCAAGTTCCCACTTTGTATTAAATACCTCCGTACCAGACTTCAGATTTCTAGGTTAAAGGAAAAAACAAAGTTATAAGTACTTTAAGAAAAAACTTTGGGTACCAGTGCTGACTAGTGGATGGCCCAAAACCAACATATTTTGTGTGCTTAACAAAATTTATTGAATATTACAAAGATTAAGTTTTCCTGGCGCAAGAATTCATAAAATACCAGAAACCTACTGTGAAAACTTTATCGTTTTTCATCTTAAAAAGTCAAAGTCGCGACCTGAGACGTCAAGCATGGTAATTTTTTAGACAAATACCCAAAAACGAATACGGTTTATGTAGAAGAAAGGTCGTAAGTATGGTTGAAGCATTATGTTTCAGCTTCCACAGTCATTGTTTTTCATTTTACTTATACATTTGCATATAACTCATTTCGAATATACCCTTACCCTGATACTTTGGCAGTAGTTTGTAGTTTTTTCTTTTTTTTTTTTGATACAGGAAGGAGACATGCCTCATGCAGACCTCATTCACGACACCGTAGTGCCGTCATATATCGAGGTACTGTGAGACTCGTACTCTTAGTACACCTACTCACTAAAACTACCTCCCTAGCAGTACCGGACCTTAGTCCATACCTCCGTCGGAAAGAATACACACAATGACTTTTGGGTTTGAATGTTTCCATTCTGATTTTGCCGTGGGGGTTTTAGCGGGTAAGTATAAGCTTTGGACGCTTATGCTTATATGGAAGTTGCTCATCGTAGTCGGTGGCACTACGGAGAAGAGCATTTGGGTGAGAAGCGGCTTTTGCGAACTCAGTTGTGGATAGTCGAGTTCAGAGGTAAGAAGATGTTGCGAAAATTTGAAAACTCTCAACTGGATTAAAAAGAATTGTAATGATGACCAGGTAACAAATGATTACAAAAAATACAAAAAACAACTTAGCATGAAAATACAGCAGGAAAAACAGGACTATTATCATAACTTGATACAAAATTCAGATAACAAAACAAGAACGCTTTGGTCAATTGTTAATTATAAATCTGGGAAGAAAAGTGGCAAAAATAAGTCAATAATAATTGAACATAACGATAAAATAGTCAAAAATCCAAAAATTATAGGGAATCTATTTGGTAACTTTTTCTCACAGGACGCCCAAAACCAGGTACGATTGCATTTTAACAACTCTAACAGCAATTCTTGTACAACTTCATTGGTAAATAGGGAATCGTTATTTTTGTACCCGTTTACTTCTCTGGAGATTGAAAACGTTATAAAGAACCTGAAAATGAAAAAGTCTACTGGTATTGACGAGGTGCCCATCTCGGTTATAAAGCAGTACTCGAAGATAATAGCATCTTATATCTGTGACATATTGAATTTGTCAATAACTTGCGGCAGTTTTCCTGTGCAATTAAAGAAAGCAAAAGTAGTTCCAGTTGCTAAAAAGGGAGATAGTTTAAATATCCTAAACTATAGGCAAATATCCATATTGAGCGTGTTTTCTAAGATAATGGAGAAAGCGATGGCCAACAGAATTGAAATATTCCTACGAAAACATAGTTTGGTCACCAAGTGTCAATATGGTTTCCGGAGTGGTTTATCTACGGAGGAAGCTACTAGTGATTTTATACAACATCTTCACGAGGATTTAGATAAGGGTATGCGCGTGGTAGCTGTCATGTTCGACCTATCGCGCGCGTTTGACACGCTTAATCCGGGTTATGTAGGCGAAAAATTGCGATGCCTGGGCATACGTGGACCAGCAAATGACTGGGTTTTGTCATTTTTAAGTGATAGACGAATGGTGGTTTCGGTTGGGGGCACTTTTTCGGATTCATATGAGATAAATTTGGGCACTCCGCAGGGTAGTATTTTGGGTCCGTTGCTGTTTGTTTTGTATGTGAATGACCTGCCCGACTACATAAAGGTGGGTAGGGTGTTCATGTACGCGGACGACACAACCGTGGTTGTGTCTGGTCGTGATGGTGACGAGGTGAGTCAAAAGGTAAACACCTTAATGCGACAGTTTGGTGAGTGGTGCAAAGCAAACCACCTAATCATAAACCATGATAAAACATCGTTCGTAGAGTTCAGGAGCTGCCACCGACTGCCTCTCATTCTGCAACTTGCGGATGGAATGCACTGCTGTGCTACGGAGGGAAGGTTCCTTGGGGTCACGGTTGATCAGCACTTGTCCTGGAGGTCGCATGTTGATTACGTCTGTGGCAGGCTTAAGTCGTCGTATTTTATGATATACAATCTTAAGAACTCTCTAAGTGACCAACATTTGCTTTCTGTCTACTATTCGGAGGTGTATCCACTGCTGTCATACGGCATTGTTGTCTGGGGTCAGTCCATAGATGTTAACAGGGTTTTTGTGCTTCAGAAGAGAATACTAAGGTTAATTTTTGATATGCACAACTCTGAGTCATGCCGAGAACTTTTTAAGCAAAAGAAAGTTAAGACGTTGGTAGAAATTTACCTTTATAAGGTACTGAGTTTCATACATGGCAAAAAGCATATGTTGCCTAGACATTCAGACAATCATTCGTATTCCACTAGGCACTGCAGTCACATTAATTTAAACCATTTTCAAAGAATGGCGTACAAGAAATCCCCTGTGTATGCGGGTAGTGTTTTGTACAATTTGCTTCCGGAAAGTGTAAAGTCCACTGGAAACATAAGAACTTTTAAAGCCGGTCTAAAAAAATATTTAAGTGAGCGATCATTTTATGCGGTCGATGAGTTTGTTTCGTGCTCTGTGAGGCAGATGATTTAACTGGAATCTTTTTTGATGTTTTTGTACTTGATTGTTTTGTTGCTTAATATTGTTCATGTGTATTTTTGTTACATTGCGGTCTATATAAGTGTATACACATGTTTTTATCACATTGTTTCAAGCGCTGTGTTTTTCACATTGTGCGCTTTTATCTTTGTTTTCTTTTTTTTTTTGTAACTAAACAGCATAATTGTTTTTATACTGTACTGTATTATATATTTGTGTTCTTGTTATATTTTTTATAACTATTGTGACGAGCTTATCCATGTATTATGGCAAGAGGGCGAAAATAAATTATCTATCTATCTATCTATCTATAAACTCAAGTATCGAAGGCATTTCCAGATCAGAATGAATCTGACTGGTTCTGACAATCCATGGCGCTCCGGTAACCATTCTCAGAATTTTATTCTGGATGATTTGAAGGGCCTTGATGTGTGTTGCGGCCGCGGTGGCCCATGCAGGGGATACATAGGTCAAGGCTAGCCGGATGACAACTTTCTACATGAGCAATTTATTGTTCATGGACAATTTTCAATTTCTATTCAGAAGTGGGAACAGCTTCGAGAGGGACATCTAGACTTTTCATCGGGCGTGTAGTAGTTTTAGTCATATGAGTTTGTGAATTGATAGTCTATAACTTTTAATGAACCGTCATAGAAAAAAATCGTTATATATCAGAGACCGCAACTTTTGAATAATAAAAAAAATTCGAAACGAAAAATTTTGGAACTACTGCACTAACACAAAGAAGATTGTAATGGATGTTATGCAGTGAGATCGGTAAACCAAGACCACGTTTTAGTCTCTAATTTAAAAGAATCGATTTAACATTCATTAAGTATCGAGTAAATTGATTAAAATATGTATTATGTCGGAATTCCTCATAGCTCCTTAGATCCAATCTAAGCCGCGATTTCCATCAGCCTCAGTGAGATTTCCATATTCTTTTTGAAGGAAATGCGCAATCATGTGAAATGCGAGGCCGTCGCTCAAATATTTTGCATATAATGACATTCTAATGTGGCTGGTTATCTTTCTTTTCTTTTCCGTTTCTTCCATCGTGGAAGATATCGTTGGAATTTTAATAAAGACGTATGATCGGCTATCAAATAATTTGCATATCTCAGATGTCTGATATCAGGTGTTCTAAAAGTAAATGTATATAACGAAAATGAAATCTAATTGAAAAACGGATCTATATATGCAAGGCTACTGTTTTTTTCAAAGGAATTGCCATAGAACTGACTGAAAAAGTAGCCGTCGTTGTAATAAAATCTTAATTAACCTTTGTATGTTTATATATATATATATATATATATATATATATATATATATATATATATATATGTGAAAGACCAAAGAAAAATTTTTTGAATACATGCCTAGCATCTCACGTAGCGTCAAATTTTATAAAGAATGGTGTTGCAAATTGAATCATAACGTTCACATAGCTATGATAATCTACTATCCTCAGAAAGACATGCTCATGAACTGAATTTAGAGTCCATGACTTGACCACAAAGAAAATAATCGTATTGCTGTGCCAATAAACTCTGGAACGATATATTACTCGATTTTTAATAGTATCAGTTTCCCCAATCAACATACCATTTTCCAGCTTTTTTCTGAAGCGATCTTACAAATAATCCCTCTATCAGGTTGCGAACAGATCTGTGCACCAAATTTGTGGTGCATTGCTTAATTACAAAACAATTTAATATTTCACCTCTACATTATTAACCCCTACTTGATTTTTATGGAAAATATAAAGCTGACCTTGATTTGACCTTGACAGTCATAGCCAAGATCAAATCCAAGGTCACCATCAGACAGCCAGGACAAAATCCTTGGCTGCGGGCGCTAAGTGTATACCAAATTTAAAGATGATATCTCAATTCGTTCGAAAGTTGCTACGCCTACACTTGTCTGTCGGTCTGTCCGTCTGTCGGTCTGTATGTCTGTTTGTTAATGTGACCGTGATAACTTTAGAACGAACTGAGACAGCGTCTTCAAATCTAGTATATAGTTAGCACCCGACAAACGAACGGTTCGGATTGTTTTTGGGTAAAATCGCTTCGGGGAATGGATGAATGATGATTTGATGAAAATTGATATTTTTCGTTAAAACTCGGGTAATATAACTTTTCGGGGCTTGTGAAAATTTTCAATTTCATCACGCATCTGATATCTTGTGATATAAGTCTAACCATAGATGATCTGAAATTGAAAATCACTAAATAGTTGTATTTAATCGTACAAAGTGTCACAAATGTCACATATCGAACAATTGTGAAAAAGTCTGGACGCAGCAAGTGCGTTATGGAAATGAATTTTCTTAAAATGTTTTTAATAGAAAATATGTCTCTTCAATGCAAGCAGAAATCAATTTGGTCACCGGTATAACCTATATAGTAGGAACAATGTACCATATTTTACCAATATAATTTGTTGAAAATGTACAACAATTTTCCGAAAATAAACCTAAAATATTTCTGAGAAAACTCGTTTCCTAGTTGACGAACCTTAGGTTAATAGCAAATTGCGTTATTGAATTTTGAAGCGTTTAATCAAAATTCGCTACTAAAACGCACTTACTGCGTCTCGATTATTTTTACAAACATGCATCATATTTCGATGAAAAATGCAAAAATGCAATAAGGAATGTTAAAAAAACGCAGGTATCACCAACGACTTATGGGCCATCCTGTGGTTGTCAAAATAATTTTATAACATTCAGCTCAACACACCCTATAGGTAACGTATACAATTTTTTCTCGTATCTTGCATAATAATTATATTAAGCTTTACCGTAGAAATGCGTCACACTATATATAGTAAACAGAAAGTAAACGCGGATATGGATTCTAGGGGGCGTAGGTTGTGATATTTTTTTCTTTTTTAAATAGATATATTTCAGTAACACACTACGAGGGCATACAGCCTAAATACTATCGTACCATGGGTGTCGACAAGGAGGAAATAGGCAACTTGTTAAATCTGGACTTCAAGGTCTGGAGGTTCGGAGGAGAAGGAAAAACATGTGCCGGCAAGGAATTCCACAACCTGGAAGTCCTCGGGACAAAAGAGCGGGCATAACAAAATGCTCCGTGTCTGGTGACCTGAAGAGTAAAAGGGTACATTCGCTCTGTTCCCCTGGTAGATCTGTTTGGGGCAACAGGTGGAGGAACTATGGAAGAAAGCCCCTCTGAGCAGTGCCCGTGCAGATATCTGTAACAGAGAGAGAAGTTACCAACGTCACGTCGGTGGGCAAGAGATGGTAGCCTTTGGGTGCGGGTAGGGTCACCAGTGAGACGTATATCTCTCTTCTGAATGGAGTCCAGGATAGCAAGTGTAGAAGCGGCAGCGGCACCCCAGATGTGGGAGCAGTATTCGAGGTTTGGCCTTATTTATGAAGTATATGAGGCATAGAGATTAGCTGGTAAAAAGTATATTTGAGCCTGGAAGAGGAAAACCTAGTTTCTTAGCAAGCGCTTCTGCAATTGATGTGACATTTTGGTGTAAATTGAGATTTCGATCCACATAAATGCCCACAAGTGAAAAGGACTCATTACTTTGAATAACTTGGTTGTTGATTGCGATGGATCTAGGGCTGGTGTATCTCTTATGAGATAGAAAGCAAGACTGAGATTTGGTGGGATTGAATTGTACAAGATTTCTACTTCCCCAGTCTAATATTTTTTGGAGATCTACGGAGACAGTACCCTCCATGAGTCTGCGATCCTCATTTAATTGGGCTAAAGAGACAGGATTAGAATATTGTATATTTGAGTGGAGGGTACTGTCGTCCGCGTAACAGTGAACTGGGTTAGATGTGCTAGAGAGGAGGTCATTGATATGGAGAATAAACAAAGTAGGGGTTAAAGCTGAACCTTGAGGAACTCATGCATTAACTGGATACAGTTTAGAGGATTGTCCACGACAACAGAAATGCTCCAGTTGGAGAGGAACTTTGCTGTCCAGGTGCAGAGTTTTGGTGGTAGGCCATAGGCTGGAAGTTTATTAATCAGCGCTGCGTGCCAGATCTGGTCGAATGCCTTGGATATGTCTAGAGAGACAATCTGGGATTCGCCGTGTAGTTCCATAGACTTGTTCCAAGAATGGGTGATAAAGGAGAGGAAGCCGGCAGTTGATCGGCGCTGACGGAATCCATACTGCCTGTCGTGGGTTAGACTGTGTTTTTCAAGAAATGTTACTAGATCGGTGTTTAAACCTTCTTAGAATTCAAAAGCCACGGTCTCCCCATTAACAAATTTTTTCTATGAAAATTAGCTCAAAATTATAGATTGTTAAACCATAAATTTAATTAAAACTACTTCCAAAGCATCAGAGAAAGTGTCTATTTGAAATGAATTTTCTGGGAATATTTTATTAAAATGAAGGGTAATGATGGTTTATGCTGAAACTTAAGGGTTTGCTGAACACTCTTTACATAATCCGTATTTCTTCCAGGTTCTTTGCCTAAATGTTGCCAATTTTGACGTTTCTAATCGCGACCTTTTACGTTTTGAGGAAACCCCCAATATTTTTTCTTTAAATACCTCTAACTTTTTTGTCTTTAAACTTACAGACCTAAGTTTTGGTAAATTGTTCACCCTATATATATATATATATATATATATATATATATATATATATATATATATATATATATATATATATATATATATACATATATATATATATATATATATATATATATATATATATATATATATATATATATATATATAATTGAAACTGACCCTGGATATGTGTTCTAAGGGGCGTAGTTCGCGCTCATTTGAATTTTTTTTTTAAATTGAAAAGTCGGGATCTCTTTGATAGTGAATATTTTTAAGAAAATTCACTAAAACAAGCGCTTGTGAAGCCACAGGAAAAGTATACGACTGTCTTTGTCTAGTTATTTTTTATACAAAAACTCTCTAAAAAATTCATACGAATAACAACAATCTGATTACATAACGGTAAAGTGAAATGAGACTAAAAAAAATTGAAAAAAGAAAGTCAGTAACTAGGATTTTGAACTCGTCATGCAGGAGTCAATTGAATTTAATTATTCGATGCACAGGGACTTAGGCCACTTAGTTATGCTCTACATGTGTTTACTAGCAGCTATATCCCGTAATACACTGGTTCAATGTTTTAAAATGTACACAAAACCATTTCGATTTACAATAGATTTTTTGCTCATATTATAACGAAATCAAGGAAGATAACGACTTAGACACATATCTAGGCGCTTCTTAGTCATTTATTGTAGTATTTTTCACTCCCATGCGTACTCAATCCGTTTTGACGTTTTATTTGAAAATTAATTTACCTATATTTTTTTGTCTTTCAAGATAGAAATCTGAGTTTTGGTAGACAGGATACACTTTATAACGGAAACTAGCCTACTAATTTTGGTTGCCCTTACTTTGTCACTTCCGGAGATATACATTTTTTTCTAAAGAAAACACAACATTTTCCGGGAAAACCTGGGCCGATTTTCCTGACTAACGAACTTCTCCAAGCCACTTGCAAAAGGAAGGTATGTGCCAAATTTTATCAAAAGCAGATCATTATTGTTTGAGTTATCGGTGTGATACACACACACACACACACACACACACATATATATATATATATATATATATATATATATATATATATATATATATATATATATATATATATATATATATATAAAGACATAAAAATTGAAACTGACCCTGGATATGGGTTCTAGGGGGCCTAGTTCGCGGTCATTTGAAAAATCTTTTAAAAATTCAAAAGTCGGGATATCCTCATTAGTGATTTTTTTAAAGAAAATTCACTAAAAATGTAGCCGTTTAATGTCGGACCCATAGTTTGTTTATCGAATTATTCATTGTTAATGTTGTTCTAATGATTTAATAAAGTGTGTGTGTGTGTTAATATGAAATTGCAAACGTTTCTTCTTCAATATAGACATCATTATCTTATAAAATAATGTATGCAGGGATATAAATTCGAGCTTTACAGCTATCGTTATTTGTTTCCTCTCAGCTCATATGATTTTTCGGTCATTTTATTCCATTCACGGCAATCTGAATGCTTTTCCGTAATGCTTAATTATTACCGTAGAATCAACATGTTTGACACGGAATATTTCTAAAGCGGCTCATTTAAATATCACCTCTAATCATAAATGAAAACATAAGAAAATGGACCTCTGTTTTTAAAAAGTGATGTTTTTTCAATTTTGCAAAGCTTATTTGGTTTCTCCAAAAGCAAATCCCTTGTGAAAAGTTCTACAACCTTTATTTGGAAATACTTTTTCTATCTCCAAAAATAAAATTAGCAGAAGCTGCACAAATTATAAGGAACAGACCCTGTACATTTTGCATATCAGGCAAATTATACCCCCAAGCTTAAAACAAAACAAACTGCTTTATTCGATAATCTATGTACCGCTTTACCTATATTGGCATCTTCAAATTTGGTGCCTCTACAATACATATTATTTTAAGGGAGTCTCTTTAAATTCCAATTCAGCTCCGTTAATTCAGACATGCAGTGGATATATATTCTGGGCACCCAGCGGACCAGCATAATTCAACTAAGATCCATTTGTTTATCTCAACTCGAAACATTGCCTTATGCGTATTGCTTAGCTTCGTTGTTTTGTTTAATTTACTGCCCCCGCTAATAAAAGACCTGACACAGCAGCCTGTTATTGTAGCGAAATGGTTGGCTAAATTTAGTTGTTTTATTTTAATGCGTCTTATTGTTTGCTTTATGGATATGTAAACAGAGCGAATAAAATTACATTATAGAGCATCTTGATTTCGAATTTAATTTATTTTGATTGTACGACTTTTTTATGTCATCATTTTATAGCAGCCGTAAAACTAAAAACAAAGGTTTGTGGTGATAATTAAAAGAAAGTATTTTTGGTTTTCTTGTTTATAAATAAATAAAGCTTAAATTTAACAGCCAGTTGAATTACATAACAGTAATACGATATATATAGGGTGGCGCATTGAAAACGAAACAGTCCGATTTGCGTCCAGAGAATTTTTTTTTAAGAAACGCTGAAACACGTCAATTTTAATATTGAGAGGGACATGTTTTGACATAAAACTTAACTTTGCCACACCAACCCCGTAAGGGTGGCGATAACAACCCTTATATTTTAAATAAGGAACATGGATCGTGTCTTACATCATTTGAAAGGTCTTTCTTTTCTGAATTCAGCGCACAAATTTTTTTGGAAGTTTTATTAACTTGTTTAAAAATTATTGACAGCTGAATATGCAAAAACGCTATTCACTCATTCCGGTAAGAAATGTGCTGATAGTCAATGTTTTGTTGGTTTGTAAACAAAAAATTGACTATTAGAACATTTCTTATCGGAATGAGAGAATGCGGTTTATTATTTCAGTTTATCGGTCGGTTTGATACTTGATAGTACTACCGAAAATTAATTTCACAATGGTGTATTCTGTAGAAGAAAGAGTTGAAATAATCACTCTTTTTTTAAAAACGATAACTGTGTCAACCGCGCCGCAAATTTGTTTAATGAACGACATCCGAACAGAAATGTTAACAGAAAATACATTTTGGAGTTAGTTGCAAAGTTTCGATGAAGTGGTTCAGTAGCCAACAAAAAACGGGATCCTGAACGTGAATTTTCGGTTAGAAATGAGACTACTGAGATTGAAGTTTTAGGAGAAATTGCTGCAGACCCAACTTTGAGCACGAGAAAATTGGCCATTGTTTCAAACATTAAAAGAAGAACTATTCAGCGAATATTGAAGCATCATAAATTTCACCCGTATAAAATTCATCTTGTACAACAACTGAATGAAGATGATTTTGATCGGCGGTTGGAGTTTTGTGAAGCTATGACTGCACGAATAGCTGATAACGGGAACTTTCTGTTCAATATATATTTTTCAGACGAGTGTACGTTTTTATTAAACTCTACAGTCAATCGTCATAATTGTCGTTATTGGGCAGATAATAATCCAAGGATCAACACTCAAACTCCACAGAAATTGAATGTCTGGACTGGCATTTTTGGAGACCGTTTAATCGGACCAATTTTTCTTGATGGCAATTTGAGTGGCGACGGTATTTCGAGTTACTTGAAGATATCGTTTACCCTCTACTAATTGACATTGTTGAAAATGACGATCGCTGTCAAGTAAATCAATTTGTGTTTCAACAAGATGGAACTCCTCCGCATTTTTGCAACGTGTTAGGGAGTTTTTGAACAGAGAGTTTCCAGAGCAATGAATTGGGCGTAGAGGTGCTATTGAGTGGCTCCCTAGATCACCGGATTTAACTCCTTTAGACTTCTTTCTATGGGGCGATTTAAAGAGTAGAATTTACGCAATAGAACCGGTGCCTCTGGAAGATATACAACGACGCATTGTTCAAGAATGCCGTCTTAAAGCTCCACAAATGCTCCAGAATGTCAGAGATCGTTTTGAACAAAATTTGTACTTTTGTATGGATGCTGATGGTCAACAATTTAAACACTTGCTTAACTGGATAAACATTTTTCTACATTTGGTTTGGTTTTTTGGTTTTTTTAACAAAAAAATGACTAATTAGTGCATTTCTTATCACAATGAATGAAATACGTTCTTGCAACTTCAACCGTGAATAATTTTTAAACAAGTTGAAAAACGTAAAAAAATAGGTTTGCTGAATTCAGAAAAGGAAGAGCTTTCAAATGATGTAACACTCGACCCCTGTTCCCTATTTAAAATATAAGGGTTGTTATCACCACCCTTAAGGGGTTGATGTGACAAAGTTGAGTTTTATGTCAAAACATGTCCCCCTCAATATTAAAATTGACTTGTTTCAGCGTTTCTTAAAAAAATAATTCTCTGGATGCAAATCGGTCTGTTTCGTTTTCAATGCGCCATGTTTCGTTTTCGATGTTTAGTACAGGGATCTCGTAAACTACTGCAGTTAGAGAGACGGTTAAATAGAGTAAGTAGTGCAGTTTTATAAGTGTAATTCAGAACTGTTTTTGTTTCCATAAAAATGTCACGGATTACTAGATATTTTCATTTAGCTGCGTTAGTATTGGATTGACTGAAAAGGTGTAAAGGAAAAAGTTGTAGATATATATGATCTAAATAAAGAAAAAATGTGCACTTTTGAAAAAGATCTGTAACATTTGAGTTATGACATAAACTTTTATTTTTTTCAATAGAAACCATAGTTAACTGTACCTTCATTAAACAGGTCTTTTTTTCATATCTACATTGATATGAAACACGATATGATTATTCTACGAAATTAAAATTTTACAGTGGTTTTCTTTTTTTCAAAAAAAAACAACATTGGTTGCCACGGAAACGGTTGTTTATTTCAAATAGCGAAAACCTGAGTCTAAGTTTTCGCACATAGTTAACATAACATTTCTAATTAGAGATTTAACATAATAATTAACAAAATAAATTTTCAATTAAAATAGAAACTATAATAAAAGTTCAGAGAAACTGTTCAAAAAGTTCTCCATTATTATTGATCATATACTCCAACGCAAAACTGAATTTGTCGCTTTTTTAATAGAACGTCTATTGGTATTGGCAAATTGTATAGGGCGGCTTCTCTAACATAGTTCACTGTATCATAGGAGCCTCGGTACACCTTATTTTTTACAGTTCCCAATAAAAAGAAATCTAAAACGGACATATCAGGAGACCCAGGTGCCCATGTAACTGGTGCATTTCTTCGGATCCAGGAGTTGGGAAAACTTGGGTAAAGAAGTTGGGCAAAGAACTTGTAGCTGGTTATGGAGCGGCGCTCCATCATGCTGAAACCACTGTAGAGTAGACAAATTTACATTATCTAGCATATCTTGAAAGTCATTATGAAAAAACTGAACTTAGTGCCATCGGCTAATGTACGGACTGAGCATTTTTGAACCAACGACACCACACTAGACATTAAACCCAAATTTTATTTGTGGTCTCTGTTGTTCAACATAATGCGGATTTTCTTGCATCCAGAGATGCTCATTATGTCTCTTAACATACCGCAGTTTGTGAATCGAGTATCGTCCGTCCAAAGTATTTTAGATGAAAACTGTGGATCGTCTTCATACATATTTCGAAACCAGGTGCAAAATTCAATTTGCTTAGGAGGATCATCATTGGCAATGTTTGCGATGTTTGGTATTTTATAACGACGATATTTTAGTACCGTAACGGCAGTACGTTGGAATGTACTGGCTTCCGCTGCGAGCTTCCTAGTTGAAGTTGAAGAATTTTGAGTCAGACTGACGAGTACGTTTATTTGTGCCACTTCACTAGTGGTATTTATCCCGTCTCTTGGCCTATTGAAGGAACCACATGCCCTAAATTATCATAAAGCATTTTAAATGTAGGAAAACTGGGCTTGCTCTTTTGCACGCCCTGCATTTTTATTACTGAAAATGTAATACTCAAACATATCCCGTTTCTCTTAGTTCGAAAAACTCATAATTAGTTATTTATGGCTCTACCAAAATAAGACGTTTTGCAAAGAAAACGTCACAGTAATAAAAGTGTCAAAAACAGTTATTTTCATTTTTTCAATTATTACCTCCTAGAGTTGACATAAAAAATAAACTTCGACTGCCTCTTAGAAAAGCCGGCCTAGATCATTTTGCTATTAGTGGTAGAAGTTTCAATAAATAAGCGACAGATTCGATTTTGCAAAAGAAAATTAGTTGTATTAGTAACAACTCAACGCTTTTTAGACATTTTCATGCAATTTTTATCAAACTTTTAACAAGTTTGATTAAATTTTTTTGTTTGTTAATTTTTATGGGAAATCTCTAATTATAAATCTTATGTAAACTATGTGCGAAAACTTAGATTCATGTTTTCTCTATTGGAAATAAACAACCGTTAACAACCAATGTAACTTTTTTGAACAAAAAATAAAACGACTGTAACATTTTTATTTCTTAGAATACTCATATCGAGTTTCATATTAAGGGAAAATAAGGACCTCTTTATTCAAGCAACAGCCAACTATGGTTTCCATTTAAAAAAACACAAGTTTATGTCATAACTCAAAAGTTACAGATCTTTTTAAAATTTGCATATTTTTACTTTATTTAGAACATATTTATCTACTACTTTTTCCTTTACATCTTTTCAGTAAATCCAATAATAACGCAGCTAAATGCATTTAAAGAAATCGTTAAATATCATTTTTTTCAAAATATCTAGTAATCCGTGACATTTTTTATGGAAACAAAAATGGTTCTGAATTACACTCTTTAAACTGCACTACTTTTCCAATTTAACCGCCTCTGTAACTACATTAGTACGAGATCCCTCTACTAAACATCGAAAAAAACTCACCCTGTATATATGTAACTGACAACAGAAAATAAAAGATATTGACTCATAATTTGAACTTCAATGACATAAAATGCGTACTTACAGTCGCCAACCAAACATAATTACAGAAATAATTTAATTTGGTTATACAGGGCGGGCAACAAAACCTGGTTATTGGCCATATTTCAGGAACAGTTTACTTTACAGCAGCTTGAGAAAAAAAATCTCATGGAGAAAGTTACCATGTTAAATAATCGGAAATTATTTTCAAGATTCTATAATCACCGGTAGATGGCGTAAGAACCACTGGTGGTCGGAAAATTGCGATTTTCATAACATTTTCGCCAGTTAAGTGGTTCTTGTAACACACGCAGAGTAATGGCAAGTGAACTGAGGTTATTTCCTGGCTCCCATATTTTAGTGAATTTTCCAATCACCGACACCAGGGACCAGTTTCACCTCACTATCCTGGAAATTTCGCCACGCCCCTGCCTTTTTGTAAGGAGGGTAGGGATCTTTAACGTGCCCAATTTTTTTTTACAGTTTGTACTAAAAAAATGTTCGGGACGCAGCAAGTGCATTATAGTAGTGGATTTTAATAAGAATTGTACACTATTAGTAAGATATATCATTAAATCTAATTCTGTAAATTTAAATGGACCTGGAAGACTAGTTTTAGAGGTCCCAGTTAGCGATTATGTGAAGAAGTCTCTATTTTTTTATGGAGCTATTAAATTATAATTTGGTAGAGATATGTGTAAGTACTCGAAGTCTCTTTATAAAAAAATGTGTTACAAATTTCATTACAGTCAAAAGTTTTCTAAAAAAAAAAAATACAAAGGGAATATACGTGCCAAATCATAAATATTGCAGGTATTTTCCTTTTAATTGCCTGGATGGTTTTGTTTTAGTCAACCCAATCGAACTAGTTTTTGCAAACAAAATAACAAAAAAGGTTTTTTAACACCAACTTATAGTTATTCGCGAAGCTCATTATGTTATTTGTCTTTAATTTAGTACCCACGCTGCGTTTACATAGGTGTTACTATGGTTCAAGATTGAAGATTCTAGCTTAATAGGAAATTCAGTTATCGGATTTAAAATATTGGTACAAAAATTCTCTACCATAATGTATTTGCTGCACCCACATCTTTTTCAACACTTAGACTGACAAACAAATTTCATTAAAAAAAAATATTTCAAACAAATGAAATGGGGTAACAATTCAAACATAAATTGAAAATCTTGGTTCGCTGCTTTGTCTTAAGGGTTCTCCTTCTCTTTCTGCATGCCTACAACCACCCTCAATGCATAAGCAAGAATAACGTAAACAAGAAAAGGTTCTTGGGAAAAACCCGCAAAAAAGTTACGGGATCTGCGGTGAATATAGGGGTTCTGGGCGGGATAAACAGAATTTTAACGAGGTATAGCTGCAAAATGGGACACAGGCAGCTTATAGAGGTCCAACTCAGCTGGTTTTTTTGCCCCTTCCGCTCACATTTCCTTTTAATCTTCTTCCCCGCCCAACACCCCTATTCACTCTTGGTCCCATAACTTTCTTTGGGGCTGTTTGCAAGAAATGTATTTTGTGGTTTGTGCACCCAGAAGGAGATCTAAGCATGTTTTTAATTTTTTTTCTAAAAAGCCACTGTGTGTCAATCTGCATATTTACCGAAAATTTAAATTTTATTTACAAAACGAATGTACCTGCCAAATTATAAATGTGGCCGGTATTTTTCCTTATTAATCGCTTGGATGATTCGTTTTAGGCAACTCAATCAAACCAGTTTCTGCAAAACGAATAACAAAAATGGTTTTATAAAACAAACTTGTTGTTGTCTGTGAAGCTCATTGTGTTATTTTTAAAATTTTCGTACCCATGCTGCTTTTGTATAGGTTTTAGTATGTATCAAAACTGAATATTCTAGTTTAATGGGACATTGAGTTATCACCATTTCATATATTTTGACGAAAATTCGCTACCATAACGCACTTGCTGTACCTAAACTCTTTTCAACACTTATTTACTATTGCTGTATCTATAATTTTTGAAAATGAAATAAATAAATATAAATAGTATAAAATTTTGAAATTAAAATTTTAATAATTTACGCTGAACATGTGTTTATAGTTATACTTTTAACTACTGCATGATCTTATGTGGTTTTGTTTACCTCAAGTTTTCCATATACGAGATGCAGAGTAAATAAAAAATAAAAGTAAACAATAAGTGCCTTATTCTAAGATTCTAACGTATTAGCGTCAGCGGAGGCTATTTCGAGGTTGTCTTCTTCTTATTCTTTGTTTATGACGTCTGTAAACAAAGAAGAAGAATATAATCTCGAATTCGGCTCTTCCCTTGCTGACAGTTGGCTAAATGACAAATGAAAAATAGGTAATTGGTGTTGTTGATTTAACAAGGAGAGCGAGATGGCTTTTAAGTACCTTGAACACTGGGAAGCTTAATATTTATACGTAATAAAACGTAGTTCTAGATTGTCTTTAAACAAATTAAATCACTTTCATTAAAATTTTTATTTATTACTATATATTTTTCTGATCTTGAGCTGTTTATCTTGAGAATTTTGGCAAATAGCAACCCCGCTGATTGTTTATGGTGACATATTTTTGTAGTCTGTTCGTTTAAAGTTTGATTTGAATCATTTTTTTGTAATAGCAGCGTAACCCTGATACATCTGTCGGACCTTGTCTAACATTATAGGCAAACATTCAGAGATAATTTCAGGTTATATCGTAAATTATTTATTTTTTACTTGGTTATCACTCAAAATTTACTGAACCGAATAAGTTCGAATTCGGTAGGAAGGACCACTTATGCAATGTATACATGCGTGTAAAATTTTAGTTTCATGCTTCTAGTAATTTAAAAGATATTGCGTTTTCAAACAGTTTTTCCATTTTTTTTTCTAAAAGCATTTGAGTGTCAAAAAAAATGAAGTGAACTGCCAAATTTGATTTCGATTGGTGAAGTATTTTTTGAGTTATCGTTTGGATACACACACTAAATGTAGTAGTATTTTATAGATATCCAATTATAAATAGATATAAGCGATTGTAAACAGCCGCTTAAATTATAACAAGTGCGTTATGGTAGTGAATTTTCATAAAAATGTTTTTAATTGGAAATATGTGTGTTTCCTTTTTAAGAAAGCAGGCATCAATTTTGGTTACCAGTATAACCTATATAGTAAAAACAATGTGCCATGTTTCATAAAAATAACTTTATTGTGTGAAAATGTACAAAAATTTCCAAAAGCAAACTTAAAGTGTTCCCGGAAAAACTCGTTTCTTGGTCAACCTTATGGGTTAATAGCAAATTGAGCTATTCAAATTTGAAACATTTAATGAAAATTCGCTACCATAACGCACTTGCTGCGTCCCGAATTTCTTTCCTTACAAACATGCATCGCTGAAAAATTCAAAAATGCAATAACATGAGGCGTGTTTGATTAAAAAAAAAAAGAAGAAAATTTGTATCACCAACGACTTATGGGCCATCCTGTGATTGTAGAAATATTTTTTTAAGATGTAGCTCAAGACACCCTATAATTAATATATACAAATTTTCTTCATATCTTGTATAATAACGGATATATTGAGCTTTATTGATTTTTGACGAAAATTCGACAAAAATTATATACCATTAAACGATAAACTCTAAAGCTAAGGCTACTGCCAAGCATCAGAGAAAGGGTCTATTTGAAATGAATTTTCTGGAAACATTTTAGTAAAATGAAGGACAATGACGGTTGAAACTAGGACTTCAGAGTTTGTAAAACATCCTTCTTGAGACATTTGATTTCCATATCCCGTATTAGATTCAAGTTCTTTGCCTAAATGTTGCCGATTTTGACGTTTTAAATCGCAACTTTGACGTTTTGAGGAAAACCCCAATTTATTTTTCTTTAAATACCTATAACTTTTTTGTCTTTTGACCTACATAGCTAAATTTTCGTAGGTAGATTACCTATAAGGATATTAACTAGCGTACCAAATTTGGTTGCCCTTACTTTGTTAATTCCGGAGATATAAATTTTTTTCGAAAGAAAACACAAAATTTTCCGGGAAAACCTGGTCAGATTTTCCTGGCTAACGAACTTATCCAAGCCATTTGCAAAAGGAATTTTTCCACCAAATTTAGTCAAAATCGGCCTATTATTTTTTGAGTTATCGGTGTGATACATATATATATATATATATATATATATATATATATATATATATATATATATATATATATATATATATATATATATATATATATATATATATATATATATATATATATATATATATATATATATATATATATATATATATATAAACATATAAAAATTGAAACTGACCCCGGATATGTGTTCTAGGGGGCTTAGTTCGCGGTCATTTGAAGAAATTTTTTCAAAATTCAAAAGTCGGGGTCTCCTCATTAGTGAATTTTTTTTAAGAAAATTCACTAAAAGAAGATGGACCTCCAATGTTAATAAATTATATTAACATCGTAAAATAGCACAGTGGAATAATATTTTATTATCATTTAAATTGAGAATTTTTTTACAATGGTTAAACATTCTGCGTATAAATATTTTGCTATGATTATTCAGCAATCCATTTGTAATTAAAGACTAGTTTGACAGACGTCACAAACACTGCATATCAATTAAACGCATTAGTTTCTATATAGTTTGATTTGTAAATATAAAATTATTTAACAAATCGTGCTCTGGTTAAAAAAATATCTATATTTAATTCGACAATGCTTGATAACATATTTAAAACAGAGACTTCAGTAAAATATGGTGTTCATAAATTACTACCGATAACATGCTTCTTATAAATTTCATTTTATTTCATTCTGTCAATATTCGTTTGTTTCAGTGTCCAAATCATCTCAGCACGCTGCTCCTACACTTAATTTCAGTAGACTTTTCTACATTGCATTCGCTAGAACCCATTAGTTTGTAGCATTCCCATTTTGGACAATGGATACCTACATGATTTTTCCTTAGTTAATAATTTAATATTAATATTTATTTTATTTTATAATAAAAGGTCCAGGTAATAAAATATATTTTAGACCACCTATATAGAAACCTCAGTGAAAGCATGAGAAACAATAATTGTTCACGCACTCTTACCACTGAACCACCGAGACTTTCAAAACTTTGCTCTTCTCCGCGCAATAAACACCATATGAAGTACTGATCAGATCAGCAACCGAAACATTGTCAAGAAGAAATATACCTACCTAAAACTAATACTTATAATATTTAGGTACTTATTGTTTTCTTTACTTCTAGTTTTTACTCTTCATGTATTGAATGGAAAATTTGAAGTAAATGAAATTACATAATATCATAGGGTAGTTTAGATTTCACAAGCAGATGTTCAGTGTAAATTATTAAAATTTTAATTTCAAAATTTTGTATTGTTTGTATTTATTTATTTCATTTTCAAAAGTGTGGATACCGTAATAGTAAATAACTGTTGAAAAGAGTTTAGGTGAAGCTAGTGCGTTATGGTAGCGAATTTTCGTAAAAATATTTCAAATGGTGATGAATCATATTTCTCATTAAACTAGAATCTTCAGTTTTGATACATACGAAAACCTATATAAAAGCAGCGCGGGTACTAAATTTTAAAAAAATAACACAATGAACTTTACAGGTAACTACAGATTTGTTTTAAAAAAGCTTTTTTGTTATTTTGTTTGCAAAAACCGGTTCGACTGAGATAACTAAGACGGATAATCCAAGCGGTTAATAGGGAAAAATACATGCCACGTTTATAATTTGGCAGGTACATTTCTTTTCTAAGAAAAAAATTAATTTTTCGGTATTTTTGCATATTGGCACACGAGGGCTTTTTAGAAAAAAATTTGAGGATTATGCCTCGAATTCCTCCGGGATGCACAAATGACAAGAAAAATTTCTTGCAAATATCCCCCAAGAAAGTTACGGGACCAGAAATGAATGGGGGTGCTTGGCGCGCAAGAAGATAAAAAGGCAATTTGAGCAGACAGTGCGAAAAAACAGCTCAGTTGGATCTCTATAAGCTGCCTTTATCCAGCTTACCCCGCCCAGAACCCCTATTTACCACAGGTTCCTTAACTTTCTTGGGGGTTGTTCCCAAGAAATTTTTCTTGTTTACATTGTTCTTGTTTATGCATTGAGGGTGGTTGTAGGCATGTAGAAGGGTAAAGAGAACCCCTGCAACGAAGCACCGAACCAAGACTTTTTTTCAGTTTATGTTCAAATTGTTACCTCATTTATTTTGTTTAAAATATTTTTCCAAAAATAAATTTGAGGTTTTCTTGTTTGTCAGTCTCGAACAGAGAGCTACAATATTTTAGTGAATTTTCATTAAGAAAATTCACTAATAGAGAGGTATCGATGGTGAGACTTTTGAAAATTTTCTTCAAATGAGCGCGAATTTGGTCCTCTAGAATCCATATCCAAGGTCGGTTTTGATTTTTATATGCTTATATATATATATATATATATATATATATATATATATATATATATATATATATATATATATATATATATATATATATATATATATATATATATATATATATATATATATATATATATATATATATATATATATATATATATATATATATATATATGTATCCAACTGATAACTCAAAAAATACTTGACCGATCTTCACTAAATTTGGAGATTACCTTGATTTTGTTAATGGCTTGGATGAGTTCGAAGATGAGCACCGTAGGTTAAATTTTTTGTATAAAAAATGTAAAGGAAATTTTTAAAACGCAATATTTTTTTTTGTTTTAAGTACTGCAGTGATTCAAATGAAAATTTGCACATATAAGGGAGATGTCAAAATAAAGTTGGTAACCAAATTTCAACTTAAATGGTCCACGAGGAAAGAAGTTGTTCGAAAATAAAAAATGTGTAAGAAATAATTAATGAGTAAGAAATAAATAATCTACGACATCAGTTTGAATTGCATAGCCATTTCGCACATTCAACGTTGACAAGGATAGTTAGAGTATTAATGTGTGTTTTATTACTTTAGACCCGAAAAATGTAAAATCGTCGAAGCGACACAAGAGTTCGTAAATATAAATAAGCAGGGTTGTCAGATATAATAAAAATTAACAAATATTAAAATGTAATTTGATTCTTAGGATGAAAACATATGGACCTAACATATTTTTAAATTACTAATGACATAATTCAAACAATAATTGCGGTACAATAATCAAACATTTTGAATTACCAAATCCGTATGATATTTTAAATTAAAACTTATTTATACTTGAAAACTTTTTGCACTATATGTCAATGCAGCAGTGTACTACTGTCTACTGTCAATTTAAACGCCGTTAGGGTGGAAAGCTCTACAACACGTACACGGTATATCCACATCATGTTTTAATGTTTTTTTTCTAAATATCAAATAGTACGGTGAAATCTTTCCTTCACTACCATGATTCAGGTAATCGTGATATTATATTTATTTTAGCAAAAACACCTTACAAAAATTATCAGAAGAAGACACACAAGTGAAAGCAAAATTCAAGTTAGGATCTACGTGAATTGTTTTTAAGAAAGTAACCTTAAATTTGCGAATCTCTTTTAGCAAAACAACAAAACAGAGATGAATTTATATAATTAAAGTTGAAAAATGTTTACTATATATAAAAGGTATGTATTCCTATTTTTTATGTTATCATTTTAGAGGTAATCTTATATACTTTGAAGTATTTACCCAAGGTGAAATAATTTAGCACATGTCCAAAGCCTAAGATTTTTTCTGTTGTGTTTTGTGAGCTTGAATTAGTTTTTGTTATAATTTATTGTCATTAATGGAGACATAAGTAGAACTTACTTTAAAAATTATTTCCTTTTTTAGCAATGGTAGTTTCCACAAAATCAGCAGTAGTGAGTTTTCTTAAAGATGAGAAAGAGTAAGAGGGTCACGCAAGAGGTATAACCTATGACCTTTGATGCTACAGTGGCTTCTTTCTAATTAAAATATGTAGTATGGAGTATTGAAAACAGGAAGTGTACTGTCCAGGTAATATTTTTTTAAATAGTGTCAAACTTGTAATTTCCCTTAAGCTAATGCCCACTGAGCAAGGTAATATTGCATTAACATTGCAGAATCTTTTCCAAAGCAAGTGTAAGTTTGATAGATAACTTGCAGAAAGCCTCCTGCAAGTTTGTTGCAAATGACAAATCTTCCCCCCAGTGACTTTACATATGTAAGTGTTTTTTTTGTAACTTTACTGCAAGTTTACTGTAGTGAGCTGTTACAAACTTTCTTTATACTTACACATGTTACTTTACAGCAAGCTTCAATTTTAAAAGGGCCTGGCAAAGTTGTACAATTTAAACTTACATTTGCAACTTATCTGCAATTGTATATATTATATATACAGTGCAAGTTTGTAACCTGGGATAATTCCAATTAATCTACTTCAACTTTTTTTTTCAAAAATGCTCGGAGTCTGATAATATTCTCAGTTACAATCTTTTCAAAAATGTATTATACAATTTGTATCAAATGCCATTGATAATTTTTGTAAATGACAACCTTAGCTTTTTGTTGACTATTTTTAAAGTACACATCAAGCGATACAAAACCACCAACTTTCAAATTTTTATTATAAATCTTGAGTTGAAAGCACGAAAAAAATTGTGTAGTTATCAATGAATAAAAATTTTAAATCTGCTAGTTTTCTACAACTTCACATGTAAGAACTTTAAAAATAGTCAACAAAAACGTAAGGTTGATTTAAAGAAATTATCGATGAAGTCATTTTTCAAATATGGTATATACTGTATAGCTTTTTTAAAAGACTGCAACTCGAAATACTAACCAATGTGTCGAAGCATTTTTGAAAAAAGAAACTGTATTTGATTAACTGAATTTATTTCAAGTTACAAACTAATACTGAATATAGGTATATAGGTGTATTTATACATAATATAAAATGTCTTGTAAAACTGTAAAAAATGACAAGACAATGTTAATTAGAATAAAATCTATTACATAAAAAAATTAAAGACTTACAATTTCATTTCTGCTGATAGATAGATAGATATAGACTTTATTGACCATCAAATGTACATGGTAAGTCACTGTCTTTATAAGTACCGACTATAGTTACTAGATAGAAATAGTTAGACATATAGCGAGTGTCCATGTTTAGCCTAAAATGCAGTTCTAGTCAAAACTCAGCGACAAAATAGATAACTTGAACTCGTGATATCGTTATTAATTGACGGATTTCAAAAATTCCTTTTTCTAAATAAATACCAATTAATTGTTTTTGATATTGTTTTACTAAATAACTCTTTAGTCGTCTAGAAAAACGTGTGAAACACCAATAACAAAAACGAAGCCTTCTGCAGCATTACTTGTTTTGAGAGGCAAGATTTTTTTTAGCTTCTAAAATATGTGGTGACATATGTTACATAAAATAAATTCAACATATCAAATACTATTGTGAAAAAGAAATATCTAAAATGGTGCGTTCATTTCGATTTTAG
This sequence comes from Tillus elongatus, assembly GCA_964006375.1. NCBI lineage: Eukaryota > Metazoa > Arthropoda > Insecta > Coleoptera > Cleridae > Tillus > Tillus elongatus. The sequence goes on from OZ023262.1 coordinate 270,059,826, forward strand.
AGAAAGTTTAATTAAGCAAACGTAAGAATATGCAATGGATAAATCAAGCACAGGTAAATGAATACAACTTCACTGCGAAAATAGCTTAAACATGACGACAGTCTCTGAAAGTGTTCACGCATGTCTTAACTATCCCTATCGAGTAAGTATAGTACCGTCAATGTCTAAAATGTCAGAAACATTGAGTTAAAATAAAGCAAAATTATGACTACAATGAATTACGTATCTATAAAAAAAGTCTGTGGCTAGTCGAACTTGCCTTCCAGAGCTTTTGCCTAACACACAGACACACACACTACAAAGAATGAATACAAGTAGTATGTAACACTATACACATTGGTTTAGAGCACTAATAAATTCCTTCACCTTGGTTTTTGTTTTATAACATCCACTAGTGCCTACTGTAATCTTGTTAGTGGAAGCATCTTAATAACATTAGGTAGAAAATTGAGGAATTTGATTCCCAAGTAATCAAACATCTGCTTTGTTTTCTCCTTTTTGTGGAACTGTATTTTTAATTCATGCCTGTACCTGGTATTGAGGTATTGATGTTGCAAACTTCATCATTCACTGGATATTTTGAATACATATACTGAAGAAGGATATAGCTGGAAGTGTACCTAAGTATCCCATTGGCCTCGAACACATCAGGGCAGCTTTTTCTTGGACCTACGCACACAATGTCCTTATTGCTCTTTTTTGCATGATAAACACATGTTCCGCTGCTGACGAGTTAACCCATATGAATGTTCCATAGCATAGAATACTGCGACAAGTGTAAAATAAGCAATCCTGGCAGCTTGATGGGTACTGCTCCACTGTTATTATGATGCCAATTGCTATGTATAAGCCACATGCTTCCATAGGTCAATCATATTTAACGTTTTAAAATGAATTGGTCTGACCAGGTATGACATCTCCAGGCTGCTTCTAAGGACATAACAAAATTCATGTAAATAATATAATATTTCATAAAAAGAAACAAAAATATAAATGCAGCCATTTTATAATAATTCACCAATAGCGACATACCAAAATAATTATGCTACAGAAAAGAGAATAATGAATTCACACATGTATTTAATATATAGCTGTTTTAGGGATTCTTACCTGAAATGTTTGTCGATATACTCCATGTTTCATTATCTACTCTCCAGACAACGAATTACAAAATTCAAACAATTCAGGCTACAATAAGATTGTTCAGTCTTTAAAACTTCCAGGAAAATAAATAGACATAGATCAAATAACAACTTATGATGATGAAATTATAAAAAAAGTAAACAACAAACCGCCATTAATTAATGCCGGGCGCTTTGTCATTTGTCAGTCAGTTCGCTGTTGGCGTCGGTGTTGCTATGTTGCTATTGGACGACGATGACATAGGATCGAACATACCCGAAAACGGAGGGAATTCAAATGTTTACAATTTGAAACAAACTTTCAGAAACATTACAATTGTAACTTAACGTGAACTTACAAATGGAGAAAAACCACAACACGGCAAACTAGATATTATATTTGAAAGTTACGTTAAAGTTTCATTTGTAAGTTTGCATTGGTTTTTTGCCTGCAAACATTTAGAAATGTTGCAAACTTAACTTGCCTAATGGTAAATTATCTAACGTTGCGGTAAGCATTTGTAAGTTACCATGCTTAGTGGGTGTCATTGATTAATTTTGTTACATTATCAGAAAGCTTTTCCATACTGATTACAAAGTATAAGCAGACAAGCTTTCTATCCTGTCTGATTCAATGAGACAGGATTCTATATGATTAGCTAGACTGGTTATTATAATAGGTGCTCCTTTAAATTGTTAAATTTTATAATTATAATTATGGAAAGCAATGTTAATGCTGGTCACGCTACACTCAGATTGTATTATATACTTAGATTTTAACACTATGCCGAAGTTCTTCCGTTGTGATGCTATATGTACTACTGGTGCATAAACCTCTTGGATAATTTGTGGACCAATTGTATTATTGGTGATATCTTGTAATATTATATTTAGTAGAATGTAAAAATTGCTGGTAGGTATATAAAAGTGGACAAATAAAATATGGCAGTGGTATCTAAATGAATCAAGTAACATGACAAGTGGGCATCGCTGGTGACTCAGTTTCGTCAAGTTGTGCATGCTGAAATAAGAGAGTAGTCGAAGTGGATAAGGAATAGTGTTTATTTTTCATATATGTGGAAAAAAAAAGTTAAAACAAGAAAAAAATGCCATTGTCATGAAGAAATGTTCTATTATACAAACATAGTGCATGAGCATATGTACACTCCTTACAAAAAGTGGAAGCCAGTTTAGCCTTTTGTGATGCTATCTCTGATTTTTTGTGACTTATACTGCTTGTTTTATTCTCCATTCAGCCCCATAAAAATATGGCTGTCGTCAGAACATTCTAAGTTGGCTATGAAAACTTAATGATCTAGTATGCCCAGAAAATTATTGAAACTGGTAGTAAATAACTTGTGACGACTTATGTAAAGCGGACAGATATCATATCATTCGCTTAACTAATATGTCTGGTTGAACTTTCTCTAGAATTTGTTGAACCTCGACATTCTGGCTTGGAGCCATTTGTCATTTTCAAGAGGTTGGGTAAAATATGAATGGAATAGAACTCTTTAGGCCTTAATCTGCCTAATCTTTAGAGTGGTGGTTAGGTGTAGGTTGGGTTGTAGTTCAATTATGGAGTCGTAATCTTCCTACTCTCGAAATCTCACCCGATATCATCTCTAAAGCCTTGGTGTATTCAACCATAGACTTGAAAGAGATCAAACTGTCCTTTGGTGGTTCTGTATTGTCTATAGTGGGGTTTTCATCTGAATCCTTATTGGGGCTATTGGTTGGGTAGGTGAGGTTTATTATATACCTCACATATAGAATGTTAGATGTAGAATCTAGAATTTTTTATGCATCTAATTTTTTTATAATTGTGTTGCAGATTATCAACCATACCAGAAACGCCTCATGGACATGAATGAAGATTTAAAGGGAAGGTTTGTCCATCATAGACATAAAATATCAAATTTAGGATCGTCTGTCTGGTGATGTGAAAACTTTGTACATATTTACAGATGAGTTAAATAGTATAATTGTTGTACTCTTAGTCCTAAAATGACAATCCTAAAAACAGGATTTCATAGAAATCGCAGCTAATTTAATTTGCATTTGTAATTTAAAACCACCAAATAATACCACTTTATATACTTGTATCAAAATTATGTGTAAAGCGTGGGCCAAACTCGATGGAGTATTAGAAGTATATAGTGATTCAAAATTGATAGAAATGTGAATTTAGGTTATGTTCTTGAGTGGTTATGGTCTTCATTTTGAAAATATTTATGACATGGCGGCGTCGTCCCATAACATTATTTTTTCAAATGAAAAAAATGTCTGTATTGTGACACTCTTATGTTTGCAGTAATGTTTTTAAAGTATATATATATATATATATATATATATATATATATATATATATATATATATATATATATATATATATATATATATATATATATTGTGTGTGTGTGTGTGTGTGTGTGTGTGTGTGTGTTTATATATCTGTTAACCTATCTCAAGACGTTAAGAAAATAAAAGTTATTAGTTAGGAAAGTTCGCAACCTCCATTCATTAACAACAACAAAAGAGTCTTTCCATAACCAGCATAGATAGAGGTTTGAGTTTTTTGTTGCTGTTTGCTAATAGGTTGATATAGTCATGAAAATCCAATTATTGCATATAGGCTGTCTACAATAAAAATGGTCTTTAGGTAGAACATATAATGGCAGGTAATGTGAGATTTTCAAATCGAACATCCTGTATTATATAGGAATAGCAAGATCAATTGATTTTCTTTCTTAAAGTACTATATAATATTCTACCTATTATTAGCGGTTTTCGACTTATTAGCAAAAAACCAAAATATTGCAAGTAAAAGTTCGAAACTCCGTGGAGTAATACCAATCATTGCTCAACAACCTGTCATATTATCAAATAAAGCTGAAAAAAAAAATCTGGTTTATTAGTTAATATTAAAACATATATATATATATATATATATATATATATATATATATATATATATATATATATATATATATATATATATACCGGAGGTTTCATTTGAAAAAACAAACTTGGTATCGGGTAAGGATCGATGTGTCAAAAATATCAAAATAAAGATCATGACCAGCAAGCTGCATGAAATTTGGAAGGTGATAGATATTCGGACTGGTACATATTTTACTGCTAAAAGAGTGTGGTTACCTTTAAAGGGGCGGTACATTGGTGCCATTACTAATAATTTTCTAAGAAAAAAAAAATCTGTCACTGACGTTTCTTTGTTAGCAGTTATGTAGGTCATTTAGTGCTGATAATTTTTTTTATATTTTGTCGATTTTCATCTCGCTTATGAGATAAATGCAATTATGTTGTCTTATGTTGTGTATCGAATGTGTTTTGGAAAGAATGAAAAAATTAGGCTGTTATTGTCATTTATTTATCAAGGTAATAATAGGCTTGTTCAATTGAAACCCATTTTTGGTTCAGAACAAATTTATTGGCAAATATATTTACAAATAATTACTATTATTATTAGGGCACATATCCCATTGTTTCACCTACTGATGTATACCCTGCTTAAAGAATTCTTGTGGCTAATGCCCGAAAAATTCTTTTAAGGCATTTAGTACTTCTTCATCCGACTGAAAACGATTACCTTTTAACACCTTTTGCTGTAAGCCAGTTTGTATACGATACTACGGATAGATTCTATAATCACACCAACATCTTCTGTAATTGCTTTGAATGACAATAGACGATTTCCTCTAATCAGGTCTTCTACACATGCCACATTCCTGTCTGTTGATGCAGTACTCAATGCACCTAGTTGCGGCTTATCATTTATCTTCTCTCTTTCACTCTTAAATTTTTGAAACCATTCCTTGACAGTTGGATATGCAAAACATGTGTTTCCATACACTGCTTGCAATCGTGTTTGAATTTGCAATGGTTGCAAACCTTTATCACACAAAAATTGAATGACCGCACACTGATTATATTTAGATGGATTGTTAACAACAAACGCCATTTTAAAGTCACAATACTTAAAATCGCTGTTAAATACAAATGACAGGAACTCATAAGTGTGATGTTTACAAACAAAACTTACATTGCAAAACGTCATTTGAGTGATTACAACTGTTTTCAAGGCTAACCTGACCAAAGATGGGTTTTAATTGAACAAGCCTTGTAATAGATGCTGTATATGCTTTTAAAATGCACTTTTCAATTATACCTTGGGTGAATTAGCTAACTTGTTATTACATTGTGGTGAAGCGAAACAAAATGGAAAAGAAGCAGTGAGAATTTATTATGACAGGTTTTCCCGGATGAATAGCACGCAGCAGAAATATTTTTGGACATATCTGCAGATGTTTTAGGGAAATAGATGCCTTGAAATCTGTAAAATCTAATTCTATATGCAAAAGATACCAATGACCTCCTCAAATTGAAGAGTCAGTTCTCAATGCAGTGGAAGGTAACCCCACTACAATTGTCAGAATCGTTTCTAACGAGAAAGTATTGCAAATTAAATCACTACATCCAAATAGCTGTGATAATCTACTCTTGTTAGAAATACTATCTCATGAAATGATTTCAGGATCCATGACTTGAACAAAAAGAAAATATTCGTATTCCTCTACCGATAAACTTCTGAAAGGTTATATTACTCGACTTTTAACAAAAAAAATTAAATTTTCATAAAATCACCCCCCATTGATCCCCTACCCCCTGAAGTGACCCAACCCAAAGACAATATGAAGTGTTCCTTTGCCAAAGACAAAACAAATCCCATTCCAGAATCAAGTTGTGTACGTTTTCAGATGTTTTGTCTTTTTTTGTTCTTAAAAAAAATTGGCATCAATATTCCACCCTTACACATTTAACCCCAAATTTGATTTCAGCATAGAATACCAGATGTCTGATGAAATTCAAAGTTTTGTAATAAACAAACAAACATAATATTACTGAAGGTTTAAAAAAACATTCAATTTTCTCAAAATCATTTATCATCTATCCCCTGGAGCAATTTTAAAATAATCTGAACCGTTCGTTACAGACCAAAAAAAATTGTTTCCAAATCATGCTTTTTATATTTGTGTATGGGACAGTATTAGTTATTTGGACAATCAAAATAAATGGAAACTTTGAAACTACAAAAGTTTTTGACGTACCTGCATAAACTCCAAGCAACACAATGCACAAATTGTAACAAAAATGGACTGTGCACTTATGGAACCTCAGGCAGAAGATTTCAATTTTTATTGACAATTGAGATTGCTTTGAATGTGTTTTAAGTAAGGTAGCGAAAGATCATCAAACAACAATGAGTGGGCCTCGTATATATGTACATACTACGCAAATCCGTTTATTAGTGTATAGACTTTTATAAGCAACGTTCAGTCGCGAGGACTCAATAATTTACTCGAGTGTCACAATGAGTTCAAGAAGAGATATGTACGGTGTCACATTGGACTGCTAGGAAATCAACATGTGTAACAATTCCTTGAAACGCCAACCAGAGAAACCTTAAGCTTCAACATATAAAAACATTGTATCGTCTGTATTTTTAAACAAACCAAAATTTTTTGTAGAAAACAATTAATTATAAATTAAAATAGTTCATTTGTCCATCTCAAACCACTATCAGAAATGATTTAATTAAACACGTTTAAATTAAAACCAACTAGGCGTATTGTTTTGCCTCTTTTTTTTTTTGTTGGAGAATTATATTTCATGTACTTTTACATTTACTAAACTGTTGGAATTGTGATACATAGTCTTCTTTAATTAGTCGATAGTAGATAACACTAGAACTAAATTCACTTTCAAATGTATATTAAAACTATTAATATGACCTATATATTATATTGATTTTACATGACAGCTCTTTCCCAACGATGTGTCTTTTTTAGATAATTTATCCATATCGGAGGGAAACAGCTGCCACGTAATTATAGTAATAAAATGTAAATCTTACACCTGTTAGTAAATATATTATTTTACACGATTTTCATTAACAGCCTTTGATTGTATTGTCACAATAAGCGAATTTTGTCCCTTACTTAAATATACCTTGTATTGTTTTTTGTTAATTACACTTTTAAAATTGTATTAAACTTCCTTTCTTTTAACTTATTGTTTATTTTCTGTGAGAACTATTAGGGAATTTCCCACATCCAACACTTTTAGATAAATCAACTGCTGATAAATATAATTTGACATCACTAATGCACGTCGACACTACTCTTTCCCTTTGCATTCCTTGTCTTTACTGAGTTATTTACATGTGAACTTCTTCATGATCTGTTACTATAAGTTAAAAAACATTTAAAGGAGGTACGACTGCAAAATCTGAAAAAGGCAGCTGTTAGAGATCCGACTAAGCTATTTTTTTCGCTTTTCCACTCATATTTACAGTTCGTTTTCCTCGCCCTACACCCTTATTAACTCCTGGTCCTGTAACTTTTTTAGAGGTTGTTTATAAGAAATGTTTGTTGTGGGTTATGCACCTAGGAGAATCCTAAGCATGTTTCGGAAAACAATTCTCAAAACCCTCCATGAGGTAAACTGCTAATTTACCAAATTAATTTTATATATATATTTCATTTTGTGCTGTTTAGACAAATTAAATTCCTGATTGTCATTTATTTTATTAAATTAACCCACTATAAAGATTGATCTAGAGATATTGTATTTTATTTGTCCCTTTGGTAGTACCTTTCTTTTCATAAATCAAACATCTTAATCTTATGAAAATTCACTACCATAACGCACTTGCTGCGTCCCGAGTTTTTATTAGTTTCAAGAAGTATGGATACAGCAAAAATTAATAAGTGTTGAAAATGATTTGGATACAGCTGTACGTTATCGTACAGAATTTTTGTAAAAATATTTCAAATACTCAAATTACCACTAAGCTAAAATCTTCAATCTGGAACCATGTAAAACCTATGTGAACACAGCAGGGGTACTAAATTAACGAACAATAACATAATGAGCTTCGCGGATAACTACAAATTGGTTTAAAAAAAATTGTTTGTTATTTTTTTTGCAAAAACTAGTTCGATTGCGTTGACTAAAACAAAACTACCAAAGGAATTAATAGGGAAAAATACCTGGCATATTCATAATGTGGCAGGTACATTCTCTTTGCAAATAAATAATTTTCTTCTGGGAAACTTTTGTAATTTTAATGAAAATCGAAACAAATTTTTTTAAAGAGACTTGCAGTACTTACATATATCTCTAGCAAATTCTAATTTTCTATCTTCAAAGAAAAGAGAAATGTCTTCAAATAATCGCTAATTGGGACCTCTAAAACCGATCTCCACGGTCCATTTAAATTTAGACAATTAGTTGTGATAATATACCTTACTAATAGTGTACGATTCTTACGAAAATTCCCTACTATAATGCACTTGCTGCGTCCCGAATTTTTCAATACATTTAGGCGAACTCTAAATCTGAGTTCTAGTGGCTTTAATATGCGATCACGTGAAAATTTTTTTCGAAAATGTAAAATTAGCGATCTCCAAATCAGCTGATTGTTTTTATGAAAATTCGTGAAATTGATGGAATATTATCATTACGTGGTTGATTTATTTCAATTATTTATCCCATTATCGTCAGAACGATGTTTTTACTTCCCGGCATTGCCTACGGCGCCTCTAGTTTCTAAAGCAATTCTGAAATGGATTTAGAACACTCAATCATGATCTTAATTTGATCTGATAAGCCGAGTATGATAGATGGCTACACTAAGTACACCACACAGATACCTAACCTTGTGTAGAAAAAAGACAATATATTTTGAAAGCGCCAATTTTGTGTCAATGTACGTATTCGTACTTGTCTATAATCGTTATTTGACTTTTAGTAACAAAACCTACAAAAACCCTGTTCCAGGTATAAAATAAGAATTCTAGAGTGTTGCATATAACCTTATTAAGATGATTAAAAATAAAACAATAATGTGGACGCAGCGAGTGCGCTTTGGTAGCAAATTTTCATATAAATATTTTGGATATTAAAATTGTTAGTTAAGTTGTTAAGATCACTTGGAGAACTCAAAACACAACAACACATTTTAAAAAACCTGACGATCGTGTCACTAACCAACCTGGCGTATATATAATAATAATAATAGATAATAATTCTAAATGTCGTATATGTGCAACTCTATTTATATTCTTTTGCAATTCGGCAGATAGTCGGTTTGGGGAGGTTCAACGACAAAAAAAATCACATATTTCGTTTGGCGGAAATCTGTATTCTTTTGTTATCTCTCGGACGTACTTCTGTCGGTATTTATTTTATAAAACATTTTATCAGGTGACTACTCATGGGCAGCGCAGCGAGATTCATAAATTTTTATTATTACTATATTTAGCAATATATATATATATATATATATATATATATATATATATATATATATATATATATATATATATATATATATATATATATATATATATATATATTCACGAAGGCGTTTACCTGTCTAAATTTCTTTTTATTTATTTTAGATTCTCCTCAATAACGTGGTGATTATCATCCCAAATATGTCGGGTGACGGAAGATCTATCTATAGTACCGTATCTTAATTGTGTTAATTGCTCTTTGAATTTAATTCCAGTAGATCTTTTTGTTTGTCCGACACATTTCAGATCACAATCTTTACAACATATATCATAAGTTCCCGACATTTTGGCGGTACTGTCCTTGTCTATTGGGTTACCTAGATAGTTTTTTAAAGTATTTTTTTGTCGAAAATGTTAGTTGAAAATTTTATTTCAATGCTATCTAGTCCTCTTTGGATTCGAGGTTCAAATGGTAAGCAAACCAAGCTTTTTTCACACTTCTCTCTTCTAAATGTCGTTGATTCCGCTAACATTTTTGTTTGTTTTGTGTTTGTTAATTAATTTCTCCACTAGACAAGCAGTGTATACGTTATATGCGGACACGTTCTTAATATAATGTAATTCTTTGGTATATCTACTTTTATTTAAAGGAACATTAGTTAACCTCTTTATTAAAAAATTCAGACTGTCCTTTTTTTTGCGTACATACGATGTGAGTCATTCGGAATGTAGCTTAGAGTGATGGTTTCCTTCCTATGGACATCGAGTTCTAAAGTGTCTTTGTTCTTGATAACAGTACCTTTATAGAGGGTAATTTATTAGTAAATTCTAATTCGTGGGTAAATTTTATAGGATCAATATTATTGTTTAATTTGGCGATAAAATCTTCTATTCTGCAAACCTTTGTGTTAACCACTGCGAAAATACCACGCACGTAACTACACTCTAGGAAAATACTCACTTTCACTTCAAGATCGCGAAATGGACCGACAACCTGCAGAACCGCAGAAGAATATAAATAGAATTGCGGATATAATATATTTAGAATTATTCATCCTCTGATGACACTAACTTGGTTAGTGAAACGATCCTTAAGTTTTTTATTGTGGTGATTTGGGTTCTTCAAGTGTGCTTAGTGCTCATCACATGTCCTAACCTTCGCTTAGTGAGCAAAATTGTAGTTAATGTGTGACGATTGGAACCTGTGATGCCCATTGATTAGCATGCTTTGAAGAACCCAATTTACGACGATACATTTTTAGACCTGACCATCGATTCGCTAACAAAGTTAGCGTCATCAGAGGGATGAGTAAACTAAGTGAATAAAGACTACTATTTATATGTTAGTTCACAAGCAATTGCGAACAACGTCCTCTACGAGGGTATACAGACAAACATACCACTGTTTAGTAGAAAATCACTGTAACTAAAATTCCATTATTTGCTTTTGAAAGGCCGCGCGTAGTTAAATGGTATTCTTTCTGTGATTATGGGGACAACATTTCGAACAACGATTTACACCTGATCTATTAATCAAAAATGTGTTATTTAAATCTTTCACAAAATCACCAAGACACATACATACATATATATATATATATATATATATATATATATATATATATATATATATATATATATATATATATATATATATATATATATATATATATATATATATATATATGGTATTTGTTTATTTGTTAATTTGTGTAAATTATACAGTACGCTAATACAACAATAATCAAAGCAAAGCAGACAGCACAAACATTAGCAAACCATGCAACTGAGAAGAAGCTTTCAGAGAATATCAAACCTATTGACCGAGCAAGAGTGAAAACCGAAGTGAATTATTTTTATATCTGTTTATGAAACATGAGAACGCCAAAATGGCGATATTTTTTACTGACTTGTCCAATGTTGAACAGGACTAAAAAAACTATACAGTTAGATACCCAAGGGACACGCTTCATCTGTTGTAGCAGGTTGGACCTACTGAGCCAAAGGTGTTTTTTTTTGTTCCCTCAGGGCTCGTCCGCGGCCTTGCCGCCCCGATAGCACCGCAACCCTTGGTTGATTGTGCATACCCTTAGTCTTACTCCACCCATTCCAAGATCACTGTGCCTTGAACTAGTCTGCACAGCGATTGGTAGGGTGAAGTTTTATATTGCTCTGTCTCCGGTCTAGAGTGACCGTAGATCAGTGGTCTTTTCCGGTCCAGAGCTATACACTCACACAAGATGTGCTGGGCTGATTCCTCCCCCTCGCCGCAGAGTCTGCATGCGAGGTCCCCTTCGAACCGCCCCATTTTATGCAGGTGTTTCTTGACGGCCATGTGTCCCGTCAAGAGACCTGTTGTGTTTCTGAGCTGTCCTCTGCTAAGGTTTAGCAGCTCCACAGCTCTCTTTGAACTGGGTCCGTCAATTATTGACTTCCCATGTCTGAGCCCTGGACAGTCCGCCCAGTACACCTTGTGTTGGTTTCTGACCCAGGACTTAATGGCTCTCCTGGCAGTGCTCTTTGACACGCCCAGAGCCGGTTCTGGTCCCATAAATGGTTCTGCTGACCCTCTCTTTGCGAGACTGTCAGCTTCTTCATTGCCTTTAACCCCCGAGTGACCCGGCACCCAGATGAGGGTCACCTCATTCTGCCCAGCCAGGTCGCTCGTCTCGTCTCGGCACTCACTCACCAGCCAGGAATTTACCCGTGGGCTACTTAGTGCCTTAAGGGCTGCCTGGCTGTCTGTGGCTATGAGGATCCGCTTGTTGGTGTAGCCCCTCCTCTTGTTCTCCCGCACACAGTGCAGGATGGCGTAAATCTCGGCCTGAAACACCGTTGCATGGGCTCCGAGGGAAATACTATGACTTACCCTCGGTCCTTCCGAGTAAACACCTGCCCCCGTCCCACGCTCCCCGCCAGATCCGTCCGTGAACCAGACGAGCGCGTCCCGTGGCATGCCCGGCGTCTCCTCCCGCCATGCCTCGCGATCAGGGATTTCCACTGTAAAGTTGTTTTCCCTGCACATTCGCGGGCTCGCGAAGTCTGACCTCATTTTAAGCATGGGCTCCTTCACGATCTCCTGAATTTTGCAGTGGCCCCTGAAGCCTGGGTTGATCTTCAGTCTACCATTGCAGGCTAGTCTGTATAGTCCTAGCCTGGCTCTCCCATGATAACTAAGTGTAGGGGGGGTAGATCCAGCAACACCTCCATGGCGGCTGTTGGGGTTGAAGACATGGCCCCTGTGATGCCTAGGCAAGCCATCCTTTGGATCTTGCCTAGTTTTTGTTTGGCACTGGATTGTGTCACCTTAGGCCACCAGACCAGCCAGAGGTGTTACTAACCCGTAAGGGTTGAAAGGATGAAGCGTGTCCCTTGGCTTTCCAACTGTATAGTTTTTTTAGTCCTGTTCAACATTGAACAAGGAAGTAAAAAATATAGCCATTTTGGCGTTCTCATGTTTCATAAACAAATATAAAAATAATTCACTTCGGTTTTTACTCTTGCTCGGTGAATAAGTTTGATATTCTCTGAAAGTTTCTTCTCAGTTGCATGGATTGCTAGTGTTTGTGCTGTCTGCTTTGCTTCGATTATTACCTTCAGGTTAACTTATAAAAAAAACCTTCTAAGGGGTATCGTTTTTGAGACTTTTTAAGTTTTTAGGAGTTTTTAAATTCAGATTCAATGTAAGTTTTGATTTTTAGAAAAAAACTAGCTTTTCTTACAGCTTAATTTCACTTGTGTTTGTATTTTATTGCATGTAGGAGTGTATGACTTTGTACTTGTAATTTTTGATAGCTGTGTAGTTAGACAGTTTGTAATCTTTAACTTTTGACTTAGTGTTGAGGTTTAACTTTATGTCGCCTCATTTTTATCCTTTTATCTTGTGTTTTGTAATGAACCCTTGCAGAAGTAGCCTACCGGAAAACTCAGTTTTTCTGACAAGCCTTTTATGAAATTCTAGATTCCCTGAGGGTGACCGGTTAAAAGGGTGGAAACGCACCGGGAAAAGGAGTAAAGAAATTGTTTGGAAGAAAAGAGCCTTTCTATTTAACACACCCAAAAGACCAAATTTGATACCTGCGTTCATTTAGAAAGATATATTTGCTATTAAACACGATTTTATGACAATTCACTATCATAAGGCAGTTGCTGCTTCCAGTTTATTTTAATTTTATGAATAATTTTAAATGTGTGTGTGCGTGTGTGTGTATTTAACGTCGGTCTATTTCCGCGACTATGGCCAATTACCGACGCCAGGGAGCAGTTTCACCTCTTTATCCTGGAAATTTTGCCAAACCCTTGCCTTTCTGTAAGGAGGGTAGGAATCTTTAACGTGCTTAACATTGCAGGGACACGGGACCGACGGCTTTACGCCCCCTCCGAAGGGCGGAACGTGCAGACATTCAACTTGCTCAAATAAAATGCCACAACCTCGGTTGATGTTAATTGTACAGTATGTACTGAAAAAGTGAAAGGAGAACCTTGGGATCAAACCCATATAATATCTCAATTGGTTGGAAAGTTATTGCACGTATTAACAGACAGACCGACCGACAGACAAAAAAAGTTTCGTTCCAGAATCAAGTTTTATATATGGTTTGAGACTTTTACGCCGATTTATCAAAAACAAATTTCGAAACTTTGTCAACTATATTCCATCCCCACACATTCAACTCTTAATTTAATTTGAGCATGGGATACCAGATGTTTGATGAAATTAAAAGTTTTCTAATAAATAAACTCTAAAATGTTATATTACTCGAGTTTTAACGAGAAAATTTCATTTTTCACCAAATCACCCCCAATTCATCCCCTAACGCGATTTTATCCCAAAACAATCCGAAACGTTCGTTTATCGAGTGCTAACAGTGTACCAAATTTGAAGACGATATTACAATTCGTTCTATGCTTATCGTGGCTACCAACAGACAGACATACAGATCGACAGACAAAAAAAATGTGCTTTCCCAAATCATGTTTTCTATATGTCTTGATACTTTTTACGATGTTTAAGCAAAAAAAAAATATTGAAATTTTTGTCGCCGATACGATACTCCCACAGGTTGTAACGATGTGGAAGTAATTCAAGCTTTTTGCTCCACTTATTTGTTTTGCACCCGATGTAGTAGTAGTAGCAATGGTGGGGAGGCCAACGCCACGCAAGTAGGCCACCATGGACCTTTTTGCCAACCCCAGCAACCATGCTCTACTCTTCATCGGTTCCGTCGCCAAACCGATTCGACCTCAAGATGAAGGCCGTGACGGTCTTCAATTGGACGGTACATACTTGATTCCTCTGCAGAGTCCTCGATTCGAACAATTCTGATCGAAGACTCCCAGTTCCTTTCGGTTCAGAGGCACATCTTATTACCACTGAACCACCGAGGCTCTGATAATTAAACATGCTAACGACATTTTGGGGAGCAGGGATCGCTCTCGTATTTTGATCATCCATATTGTGTGTTTTCAATGATTAAAGTTTATTTTATGTTGCCCAAGAGCAGGTCCTCTCGCCGCTTTCAGATTAAAGATAACTGCGAAATGGGCAGGCGCTCCTATCAGTTAATTTGTAAAGATGGATAGAAATATTTACGGTTATTTTTAATTGTTCTGTTCAATTATTACTAAGAACATACTGTGCTTACAGGTGCTGTCGTATTCACAATAGGAGTATGGACACTTTATTTCCGACATTATAGTATTTATACAAATAAAGGGTTTGATACTTTTAATGTCCAATTATTACTAAGAACATACTGTGCTTACAGGTGCTGTCGTCTTCACAAAAGGGGTATGGACGCTTTAGTTACGACATTATAGTATTTATACAAATAAAGGGTTTGATATTTTTAATGTCCAATTATTACAAAGAACATACTGTGCTTACAGGTGCTGTCGTCTCCACAAAAAGGGTATGGACACATTAGTTACGACATTATAGTATTTATACAAATAAAGGGTTTGATACTTTTAATGTCCAATTATTACTAAGAACATACTGTGCTTACAGGTGCTGTCGTCTTCACAAAAGGGGTATGGACACTTTAGTTACGACATTATAGTATTTATACAAATAAAGGGTTTGATACTTTTAATGTCCAATTATTACTAAGAACATACTATGTTTACAGGTGCTGTCGTCTTCACAATAGGGGTATGGACACTTTAGTTACGACATTATAGTATTTATACAAATA
Organism: Tillus elongatus; assembly: GCA_964006375.1. NCBI lineage: Eukaryota > Metazoa > Arthropoda > Insecta > Coleoptera > Cleridae > Tillus > Tillus elongatus. Next base: position 270,075,465 of record OZ023262.1, read on the forward strand.
AAGGGTTTGATACTTTTAATGAAAAATCGGAATAACTGAAGACAATTTACAGTACGGTATTTCAGTAATAAGAATCAGGGCTGCACAGATTTACTTATTTCATAGTTGACTTACCCTGTACAAACACGGAAGTCAGTGAAATATCAACCCAGCTGGTAGTAGGTACGTTAAACATTGTTCGGATGAATATCATCAATACATCATTTAACCACAAAACGCGTTTCATATTCGGTGCATATTTCCTGAAAAAAGTAAACTACACCATAACCTAAATACTTTGTGGTTGACATTTTCTATTTACATATGATCAACAGTTTTGCTACGCCAGCGTAAACACAGACAATTACTTATCTTTGTTGTGTGTGTTGTGGAATTAACAACCACAGAGGTCTAAAGTGGGAATTTTATAAACGGGAAATTTAACAGGTGAGAAGCATGTTGACCTAATTACTAAATGGAAGGAATTTAAGTAATTAAATTCCTATTTGTGTACACAAGGCTTATGTTTATTAGGTGTAATGGAAAGGAAATGGTGCTGCTGGGGCAGGTATATGGTTACTCTTATGTGAATTTAAATATGGTGATTTAGTTTTGTTTTAAAGAGAGTTGATTTCATTTTAAAATAATAAAACGGGCTGCATTTTCAGAGAACAGTTCGCAAAAGGATATTTTAATTAGGTAAATCATATTCTGAATTCAACGCTTCTACAAGGTCTCGCAAAAGAATACTCAAATGTATTCAACAGCGTAAATGTAATATAGAACCCATGTTCCCTACTATTCTATTTGTATTTACCTAATCTAATTGTGGCTTTTATTATTGTATACATAATAGTATTTCTTTGTTCGTTAAAGTCTCGTTACTTATAGTTATTACATGGAAGCGTGTTTTGTTTGTATGTTTTTAAACAACCATATAATAAAAAAATGTTCTAGTAATTCAGTTTTTAATTATTCACTTGTTACACTACAACAAACTCATTATAACTGGCATTGTCAACAATCTTATTGCCATAACCACCTACTCTATTATCTTTCTAAAAAATAAAACGCCAATAACTGGAAAACTACCGCAGCTAGCTTAAGGCAATAGGTTGTTAAATGACAACGCTTACAAGAGCTGATTGACGGTGAGCCGGGTAAAATATTACTCTTTTGCTAGCAGATGATTAATATGCTGAATATTAATATTATTTCTTCCCCAGAAATTATTTTTTCTGTTGGAGTGACCCTTGTTTTGAGTGGCGAGGTAAATCCAAAAAACTGCAGACACTATGCAGAGGACAAGTTGATGCGAGAATCCCACACCCAACGTCCTGAGAGAGTCCACGTTTGGGCTGGTATCGTTGGGGTTATATGATTGGATCTTTTTTCATTTAGAAACCTTAACGGAGAAAGATATTTTAAACTGCTAAGGCACCTAGTAATTCCAGCGTCAGTGGAGTTATTTCCTAATGCACTTGATCGCATTCGTTCTAATAAAAGGATATGGTTACAACAAAACGGTGCGTCACCCCATTACGTTCTGCCTGTACGGGATAATTAAATGAAACCCGATAAGTACACTTGGAGAAAACCAAATCACCACAACACTTATTTCAGAGACCTTACGATCGTTTCGTTGACAAAGTCAACATCTTCAGAGGAAGAAAAATCAGTTTTCACTTAGTAAATGAAACCTTTTCACAAAAATTAATGGGAAGAAGAGGTTTCATAGAATGGCCTGCGAAGTCACCAGATCTTAGATCTCTGGACTTTTTTCTTGTGGGGAGATCTGAAAAACAGAGTCGACAAACACACAACCTTTGGATTTGCATGATTTAAACAAAAGAATAAGCAAGGAAATTAGGAACATCACAGCGGAAGGTTTAAATATAGTCAGACACAAGTTTTACAAAACATTAAGAATGTGGGGATCACTTTGAACATTTAAATGTTCAAGGCATTCCCAGTTTAAATGTTCAAGGAGAAAAAATGTTTCTTTTTGGATAATTAAAATTTTCAGAATAAACGGTGTAAGTCTTATTGTCAGTCATAAAATTTCCAGCCTGTGTAGCGGTCTATGACTTTTGGACCCAATTTTTGGTACCATCAAACAGATAAAAATATGGTCTTTGAATCTCCGTCAGAAAATGATAAAGTTGCTATTTGAAAAAAATTCAACAAGGCGTGGGGATGAAAATAACAAATTAATACTGCAAGGTGTGAAACAGAAGAATTTAGTTGGACGTGTCCGAGCGCCTTTGATAACAAGTAAAAATTTAAAAAAAACCGACTCCATTTAGGATAACTCAAAAACTGTTGATCAGATCTTGATCAAATTTATATGGGACCACCTGAGAAGCACCAGCTTTCAAATAAAAGATCAAAATCGGTTGACCTAGAAAAGGTTCAGTGGTAACACACATAAAAGAAATAGAGTCGAATTGAGAATCTCCTTTTTTTGAACTTGGTTAAAAAACGTTTATCTTCGAATTATAAGGGTATACCACGAAATGCGTTGGCCAGAAGTCTTTCTAGTTATTATCGTATTTAAATTCTGAAATTTTGCATTTATATATAAGACATAACGCTCTTTCCATGTAAAATAATTTGGAGTCCACTTCCAATTTAACCGGATAGCGATCAATTTGTTATTTTAAATAGAACATCCTGCATATTTTTACATATGTGGATTGTACGTAAAATTCTGCGTAGACCAACGTCAACTGTCCTAATCTACCTTCAATTGTTTTAAAGCTATGGTGATTTTTTTTAAAGTTTATTCATTTGCATTGAAATTATGAAGCCATTCGTTGTCATTTATTTTTCATAATTAAGAAGTAACATTTTGTTAGTCTCTAGTACAGATATGAGGTTTGTAGAATGTATAATGATAATTAATCTCATTTATACAGTAGGTTCAAAATTTAATGGCGAATCAGGAAAACTTCAAAGATCAGAAACTCATTTTTTTTTCAAATAGAATACCCTGCATACTTTTACACGCCTGAGCAGAAAATTTAATTTTACGTCGACTAGATAGAGCACATCCTATACCTATCTGCGACAGTTTTCCTGTTATTGACTTTTCTTTAAATAAAAGGGAAACTAAATTTTACAATGCCAATATGGAGAATGATTCAACAAGATGACTATATGACAATAAGTCAGTTTAGATGCCTTTGCAAAAAAATTAGAGGCATTAGTTTTTAAGAAGCATACATTGAAAGATATATCACAAATAATAAATTGGAATCCGCATCCAGAACGTAGGCCATGAGCTTGACAACTATCTTAAAAAAATATAAAAAAGCTCTTTTCATTATTTGTCAAAAGTTCGTAAACAATCCTAATGTTACACATTAAGCATTGTTATTAGTAATATTTCTATTTGTATAGGATGCATATTAATTAAGTAAATTTTGAAGACTGGAATCTTTTTTTTTTTTGACAATGGCAGTATCAAGCGACACAAGGTCATCTCTACAAAGCCTGTTACAGGTGATGAGCTAAATCAGGTTTTTTTTAAATTTCAACAACACACCACGAGGGCTTACAGCCTGAATACTATCATACCATGGGTGTCAACAAGGAGGAAAGAAGCAACTTGTTAATTCTGGACTGGAAGGTGTGGAGGTTCGGCGGAGAAGGAAAAGCATGTGCCGGCAAGGAATTCCACAACTTGGAAGTCCTCGGGACAAAAGAGCAGGCATAACAAGATGTTCTATGTCTGGTGACCTGGACAGTAAAAGGGTGCATTCGCTCTGTTCCCTGGTAGATCTGTTGGGGGCAGCAGGTGGAGGAACTATGGAAGAAAGCTCCTCTGAGCAGTGCCCGTGCAGATATCTATAAAAGAGAGAGAGAGGTCACCAACGGCACGTCGGTGGGAAAGGGATGGCAGCCTTTCGGTGGGGGTAGGGTCACCGATGATACGTATAGCTCTCTTCTGAATGAAGTCCAGGATAGCGAGTGTAGAAGCGGCAGCAGCACCCCAGATGTGGGAGAAGTATTCGAGGTGTGGTCTTATTTGTGAAGTATATAAGGTATAGAGATTAGCTGGTGAAAAGTATTTGCGAGCCCGGAAGAGGAAACCTAATTTCTTAGCAGCCGCTTCTGCAATTGATGTGACATGTTGCTGCCAATTGAGATTTCGATCCACAGAAATGCCAACAAGTGAAAAGGACTCATTAATTTGAATAACTTGGTTGCTTATTGTAATAGGTCTAGGGCTGGTGTATCTCTTATGAGCAATAAAGCAAGACTGTGATTTGGTGGGGTTGAATTGTACAAGATTTCTACTTTCCCGGTCTAATATTTTTTGGAGATAAACGGAGATAGAATCCTCCAGGAGTCTGCGATCCTCACCTAATTGGGCTAAAGAGACCGGCTTAGAATATTGTATATTTGAGAGTAGGGTGCTGTTGTTTGCGTAACTGTGAACTGGCTTGGATGTGCTAGAGAGGAGGTCATTGATGTGGCGAAGAAACAAAGTAGGGGCTAAAGCTGAACCTTGAGGAACTCCTGCATTAATTGGATACAGTTTAGAGGAATGGTCATCCACGACAACTTGGAGAGGAAATTTGCTGTCCACGTATAGAGTTTTGGTGGTAGATCATAGGCCGGTAGTTTATTAAGCAGCGCTGCGTGCCAGACCTGGTCGAATGCTTTGGATATGTCTAGAGAGACAATCTGGGATTCACCGTGTAGTTCCATAGACTTGTTCCAAGAATGGGTGACAAAGAAAAGAAGGTCGGCAGTTGATCTGCGCTGACGAAATCCATACTGCCTGTCGTGGATTAGACTGTGTTTTTCGAGAAATTTTAGTAATTCGGTGTTTATATACTTTTACATCACTTTAGAGGCGACTGAAAGGAGAGAAATAGGCCTGCAGTTGCTAGGAAGCGCTTTGGATCCTTTCTTGGGGACGGGTTGTACTCGAGCAGTTTTCCAGTTACTAGGGAATATGCCTCTATTGTAATATATCTGAAACAGACGAGTGAGGACAGGAGCAAGTTCTAGTGCGCATTTTTTGAGAACAATTGCTGCGATCTCGTCAAAGCCAGAGGCTTTCCTGCTATTAAGAGAAGAGAGCATATTTCGTAGCTTTTTAGTTTTAAAAATGATATCCGTCATTTTATGCGCGACATTGGGGACTGTTGGTGGTTGAAGATTTGGAAGTGGGTTGAGAGTAGAATTGCCGGCGAACAACGAAGCAAAAAGTTCAGCCTTGCCCAGGGCGGTAGAAACAATTTCGTCCCCTGAGACGGAGTTCAGTATAGAATTTAGGCCACATGTATTCGAGCACGATATGTTAAATCTTGATGCTGTCGTCCCCTGTACATCCCTCTCCCAAAGATCCGAATTGAGGGGTATTTTACCTCCGGAATCTTTTGTACAAGGAGGAGTAATCATCATTTTTGCTAAATTTTGAACATAAGGTATAAAGGTAAATCTTTTAGGCTATTTTCAAGCTTACCCACATATCTCTATATCCGCTGCTACCCAAAACTTAAGCATTCCAAGAATGCGCGTCCAACGGATCCTGAAACAACATGAAATATATCGATATTCGGAGTTTCCGGTACATGCCCTTCATACGGAATATGAATTTATGAGGCATCAATATTTCCAATATATCCAACTAAGGCTTCTAGATGAGCCGGATTTTCTGTAAAAATAGTTTGGGGTGACGAGTCTAAATTCACCAGGAAAGTAATCGTAAATCGTCGAAGTAATCATCATTGGGCTAGAGAAAATCAGCATGCAACTAGACAAATAAATTTCCAAGAACGATTTAGTTTTAATATATTCTGAATTATCCAAAATGAAAAGATGCATTCTGAAATTTACAATGAAAACCTTACCTTTAAAAGTATTTTGAGGTTTCAAGGCATACAGTAGTAAATTTCATCAATAGCCTACCATGAAATTTACGCAATAATTGATATCAGCTAGATGGTGCGCCTGTCCTCTCTGTTAGAGTAGTTGGTCAAGAGCTGACACATATGTTTGGAAACAACTGGATTGGTCCAAATGGACCTTGCACGTGGCCTCCATGATCACTAGATGTCACCCCTTTAGACTCCTACTTGTGGCGAAATATAAAGAACAAGGTTTACTTCAGACCCGTGGAAAGTAGGCAAGATTTATTACATCGAGTAAGGACCGCTTTCAACACATTAGATCCTGATGAAATACAAAGAGCATCTGTAAATGAGTCTAAACTAAGAATACTCAAATGCATTCAACAGCGGGGATGCCATATAGAACACTTACAACGTTCCCTATTATTCTGTTTGTATTGACCTACTCTAATTTTTGGCTTTTATTATTATATACATAATATTGTTTGTTTGTTAATGTCTTTATAATTATTGAAATGAATCGTGTTTTGTTTGTATAGTTTTAAACAGACTAATAATAAAAAGTATACTAATAATTTAATTTTTAATTATTCACTTATTATAGTATAAGAAACTCATTATAACCGACACCGTCAACACTATTATTGCCATAACCACGTACCCCTTTCTCTTTCTAAAAAATAAAGCGTAAATAACAGAAAAACAATCGCATATATATATATATATATATATATATATATATATATATATATATATATATATATATATATATATATATATATATATATATATATATATATATATATATATATATATATATATATATGGTCTGCTATATCTAGTCGACGTAGAATTAAATTTTATATCCAAATGTAAAAATATACAGTATATCAAAAAATTTTGAAAAAAATAAGTTTTTTATCTTTGAAGTTTTCCTGATACGTCATTAAATTTTGAACATATTGTATAAATGAGATCAATTATCCTTATACATTATGCAAACCTAATATATGTACTAGCGACACACAAAATTTTACTTCTTAATTATGCAAAATAAATGACAACGAATAACTTCAATATTTCAATACAAATGAATAAACATTTTAAAAATCACAATAACTGAAATAATTGAAGGTAGATTAAGATAGCGGACGATGGTGTACACAGATTTTTTTTTACGTACAACCCAAACATGTAAAAATATACAGGGTGTTCCATTTAAGATAACAAAGTTGGTCGCTACCTCCGGTTAAACAGAAAGTGATATCAACTCCAAATTATTTTACGCGACTTAGAGTTGTACTTCAATTGAACTTCATAAAGTTAAATTTATTTACTTGAAGTTACAGTACAACGATATATATATTAAAATTTAAATAATATAAAATTTACAATAAAATACATATGAGTAATCTAATACCATTAAGGCTGGATGGCAAAGACTAACTGTTGAATATTAATGTTCGACATATATTTATAGACTATTAATTGCTGATCAATTTCCCCTCGGTAATGTCGCTGCACTTCAACCGGACGCTGAGTCGACGGAAAAGCCGGTGTAGCGCAACGTACCCATATGTGCTGACAGTAGCCTTGGTGTGTGTAGTATACCGGGTGGTGCAACCATAACTCCTCCGGGGCCAGATAGAAAATTTAGGGAAGCTAAATTTTCAAAGTGATATTCTCCAGGGGGATTTCTTCCATGGGGCATCTTTGTTGTTGTTGGTTGGTGTTGGATCTTGGTTCTTTGGTTGGTTTTCTTAGTCTCCATAAAGCATAGACTGCTATCAGGGCAACAATCACGTACAACAGGATGGTCCAGATGCTAGTAGACAGGCTTACTTTCGGATGTTGAACTGCATTCAATAATGACCGTTGGTGTTGTAGTTGATGCTTTGTTTTTTGTAATTCATCCAGATCTATTGATTCTAATTTGATTGGGGCTGTATTTACTACCTCTTGTAGCTGAAAGTTGGTAAGCTTCAACTTGGGTAGTTGGATGTGGTAGGTAGATACTATCTCATTGTGAGATGGGGAGAACATTTGCTTATTTACTGTCATTTGACATCCTTCGGGGATTTGAACCAAGTAGCTTCCTTCTAGATTTGTGGTTTCTTGTCGGCTACGGCATCGTTGGTGGGCTGTACTTTCACGGGGGAATACCATTATCCATTTGTTTGCACTTATCTTCTGGCTCTTCATCTGCTGTATGTTGACTGGGTGGTGTTCGCAAGTTTCGTATCTGGTGGTGAACTTGACCAATTGGACTTCACAAGGGCTGCTATTACTGATCTGATTCATCGTTTGACCTCTGCATAAGTAGTCTCCAGGGCTGACTTCTTGGCATAGTGTGTTTTGTAAGTTATAGCTTTCATCGTTAAGGGCTAGGTATTTGGATTGAGGGATGATGACGGTATAATTTTGACTAGGACCTTGTTTCACAGGAAATGCATAAAGGTGGTAATAGTTATAATGTTTAGATTCTACTAATGGAATTTCAATAGCAAACACTAAAGTATAATTTTTGTAGTAACACTTAATTATTGACACCTCCTCGTATAAAGCTACATTATTTGCATCAAGCTTATAGGGGAGATTGGTTACAAAACTCTCAATTCTTTTAAGTTCTATTAGTAAGTCTTCAGGTTCTAATATGGATGGATGCATTGTTTCTAATCTTGCAAAAGTTATTGCGTTAACTAATGTGCTTAAAATGCTTTTAATATTAATGATTTCTGTAATCAATTGTATATACACCATCTGCAGACGCATTATGTGTTCGTTATTAATTTTTTCCTGTTCGAAACCTAAAGTGATCAACTGCAAACGTTCCTCAATTTTGTTTTGGTTTAAAATGACCGAGGATATGGTTTTATCAAATTTTTCTATGGCCTGTTCTGTTAACATGATTTGATTATCAACTATTGTTTTAATTTTGTCTTGATTTGATGTTAATTGAGAAATTGCCGTATCATAACGTTCTGCATCGTCTGCGTCCATGTTGCCTGTTAAGGTCTTTATGATTGTACCTACAGCATTAACTAGTCCTCTTTTATTACGATTATTATTAGAGGGTATAATTTGGTTAAATATTTTTTGTGTCTCCACAATTTGATGGGAAAGGATATTTTGGTAATTTTGTATCTCGTTTTGATAAAGATTCGAATGTGTGGAATTGTGAATAATGTCATGGATATCTTGGGACTGTTTATCTATGGAACGAAACCCATTGAGAAGTGGTGTTAAAGGGATTACTCGAATAATGGTCCATTTGTCAATGGAATTTTGCATTTTGCCCATGTTAATTGATAATAGTCCGGGGTTGTCATTGATCTTGTCTAATGTTATTCTTTGTCCTTGGGTTTGGATAAGGAAGATGGACCTGAAACATTAGGTCGTTTTAGATTTCGTAAATGACGTTTAGACAATTTTTTGTTTTTTCTTAAAGTCATTATATTTTTGTCAGATATGCTTACAACCTCGTAGGGGCCGTCAAATTTAGGGTTATTCTTGTTTCGTTTGTCTACTTTTGTATATACATGTGTTTGATCTCTAAATAAGTCGGTATCATTGGTTCTATTATTAGCGTTAGAAATGGAGCGAAGCTTATTTTTCTCTATTAATTCTTTCACCTTTTCATATAATAATTTTAATTTATTTTTGTGCGATATTAGATAATCTTGTAATAGCTTTTCATGATCATTTATATCGAAAATATCCCTAGTAGAAGTGTGTCCAAAGGTTATTTCTAAGGGGGTGTGATTTGTAGATGTATGTATAGTTGAGTTGTATGCCAGAAGGGCGTAGTTCATTAAATTTTTTATGGGGTCTTTAGTGTAAGTTTGTCGTAATATTCGAACGTGTTCAATTAGTGTTGAGTGTAGTCTTTCAATGGGACCGTTGGAATTTGGATTTTTAGGTGTAGTAAAATGAATTTTAATTTTGTGAAGCTCTAAAAGATTTTGGATGATTTCCGTTCGAAATTCGGTTCCACTGTCCATAATGATGTGTTCGGGTGTGCCATAGTACGTAAAATACTGTATGAATGCATTAGCAGTTTCTACCGGATTCTTACTACTTATAGGTATTGCTGTCCCTAATTTTGAGAAAGTATCAATGATTGTTAAGAATACTTGATTTTCTATTATAAAGGTGTCAGCATGTATAACCTGAAAGGGTTTACTAGGGGTGTCTGTTAGCATTAAGGGTATATTGGGTGGATTTCTATCGTACTTGGCTCGCTTGCAAATTTCACATTCATTAATATAAGCCGTTATTTTTTCACGCATTTTTTGAAAGTAATACTTGTTGGATATTTGTTTTATAGTTTCTATTATACCTCTATGGTTAGTTTTTCCCTCGTGATAATTTCTAATTACCTCGTTAATCTCTTCATCGTCGGCTAAGGGCAGACGATGCTTGGGGCAACTGATAATAATGGGTGCATTGTTGTTAAATATTTCCACATACACTGAACAGAAATCTTGGTATAATTTTTCTGTTTCGAAATTAAAGTAATACCTTTTGCCTATTGTAGTATATTCCTTTAGAAAATTTATGATTGCTTGTCGATTATCATTTCTCGGGATTTGTACCAAATATTTATTTTGATTGTTAACCTTTAGTTGTTTTACTGGTCTTGGATTATTATGTACGGGAGATATATAATATTGGTTTAGTTGTTTTTCTATAGGAACATCTGATATCTGAATACCTATTTTTGGTTCTACATTTACTTGTGAATGATCACTGTCTCGTAAGTCGTTATTTTGTTCAAGTGTTGTTTTGTCTGTTCGGCTTATAGGTGGAATAGTGTTGCTTGAGGTGCTAGGAATTTCTACTGGAATAAAAGAGAGTTCTGGAGGGCTCATTGGCGGAATATATTCGGGTTCAGTTGGTTGCACAACGTCATCAAAATTTGGGGTGTTGAGCTGCCTTTGTAAATCTTGGAGAGGTCTTTCGTCCTCATCAAAATTATTAGCGATTGATGAAATTTCTGCATCCTCTAAAACATGAACTTGGATGCGGGACAAGGAATCTGCGTTGCAGTTTAGAGACCCTTTTTTATAAATTATTTCATAGTCATATTCCTCGAGTTCTAAACGCCAACGTGTTAATTTTGAATTGGGTTCCTTTAGTTGCATAAGCCATACTAAAGGCCTGTGGTCAGTATATATATAGAACTTACGACCATAAAGATAGGGGCGGAAGTATTTGGTGGCCCAAACAATAGAAAGAAGTTCCCGTTCAATGGTGGAGTATCTCTGCTCTGTTTCATTGAGGGTACGAGAAGCATAACTAATAGGTTTATCATTACCTACTGACCCTTGAGAAAGGACAGCTCCAAGGGCTACATTGGAAGCATCCGTAGTGAGTATAAAGGGTTTTGTGAAATCAGGGTATTGTAATACGGGGTCATTCATTAATATATTTTTGCATGTTTCGAAAGCTTCTATAAAACTACTATCATGAACTATAGTTGCATTTTTTTTTAAGCATCGAGTCAATGGTTTTGTTAATTTACCGAAGTCTTTAATAAATTTTCGGTAGTACCCTACAAGACCTAGAAATCCTTTGATCTCTTTTCTTGTTTTAGGTATGGGGAATTCTCTTACAGCCTTTACTTTATCAGGATTTGGTTTTACGCCTTCGGACGTGATAATGTGCCCGAGGTAGGCTACTTCCTTTTTTTAAAATTCACTCTTGTCAAGCTGTATTTTTAAATTAGCCTTTCTTAACCTTTCGAATACATTTGTCAACCTTTCTATGTGTTCTTGCAAAGAAGTACTGAAAATTATGATGTCATCAAGGTAGGTAAAACATTTTTCATTTTGAATACCCCTAAGGATATTATCCATAGCCCTTTGAAAGGTACTAGGCGCTCCCTTCAACCCGAATGGCATACGCCTGTACATATAGTGCCCCCCTTCAGAGCTGAAGGCAGTTTTTTTCCATATCTTCAGGATTCATTTCAATTTGATGATATCCTGAGGCTAAGTCTAAAGTGGTATAATACTGGCTACGACCTAATTTATCCAATATTTCCGAAATATTGGGTAAGGGATACTTATCACCAATAGTTTGTTCATTAAGACGTCTATAGTCTATGACCATGCGAAATTTTTGTTTGCCACTGGCATCTGATTTTTTGTTAACAATCAGGACAGGGCTACTCCACGGGCTGGAAGATGGCTGAATAATTTTTTGTCTTAACAAGTCGTCAATTTGTCTTTTGACTTCTTGCTTTTGAGCTTCAGGTAATCGATATGGCTTAACAAATACTGGGTTAGGATTAGATAACCTAATACTATGTTTAACTTGATTAGAAAATGATAATGGGACACCTTCGCAATAAAATATGTCTCTGTACTCGTAACATAAGTTTTCTATCATGTCTCGTTCTTCGTCATTAGTGTGATCAAGTCTTAATCTGTTTAAATTTTGAATTTGTAATTTGTCAATTTCATTAGCAGTACCATCTATGTTTTCTAAGTCGATATCTTTGTTATGATGAATGGAATTTAATTCGTTAGTTGAAACAGGTTCTGCATAAATAGCTTTATGTATAATCAGCTGTACGGGATTTTCATTACTATTCACTATAGAGGTTATAGCCTGGCCATTTGAAACTGTCACGATAGATGCAGGAATAATTACACCTGACTCGAGTTTTATATTATTTATTATGCCTATGTTGGAACTACAGTCTATAGGAAGTTTGACTATTGTTTCACATCTCGCAGGCAGTATTATGTTATTTAATTCTTGTGGTTTCGAGTTACATTCGCGATGTATGTCGTCGTCACATGGTAAATACAAGGGAATGCATGTATGCTTCGTTACCAATTTCCTATTATAAAAATCTATTTTAGCTCCCAGTTGTTTGAGAAGGTCAGTACCAATTAACCCATGATATTGATTATTGATGTTAAATACATAGAATTTAAATTTGGCTCTGCCTGTTTTAAATATACTTGGTAGAGGAATTTTTAGAATTTCATTATGAAAACTGGTTTGGTGAACAGATTTAATTTGAAATTTTTCATGCTCTATAAATTTGGAATAAAAATTATGGGCAATATTTTCACATAACAGCGATTTCATCGAACCGGTGTCAAGCATAAGTCGCATTTGAAATGAGGGGTTGATTTCGACCAGTATATAAGGCAATTTAGGGTGGTTTACAGAATTTATCTGTACTATATTTTTTTGTTTAGTTCGATAACCTGAATAAAATTTTGTTCGATGTTATCTGTTTGTTCAAAAGCTGCTTCAGGTCTAGTTTCTTCTTCGTACGTTTCATGATTCGTTTCGTCAAAGTAACGAGCGTCATCTTCAGGAATTGTATAAGAGTGTGTTTCTGAAGGATAATTTTCATAAGATTCGTCATAAACAGGGTTGTCTGATTTAAATTCATGTTGAACCTCTTGATGGTATAATTGGGTAGGTGATGACTGTGCGTTAGGCCCGTTAGGACCTCTCGGATGAGTATTGAAATTTCTAGATGATGTTTCCATAGGTTCGGGCTGGAAATGTTGTCTAAAATTTGGATTGGGACGTGTATGTATCGAGGAATTTTTTGCAGATACCTCCATAGGTGTTGGCCTATAGTTTGGTCTGAAATTTGGATTTGGTCTGAATACGTTTTGTGTCAGCTGTTGTGGGGGCTGATTACGTAAATTTAAGGGCTTTCTGTATGTGGGTTGGTTATGGAATTGTCGGGGGTGCGTAAAATGCGGAACGTTATTTCTATTATTTTGCTGATTCTGTATGTATTGAGGTTGTTTATTTGGTACATTTGAGTTTTTAAAATTTGTGGATTGATTGTGGAGATATTTCATTTGTTTTTCTCCATATTGAAAATTCTCTTCTTCCAGAACAAGCGACATAGCGTGTTCTAGATTAGTCGGGTTTTGTAGCCTAACTGCTAACCCTAGTTGACCACTCAAACCATGTAAATACGTTTTCAGTGCCACTTTATCGTAAAATTCATTTTTAATTAAACGAAATGCTTCGTTTGCAGTTGTTAGTCTTACTTTTGAAGCTAAAAGACTACGTGAGTCTTGTATTCTCATACCGAATTGGTATGGGGTTTCTCTAGGGTCTGGCTTTAAGAGCAAGAGGTCCCTAGCTAAACAGTCTTCGTCTCTCTGGTCGCCGAAGTATTGTTGCAATAATTGTTTAATACGAGGCCAATTTGTGGCATCTTCCCTACTACCTATCAATGTTCTAGCTCTACCTTCTAATTTACTTATTACTATTCTAAGCATCCATTGGTTATTTGGATTGTCATCATTTGTTCTATCAACAAATGAAGTGAGAAAATTTTCACACGCTGAAATAAATAAAGCTAAAGTATGCTGGTCCCCATCGTATGCGGGAATAGCATTAATGTGATAATTTTGTAATTGATTTGCCATAATTTGATTGTTATTTGAGCTTATTGTATTTTTCTCTGTTACTATAAGTTTGGGAGGTGCTAAATTTATGTTTACTTTATTATTAAAATTGTCAACTGTCTCTGTTTCAGAGTCTGACATTAATTTATTAATCAATAATTTAAATTTGGGTAAAATTTTAATTAATATTTCCCGTAATATTTGCTTCTAACTTTAATCGATTTTAGATTAAGGTAGGACAAGGAATTCAAAGGAACAATGAAAGCACTTACGCCAATGTGAAGATGAAGACGATTTCTGTTCTTCTTTGCTTCAGCATCATAAGATACAGCGAATAAGGCAGACAACTTCGTAGGCAGAAGTTCCGTATCAAACCTTATTTTCTCTTATGATCGCTCGCGCACTCACTGTATTTTTAATTGAAAGTTACTTAAATTATTTTTATCAACTTGGACGATGCTGTTCTTTGTTGACTTTGAAGCTGGTTCTGAGTTTTTAACGATAAAAATCGAAGTGCGGACTTTTGCGATTTTTGTCAAAAGGGCACTAAACTCATACTAACGACTGCGCCACTTAGAGTTGTACTTCAATTGAACTTCATAAAGTTAAATTTATTTACTTGAAGTTACAGTACAACGATATATATATTAAAATTTAAATAATATAAAATTTACAATAAAATACATATGAGTAATCTAATACCATTAAGGCTGGATGGCAAAGACTAACTGTTGAATATTAATGTTCGACATATATTTATAGACTATTAATTGCTGATCAATTTCCCCTCGGTAATGTCGCTGCACTTCAACCGGACGCTGAGTCGACGGAAAAGCCGGTGTAGCGCAACGTACCCATATGTGCTGACAGTAGCCTTGGTGTGTGTAGTATACCGGGTGGTGCAACCATAACTCGCGGCGGCGCGGAAAGAACGCCATGTCTTACACATGAGTGCAAATCTTCGGAATTGAAATACGTTTACGTTAATAACAAGAAAATGCATTTCGTGTTATACCCTTTATATATATATATATATATATATATATATATATATATATATATATATATATATATATATATATATATATATATATATATATATATATATAGGGATTGTTTTAAAAATGATGGTCTATGTTGCAAGGGCACATTCAGCACAAAAAAATAAGACTATTTTTTCATATAAACATGGGTCCGCAAATGCTGGCACTGCTGGCCGAGGGCGCCACCTGTAAGACATGGCTTGCATTCAATTGGCTATAATTTTTTGACACCCAGTAATTTCGACCTACCGTATAGCTACATTGCAGCCCTTATCAATTGTAAGCAAAAAATCTCTATTTGATTTAAATCTCTCAGACAGCATTTTCGGGATATTTCAATTTTTGTATGTCGATATCGCTCAAAAATTAATTCTGCGACAAATCATAGGAATAAAATTTTCACCTTTTAATCGCTATCAGTATGTATAAACTTAATTTTCTTATTCTCTAGTTAAAAATGAAAATCTTACCAGAAAAAAGAACTGACAAGACACAATCATGAAGATAAAATAAAAAGCCATGATAACAAACTTTTAACAAACCATTTCACAAAGTGGTTTCCATTGTTACGGGACTTCACTTATGCGTTTTCGTCGTGACATATACTGCATTTGACTTTTACGTTTGAGACTACTCACTATTTTTAATTATGTAATTAATTGTATTATCCGTAATTTTTCTAATTAAAAAAGGAAGTCTTTACCAACAATGAACTAACAGACATGCATGTTATGTATTCACGGGCTTTTGGTAACTGTTACGAGGCGAAACGACTGTATGAAGAAGCCTTCCTAAATCGGAGAATTCCAGAAAGAAGGATGTTTCAACGCATTGACATCCATCTGCGAGAAACAGGTACATACTTACATTATCTAATACATCGATCTGTCTCTTTCAAATACATATTTTTTACCAGTTACCCTTAATAAAGTTACTGCTGATCGAGGCAGAACGCGAAGTGCACGAAATTCTGATTTTGAAGAGGCTGTTCTGGATGAAATTAAACAAAATCCAAAAATAAGTACTAGGGAAATGGCCAATTATTGCATCCAATGCAACGATATGGCGAGTTCTTCACCAGCAACAATTGCGTCCATATCACATCCAACGTGTGCAGGCACTATCGCCTGAAAGAGATTTTATACCTCGCCTACAATTTTGCCAATGGTTTCTTCAATTGTGTATTGTTCACTGACGATTCTGGATTTAGGCGCGACGGGATCGTCAATTTTCGTAATAGCCATATTTGGGCTGACGAAAATACCTACGCAGTTTTTGAAAGGCATCATTAACAACAATTTTCCTTAAATGTATAGGCTGAAATTGTAGGGTGTAATTTGATAGGACCAATTTTTTCACCTCACAGACTTAATGCTACAACTTATCTTGAATTCCTGCAAAACCAACTAAATGGGTTATTAGAACATGTACCTCTTGACATAAGACATAACCTGTGGTTTATGCATGACGGAGCTCCCCCGCCACATTTCGCCCTAAATGTCAGAAATTACCTTAGCAATACTTTTGGACGCAGATGGATCCGACGCGGTGGACCTCAGCCATGGCCGGCTCGATCCCCTGATTTAAATCCTATGGACTTTTATTTATTGGCGCAGCTCAAAATTATTGTTTATGAAGCAAATGTTGAACATTTTGATGATGTGTGTGTTTTGTTTCTTTAACGTCGGCCTATTTGCGCGACTATGGTCAATCACCGACGCCAGGGAGCAGTTTCACCTCCCTCTCCTGGAAATTTTGCCGAACCCCTATCTTTCCGTAAGGAGGGTAGGGATCTTTAACGTGCCCAACATCGCATGAACGCAGGACCGACGGCTTTACGACCCCTCCGAAGGGCGTAACGTGCAGACATTTAACTTGCTCAAATACAATGCCACAACATCGGTTGATGTTAATTTTACAGTTTGTACTGAAAAAGTGTAAGGAGTACCCCGGGATCGAACCCAGTACCCTTCGGTTCAGAGGCACACGTTCTTACCCCTGAACCACTGAGGTTCTAAAATGCTGATGATCTGCAGTAAAGAATTGTACTTGGATGCGAACAAATTAGAAATACACCAAAAATATTTCACAGAGTACGACGTTGTATGCTCCGCAGAATACGAAAGTGTATTGAAGTGGAAGGTGGCCGTTTTGAACATTTATTGTAGTCAGGTATCATAAAATGTTATAAACCTTTTTATTTGTTTTATTTGTTGTTAAAATTTGCAGACAATACAATTAATTATTTGAGAAAAATTAATTTTTGAGCGACATCGACATACAAAAATTGAAATATCTCGAAAATGGTGTGTCTTAGAGATTTGGATCAAATATACATTTTTGCAATACCTGTTAAGTAAGTTCACTTTTAATGATAGTTTTTTGACAATGTAAGTTGAACTTTTAAAGCATTTGTCAGTTTCCATGAGAACAGGACATTTTTCATACCTAGGTACGGTAAGACTTACCTTACCTAGGTACGGTAAGTACTGCAAACCTATAAATAGCAAATCTGAATAATGAACAAATTGTTTGAGAAGATTTATTAATTATTATAATTCATCGAAATATTGAAAGTACAATTAGTCATATGATTAACAGTAAGGATTGACGCCATGCTCTTCTTTATATTATTATCTTCAGTTTCTAGCAATGTTAAATTATCAAGACTATCTTGCGGAGTATTCGAAGAATCACCGACCTCAATAATAGGGATTTGGCGAGAGGAGCTGGCTTCTTGGTTGCTAATATGAAATATCTTCTTAGCGACTTGTACTTTATTATTCAAGGAATCCGCCACATAGCTTTCAGCTACTGCCGAGGATTTCCACCCGCCATGCCTCTTCAGTGCTAAAATGTCAACTCCGCTATTAGCCAAAAAAGTAGCGGAAGTTCGGAGAAAGGAATGCCCAGTATATTTTTCCGCATTCTCCAAATGTAGAAATTTCGCAACTTCAGAAGGAATTTTGGCAAAAATATTTCTTCCAACTGGTTGGTTAGAGCATTTCCCATTTTGATACCTCAAAAAGAATCTCTGTATTGAATTTTTTGGTCGCAGGTTCATATACTTCCTCACTAATGCCACAAAGTGAAACTTCTCATTCTCATTGTCGACAATGGTAAAACTTCTGGATTGATGATTCTTAGCGTCAAGTATTCTGACCAAAATAATGTCTCCTTTATCAATAACATTATTGATTGTTAGCTTACATAATTCATCTTTACGGCAGGCACCTGCAATTCCCATAACTACAACCACCTTCTTCATCAGGTATATTTGGTCATGTGCTTCACTTAAAAAGGTCTGAATTTCCTCGATCGCAAACACTTCACTTTTCTTTGAAACATATCCAATATTTTTCTTCTTTAAAAATGCCTTTAACTTTGCATATTTGGAAATATCAACATTGTCATTCAAAGAGATTGTCGATCGTAACATAGAGTATTCGGACCATAAGCTTGATGGAGCAGAATATTTACCTGATTTTTCCAAGAAATATGCTAGTAAAACTGTCTCACTGGTATGTATTACAACCTTTTTAGTGTGGCACCACTTTTTGAAACCCTCATAGCAACTTTCATACCTTTGCTTAGACTTTTCTGGTAAAAGTGACAAACAAGCAATACCTGCCGCTTCTTCGATGTCAGATTCTTCCATATTCAAAGTCACTTCAACACTAATTTTAATTCAAAAATCACAATTAAAATACAAATTAATGTTTAACCTGGACCTGTGCTGAACTGCAGCCAGCGTTTAGTTTTGTTTGTTTACCCGTAGCGTCCTTAGTAACCCAACACAACAACCAAGTCACAAGCTACTTGTTGTTAAGTAGTATGTTAGAATCCATCTAATTAATTCGACTGTCAGTGCTGTCAGTCTGACATCTTTTCACGCAGTAATTATTAAAAAAGAATGCAAATTCAAAAAAAAAAACCATTAAAGCAGGTATTGCAAAAAATTATTACTAAACCGTAAACTGTAAGTGACTCTTCATGCCTCGAATGCTTAGAAAACCTCGGCCCTACGGGCCTCGATTTTCCAAACTGCATTCTCTGCATGAAAAGTGTCACTTACAGTTTATGGTACGTAATATACTATTTTGGTTACAATTGATAACGGCTGCAATGTAGCTACATGGTAGGTCGATAGTACTGGGTGACAAAAAATTATAGCCAATTGAATGCAAGCATAGTCTTACAGGTGGCGCCCTCTACCAGCAGTGTTATTAACAATAACATATTTAAATTTCTTGCCCTCAAAAACCCCCACATGCCAACTTTCACGCCAAAATTTTAATTTGACTCAGACTCATTCGTGAAAACTGACAAAAATAAATAACTTTAACACGCTGTATTTAAAAAACTAAGCATTTTCGGACCCATGTTTATATGAAAAAAGAGTCTTATTTTTTGTGCTGAATGTGCACCTGTAACATAGATCATTTTTGAAACACCCTCTGTATATGTATGTATATAAAGGTATAGGCACTTAAAAAAATAAATGAAACCTCAAAATTGCCGACTGACACAAACATTCTAAAAAGAACGAGGATTATGTAGAAAAAATTGTGTTTTACAAGGCCTTAAGTTTCTACTTCGACCGTCATTGTCAGGAAGAAGTCACAAGTTTTTAATTTTTAAAAATATATTTAAAATGAGCGCAAATTGGAACCCCTAGAAGCCATATGCGGGGTCATTTTAAATTTATATGTTTATATATACGTGTGACACAGACAACTCAAGAATAATAAGTCGATTTTGATAAAATTTGGCACGAATCTTCTTTTTGTAAATGGCTTAGACAAGTTCGTTAGCCAGGACAATCGGACCAGTTTTCCTCGCAAAATTTGTTTTTTTTTTCGGAAAATTTCTGTATTGGAAAATAACAATTGTGGCCATTGAATTTGGCACACAGGTTCATGTTATAAAAAGTATATATTGAGCGAAAATTTAAATCTCTACGTTTGAACAAAAAACATTATAACAATTTACACAAATAAATTTTGGTTACCGCTGGAGGTTAGATAACCTCACAACTTAAAAAAGGTCTAAACGCAACAAGTGCGTTATGGAAGTAAATTTTTATAAAAATGCATCGAATAGCAAATATGTCTTTTTAATGCAAGCAGTCATCAATTTGGTTACCGGTATAACCGATATAGTAGGAACAATGTGTCATATTTTATCAAAATAACTTATTGTTTGAAAATGTCCAAAAATTTTCCGACAATAAACTTTAAATGTTGGTTTCCTAGCCAACAAATCTTAGGTTAATAGCAAATTCAGTTATTAAAATTTGAAGCATTTAACGAAATTTTGCTACCAAAAGGCACTTACTGCGTCTCGATTTTTTTTCTTACAAATATATTTCGAATAAAAATTTAATAAAATAAGGCTGTTAAAAAAATATGTAGGGATCACCAACGACTTATGGGCCATCTTGTGATTGTCAAAATAATTTTATAAGATGCAGCTCAAGACACCCTATAATTAACTTATAAGATTTTTTCACGTCTCTTGTATAAAAATAATTATATTGAGCTTTACCGTAGAAATGCGTCACCCTGTATATATGTAAACAGATAAAAACTGAACGTAAACCCGGATAAGGATTCTAGGGGGCCTAGTTTTCGCTCATTTGAAGACATATTTATAAAATTCTAAAGTCGCGGTCTCCTCTTTGACGAATTTTTTGTACGAAAATTAGCTAAAAATTATGGAACGTTAAACCATAAACTTAACTAAAACTACCGCCAAAGCATCAAAGAGAAAATAACTAACCTGTTGCATATCAGCCCTTTTTGTTAAACTTCGATCCTTTATATGTGTTGACAAAACATAACAAACACTGTTTAGTCGATCCGCTAAAATTAAATCGTAAAGGAATAATTTACACTTGTATATTAAAATTCCCAAATAAAACAAATCATTTGTCAACTGAAATTAAAACAGATAAACAATCTAATACTACTATGATAAACAAGAGTTACAGCGTGTAACTGACCTGCGCAATAATATCAAATGTCCCGTTGCCAGGTAACGGCTCAGACATACTAGATCTCATATACCTATAAGCCAGTTTTTGCCATTGTCAATGAAACGCGGTGATATTTAAAATAAATGTTTCAAATTTGAATAGCTCAATTTTCTGTAAACCTAGAAAGCTTGGTACATAGTTAGGTCGTTCTCAAAGCAACATGTGCACAAAATTTTATCGAAATAGCTTGTTAATTTTCGGAGAAAAAATTTTTTTTCGAAAGAAAACCCAAAATTTTCCCGGAAAACCTTGTCCGATTTTCCTGGCTAACGAACTCGTTCAAACTATTAATAAAGTAAAGGCACCTGCTGAGTGCCATCAAAATCAGTTGATTATTTTTTGAGTTATCGGTTGGACACACGCATATATATATATATATATATATATATATATATATATATATATATATATATATATATATATATATATATATATATATATATATATATATATATATATATATATATAAACATAAAAATCGAAACCGACCATGGATATGGGTTCTAAGGGCCCAAATTCGCGCTCATTTGAAAATTTTTGTTGCAAAGTCTCACCATAGATACCTCTCTATTAGTGAATTTTTTTAAATAAAAATTCACTAAAAAAATGTCATAAATATTGCAGGCATATTTATTTATTTTTGGCACATATATAATTTTTGTAAAAAAGGCATAGATCATTTATATGAAAATTCACTACCATAATGCACTCTCTGCGTTCAGACTATTTATTCGCCAGTTTGTCAATGTAAAGATCTCTTAAGATCGAGAAAAAAAGGAGGAGCGGGTGAAATCTGTGTCTTTATTAAACAAAATTGTTTGGGAATTTTTGCTAGAAAAAAAAATATTTGATCGTACTTAATTGGTTCCATACTTTAGGCACATACTCTGTAACAGTCGTCCCTTTTTGATAAAATGTAAAGCGTCAGAAAAGTAACACGGTGTAATCAAAACATTTACGATAAACAGAAACAAAAAATATTCTCATCAGTAAGAAGCGGCTCATAAAAGAACCCATGTTCGTTAACCCAGTTTACCAACTAATCCTTAAAAAAATCTAATTTTGTTGGATAATTCAACATAGTCATGCATTATTAGCCAACACGCCACAAGTTAGTCACATTAACGCCACAAGGAACATAACCTGAAAGTTCCGAGTTAGCTAAGGACCGCAACTTCTTTGAAACTTGAAGGACTCTATTTCTGGAAGTTAAGCAGCATAAGCTGAAACATCTAGCAGGCGGCACATAAAGAAACAGCCACAGACACTTAATAAAGCACGGATGTACCCCAGAAGATGTGTAGGATCTTCATCGCAGTGAGAAACACAGCTCGTCGGAGGTAAATAAGATATGAGACTGATCCAGATTTCAACCTACACTCTATAAATTATAAAGGAAGCAGTGGGAGACGTGGTAATTGTCCGGCTCGTGCTCCCACCTTTGAGGCTGGCTGTTTTGTTAATCCTGCAGACCTCTAACAAGGCCGTCACAATACTTCTAATTTAGAGATTATCCTGCTGCGACATTATAATTGCTTTGTTTGCCTTGTTCCTCACGAGGATGTTAATTTTGTATTAGTTTCTCTGGAAACAGGTAGAGAGAAGATTACTCTCGGAGAGGATATTGCAAAGGTCTTGCAATGCAATTATCCTAAATAAACTAGACAAGGACAATAATTGCGTTGATTGGTTTAAAATTTTTAACACTTATTACTGGAATCATTAATAAGTTAGTCTCTTTCGAAAAGAAATGAAAATTTTCGTTGTTTATTTGATTTTAGTGAATTTTCGTAGAAAAAACCCACTGTACTACTTGCTTGAGAAGATCTCCACTTTTGAGTTCCAAAAAATTTCTCTGAATGAACGTATCCTAGCCCCCCTAGAATACATATCCAGGGGCAGTTTTATTCTCCATATTTACAGTGTGTTCTAAACTGGATGGGAATGTATTGCTATCTCCGTTATTATTAGAGATATGGAACGGGTTACATTAGCAATGTTTTGTAGAATTTCATGCTAGTTCGAAATATGACTTGTATTTTGCCCTGACTCTTTTAGTTTTCGAGTTATTTTGAAAAAAACAAAATTTGTCGATTTCATTTTTCGTCAATATTTAAGTAGGCGTTGATCTGACATGTCTAAGACTTGCACATTATCAGCACACTTTTTACAGAGTAATCTTTTTGTGCTGTTCTCAACTTTATATTGTCATTTGTTTTTGAGCTACATGTATCAACGTTTGTTTTTATTATGGTAGCCATACTGGATTTTTTTGCTCATGTGATAGCCTGTGAAAAGATATTTCCAATGATGTACAACATGCTTGAGAAATCTTGTAATTGCACTGACAATTTTTAGAAAACCCGTTTTGAGGATAGTAGGCTATGAAATCCAATACCAGAAAACAAATGATATAAAAACTGTTCAAAAAGCAGTAGGCCATGGAGTCAACAATAGCCTTCTACTTTTAACATAAATTTTTGTAATGATTCACTATAAAAAATATTGTGATTCAAATTACAATACTTAATTAGATAATAATGCTAGGTAATATTATGTGAAACAGTTTAATAACGAAACCCGCAATAACAAATATAAACTTAAACTCCACAAAACAACACAATTAGAAATGGAAATCAACAAGTAATAGAATAGAAACTTAAAAATACACTAAATAGAAAATTGTTCAATATGGCCACCGTTTTGTTCAATGCACTTTATACACCTTTTTGAAACATGCCTGCAAACTCTGGTGAGGGTGTTTTGGTTAATATGATTTATAGCTTCCGTGATTCTGTTTCGTAATTCATTGATAGTTTGTGGTGGATCGAATTTATACACATCATTCTTCAGAGTACCCAAAAATTAAAAATCCATGGGTGTTATATCAGGACTTCGAGCACACCAATGAATTGTTACAAATGACACGATTATTAAAATTTTGGTGCAAAATTTCTTTGACGATCCTAGCATTCTGAGTTGGACAACCGTCTTGTTGGTACCAAATCTCGTCTAAATTATCACGAACTCTTCGAATTGTTGGTAAGATATCATTTCTCAATAGATTAAGATCCCTTGCCCCAGTTAAATTACTTTAAAAAAGAACGGACCAACAATGAAGTTACCTGGAATTTTTTCAAATTAACTGTCTAATCTACAAATAAAAATAACAGTTTTTTTACCTAATAAGCCGCATCAAACATTAACACCAAATCTGTTTTGCAATCGTCTTTCTTCCTTTAGATGGGGATTTTCATTTGCCCAATAATGCCTATTTTCGATTATACACACCACAATTTGTAAATCTGGATTCATCAGTCCATATTATTTTCAAATGAAAATTTTCATCTTCCTGACATTGTCCCTGATACCATCTGCAGAATTGAGGTCGCTTAGGGTAATCGTCATCATTTAAGCCTTGTGTAATTGTAGGTTTGTATGGAAGGCAATGACTTTGTTTTAATACACGGTGTACCCTACTTTTTGGAACGTCAATTCGTTCACCATAAAACAGAATAGATTGCGGAGGGTTTTCGTTTGAAACCTGTAAGACGGCATTATTTCTTTCTTCATTTCTAGGCATTGGTAGTTTCTTTGCGTGGAAGCTACCGTCGTTCAATAGATTGGTCACTATCCTGCGAAATATTTTGGTATTTGGTTGTCGTCTTTTTGGGTAGTTGTTTTGATATGAATTTGCAGCTGCCTCAGTATTTCGGTTAGAATGAACATAACATTCCAACATGTCAAAATATTCTTCATTACTGAACATATTGTTGAATAATGTTTGAAATAAACAGGAAACAAACTATTTAGTACCAAATTTTAAGCAGTGTGTTAAATACACCCCAAATTGTTCAGATAGTTAAGAATGGCAGTATTCTTAATTGTCGCGATAGTGTTATATCCATAGCAACCTTTCTTCTGTTGTTTTTCAGTTGACTTACGTTTAAAAATCAAACAATTTTCAAAGGCGTCTTCGTAAATCATTAATCTGATTTCTATTAAGTTCTTTTAGTAAATGTAGTTATTTCCTAGGTTTACCTATTTAATTAAATTACCCCATAAAAAGATGTCCATTTTTGTTAGCTCAGGTGACCTAGGCGGCCAGGCATTCGGCTCTCCTCTCCAAATCCAGCGCTCTGGAAAATGTTGGTTACGAAAAGCATGAATATTAGCTGTATGATGAACTGGGGCATCGTCCTGCATAAACCACATATGTTTACGTATGCTAACAGGCAGTTAGTCTAATAGTAGTGCAAGGTCTTCTCTTAGAAACTGAAGATATCATTGCGTGCGTGCGTGTGTGTGTCGTACCCTTTTAGTTTTGAAATTATATCCGTCATTTTATGCGCGACATTGGGGACTGTTAGTGGTTGAACATTTGTAGGTGGATTGAGAGTATAATTGCCGGCAAAAAGTTTAGCCTTGCCCAGGGCGGTGGAAATAATTTCAGCCCCTGAAACAAGAGGTGGGAACGTGCTCTTGCAGAAATTATTCCCAATAGATTTAGCAAGAGTCCAGAAGGGTTTGCTGCCGCTGGAGCTTGAGAGAATTTTAGTTTTGATGTGGTTATTAAACGGTTTTTTTGCCTCAGAAAGAATGCGGACATAGCGGTTTCTTGCGTCGTTAAATGCTTGACAGTTTTCTTTATTGCTATTGTGTAGAGCGTTTTGTGAGCTTTGACCTTTTTAAGTCTGGCCTTGTCAGAGGATTTGGCGAACCAGGGCTTTTGAGGCTGAAGAGGTTTTTTTGCGTACGTGGAATAAATAATTCCATGCCAGCTTGTATAATTTCGTTGACGTTTTGTGAGATATCAGAGGGGTCAGGATGAGAGAAGCAGACAGACGCCCATGGAAATGAGGAAAAGTAATCCCGCTATTCGTCCCAGTTCGCAGAGTTGTAGTGATAAACGATACGTGGGTGTGATGTCTGTGTTACCTCGGGTTGCATTGCGCAGGAAGCAGTGACCATGCCGTGGCCTGAGCAACCAAGGGGGGCGGGGACTGATATCTTCTAGCATTCAGGTTTTGTAGTAAGAAAGATATCCAAGGGATTTGAGCTGTGTGTTGGGATGCGAGGAAAGTAAGTAGGTTGCTGAACCATATTGGCTAAAGAATTGCTGACTGCAAAGGCCTCCGCTGCTCTCCCTTGTGAATCGGTTTTTGAAGATCCTAGTCATTTCTTATTATGGACATTGAAGTCATCAAGAATAGTGACCTCGGAAGAAGGATATTCAGAAATCAGATGGTCGGTTTTTTCAGAAAGGTAGTCGAAGAGCTGGACAAAGTTGAGGTGACCGGTAAATGCAACAGATGAATTTAGTTGCAGCCCTGAGAGAGAGTTTCATCCAAAGTATGTCTTTTTTTTAGCTTCTAAATTGGGGAGTCTGGTGCCGGGTAGATTGCTACGTACGTATGCGCACACGCTTCCATGCAATATAAAGGAAGTAAGGAGCTCATACCCCGGGAAATTAGGGTGATTAGTGGCTGTTTTGCCACTGATTTGGGGTTCGGTGAGGATGAGGATTTGGGGCCTATTATCCTGGAGAAAATGATGGACGGAGTTCAGGTTAGAATTTAGGCCACATATATTCGAAAAAGATATGTTAAATCTTGATGCCGGCACCACCTGCACACCCCCTTCCCGGAGATCTGAATGGAGGGGTATTTTATCTCCGGAATACTTTGTACAAGGAGGGCCCATCCTCATTTCTATTTATAAGGGAAACCGACTCATACGCCAGAACCGGAAACGTCCGTTGGGACTTCACCGGCCCACTTGATGTAAGGGGTGGTACCTCCTCGGGCGTGAAAAAATCCTTTACTGTCACGTAAAGGAAAAGTCCACTACCACCTGCTTGACTCCAATTAGTCGCCTCGTACGACAGGCATGAGTTACCTTGGGCCCATTCTTTTAGTTAGTCCCCGGACTCACAGAGGAATAACCTATTTTATGCTTTTTCATTAATATTAACTTAATCTAATTATATTTTAACTCATATCAATGACTGATTTGCATTATGTATGCTCCGTTTATTTATTCACTCCCTTCTTACTAAATTCTTTACATTCCTGTTTGAAATTTAATGCTTTGTTGATAAAAATTTATATACATATTATGTGAGACTGGTGTAAAATATCTTTATTGGTGATTTTTTTAACGGAAATTCACTACAACGTTAAAACCTAACTATTTAACTGGGGTTAACTGCATTAAATGCGCTATATCAAATACTCTTAGTAATGTCATAGTGTCAACATAGAGTTTGGCGAGCCTTAAAGAGGATTAAGTGTTACAGACAGAGGTCTGAGTGTCGATTAAGTCTTTGCCATTTCAATATGCTTATCTTTTTATTGCAGGCACATTTCCGCAAAACGCTGTAAAAAAAGACATTCTTAAGTTTTTCAGATAAAGTTGGGCATTTCATTTGCTAGAGAACTGGGAATGATTATTAATATATTTAGTAAGGAATATTACTTTCTTCAAAATATAAATTGGGGTATTTATCAGAAACGCAAATCGGCGTTTTACGAAGTTTGTGCACATTTTACTGTGCAGTTAAGCAGTTAACGGTCATCTCTATAGTTCAATGGTAAAGACGTGTCATTTTCCAAAAAAATTTCAAAAAAAAAATAACTCACAACCCAAGCAATACAGCCACACCAACCAAATTTACATAAGGTAAAAATATATTGTAGCTATAGGAGTTTCGCATTCTTACTTATACTGGAGCAAGAACAGGTATAGTTATGTATATATTTTTATACATATCTCTCCTAACGTCTATATTTTCTTTGTTAATATATTTAGGGACAATGGGTCTATATAAGGCCAGGTGCATTCCGACTACAATTGGCTGGCTAACTTAAGCCAAACTTGCTTTTGGGTGTATTCTGGCTATAATGGTATAGCGCACTGATGAGCTCTAATGAGAGCGAAACCGGTTTCGGTTTCCAATTATAGATGAACGCACCTGGCCTTATATAGATACAATGTCTCTAAATATATTAGGGAAGAAAGTACATGGGTTATCAATTTTTTTTAAATCGTTAGTTAGTTGTACACAGTCTCTGTTTATATAACACGTAGTAGTTATTAGAGCTGACGTGACAACGTATTACCTGGCTATGCCACCGATGGAGACACTGCCGTACATCTTACTATATATATATATATATATATATATATATATATATATATATATATATATATATATATATATATATATAGTCGCGCGTGTATGTCAAGACAAATTTCGACCACCACCCTCTTAGTACGCCAGACCTGCAGAACATCGAGGCTACTCAAATCGTAGTTAAGACTTCCTCTGCAGGCCCAATTAAGCTCATTTCTGCATATAATCCGCCACCAAAGAGAATTCTAGACGCCGACCTAGATCTCTTATTCGATACCAACCAACCCATAATAATTTCTGGCGATTTAAATTCCAAACACCCCAATTGGCATCCTCGTAATGCGAACACAAATGGGAGAATCCTCCAAGCCTCTGTCGACAGCCGTGCAAATTGCACGGTTGACGCTCCCTAAATACCTAGATACTTCGGCAGTGCAGGGAGACGTGCTCGACATAGTAATCATGTCGAACACCATCCTTCTCCATGAAATAACAACCCAAAACGACCTCTCGTCGGACCATAACCCAGTCACATTCCAGCTCGGCGACGTCAGCGACGAACCCACCCTCCCAAGGAAAAAGGTACTGTGGCCAGTTTTCACAGATCACCTTAAAAACACCCTTGGCAATATTCCGGTTATCCGCAGCATTCCCGAACTCGAGGGTGCAGTGGATAAGCTACAGTCCAAAATTCAAAGTTCTATCGAACATGCATCAAGGACGTACCCCGCCCAGAGCAATCTGCCACCTTTTCCGTCCAGTATCAGGGAAATGATACTCGAAAAGAACCGCGTGCGTAGACTATCTCAACGCACCGGAAACCCCACCGAAAAACGAGACGCAAACAGACACATCAAACAAGTACGATCCGCCCTACAAGAACTCCGCAACAATCGTTGGGAGGAGCGCCTGCAAACCCTGTCTACCCAAGACAATTCCGTCTGGCAAATGGCAAAAGCTCTTCGCTCTAAAAAACTTCCGATATCCCCGCTTCACGGCCGTAACGGTGGCGTATACACTGATGCGGAGAAAGCTACTGCATTCTCAGATCATCTGGAGTTGCAATTCAGCCCGAATTATAACAACGTTGATCTGTCGCACGTAGCAAGAACGCACCGCTACGTCAGGAGTGCGCTTCGCGCCACCCCAGACACAACTATCAAGCCCACAACTTTCGAAGAAGTTTCCCAAATAATGAAATCATTAAAAAAATAGGAAATCTCCGGGATACGATGGAATCTTCAACGTAGCCCTTAAAAACCTCCCCCGCAAAGCCGTGGTATTCCTAGTTACGATTATGAATGCCATGCTGCGATTTCAACATTTTCCTTCCATGTGGAAACTTGCCGACATTATCAACATCCCGAAACCCAGCAAAGATCCGCTGTTCCCTATGAAATACATGCCCATTAGCGTACTCCCAGTCATCGGCAAAATTGCCGAAAAATTTATTCAGAAGAGGCTAGCCTCATTCACCTCTGAGACCCATATCCTTTCTGACGAGCAATTTGGTTTCAGACACCAGCATTCCATTACAGACCAAGTCCTTCGTGTGGTGGATAACATCGCCGAAGGATTTGATAAAACAAGTCAACTGGTGCAATATTTCTCGACATTGCTCAAGCCTTCGACAGGGTTTGGCATGCGGGCCTCCTAAACAAACTGCTTTCATTTAATTATCCTCTCCATCTGATTCTGCTAATTAGGTCATACCTGCAACAGAGAAAGTTCCCGGTGAAACATCTGGGAACCAGATCTAGACCATACTGAGCCACGGCTGGTCTCCCGGAGGGTTCTGCTATCTCCCCTCTGCTCTACAATATATTTGTCG